>CP136064.1:210926774-211261504 GCA_032622095.1 Siphonodentalium dalli | reverse complement strand
CAATGCATGACCAAGTGTTGTGATTAGAGTGGACAAAACAAACTGACTGTTGTAATTCTACTCAACACGCGATGTGCATTCATGCACTGTGACGCGGTCAGCTGACCAGGAGAACAATAACATTCGCTCTCTCGGGTATAGATCACCATCGGATGCGAACACATTTCATACATCGCTATTCCATCATGCAGACACCAACAGACATTGACGGTGATATTGTTACCATCTTCTAATTCTTCATATCATTAAACATCTCATAATTTTAAACACCTCGCTGTTACTTCGGTACATTGATGATTGAGTGATTGACCCCAATTTCCCCAAATTAACACAATTAGAACTTGGTGGACATCGCAGAAATCATAGACCAAAGTTCTAATAATAGTTACCTTCCATATCTTCTGGTTCTTCGATACCATTCAATCTATTCTGCACTTGTTGAGGAAACCTTTGCTGTATTTCAGCCCAACGTTTATGATCAATAAGTAAATTATTTTTTGCTGATCTTCTTGCCCAAGTTCCAATTCTTTTCCTACATATTGGACAGAATAAACTGGTCTCGTCTACGTGTCTTTTGAAGCACGGCATACACAGTTCGTGCGTGCACGGCATCGTCACCGGTTCTATCAGAACAGTCATACATATTGGACACGAAAAATCTTCTAAATCAGACATTTTTGGGTGGTTTTTGAGATTCACATCACATCGCGCGAATATAAACAGGAAGTGATATGAGAAGCAGTGCAATGGATTTTGGGTAAAATATTCTAGCAAAATTATGACTCGGAGCCGGAGCGATCGTTACCGGGTAAAAAAGTTTAACGGCCATTCATCAACTCGGCATTTGAGAATATAAGATAAATTCAGACGTAGACTGGTCATGGCGTTGGATACTATGTAGCAAAACATTTGAACGTATACCATTTTAGAACAGTACAGTGTTCAGCTGTGATATAGTTAAATACCTATTTTCTGGTCTCTCCTGCTGGTGGACCGGGGATCCCAACCTGGCCAGGGTATATAGGCCCTTTTCAGATAAAAATCAGTTTGTCAGCTGAGATCACTGAATGAATACATATCCGAATTCAAAATGCCGACCACCCCCCACAGTACAACATTTGTTACGCTCTCTATGTGTGTATTCTGTGAAGGTGTTTTTGCCAATGGAGCTAAGGAGATAAATGTGACTAAATATGTATGGGAGGCCAAATTCACATTTAATAGCTAATTACACTTAAGCGTAATGGATTTTATGCTTAAGCGTAATGCAATTACGATTAAGTGTAATGCAATTACGCTTGAGTGTAATGCATTTATGCTTAAGCGTAATGCAATTACGCTTAAGCGTACGTAATGTCATTATGCTTAAGCATAATGATGCATTATGCTTAAGCATGATGATGCATTATGCTTAAGCATAATGGCATAATTATGCTTAAGCATATTGAATGCTGCATTATGCTTAAGCATAATGCATTCATTATGCTTAAGCATAATGCCATTACGCTTAAGCGTAATGGCCTCACTCACAACTCCATTACGCTTAAGCATAATGCCATATATTACACTTAAGTGTAATAGGTTTCCATAGCCTTACTACCTTACATATAATGGTATCATCTAAGGTAGATATATATATTAAAAGTTATAAGCCATCAGTAATTGGCTGCATCCATTTCAGCTGCAGGGGAGTTTTGAGATATGGATTTGAATTACGCTTAAGCGTCATGCCATTACTCCTAAGCGTAATAGAAATTCCATTACTCTTAATCATAATACAAATTCCATTACGCTTAAGCGTAATATCATTACGCTTCTGCATAATGGCATTACACTTAAGCATAATTGCATTACGCTTTAAGTGTAATGGAATTACCCTTAACCATAATGCGTGCATTACGCTTAAGCGTAATTGGTTATTAAATGTGAATTTGGCCTCCCATAAATATGTACTTTGTGTTCCTGAAGATGGACCCTCTCGTCACAATGTTTAATTTGCGCTCCACGTGTATAATGTTTCGCTGATTCTTAGTATACATGGGCCATGGGCATTTTATTTATAGAAATGTGAATTTTTGGGACGGATTAAAAGTCGAACTGCGACCCGGAGGCCCCGAGTCCGACAAAAGGTGTAGTTGGGAATTCTGGTGAGATGCATGAGAAACCTTCATTGATAAGCCGTATATAGTTGTTGTAACAATTTGAAGGATTAGTTGTTTTAACGGAATTATGAGTTGGTCATTCTTGAAACCGATATATTGTATATTCTATAATTACAATCATGGGTATATAATATATGATCTTGAGCGCGTTACCATTTCTGACTTTGGTTTTCCTGTTCACGTATCACTTTGTGGTTATCTTGTCTCGACATGCTTTATTGAACCATCATGGCTTAAATTGTTAGCCACGATAATTTTGTTTTATCCCATTTTTGCATTTTGACCTTTGAATTTTTTTTTAGACACATCACAGCTACCCACCCCACCCTCCCCACCTCCTGTCCCTGCCACACCACGCTGTACCATACCATATTATCTCTGCCTAGTTCACCCCATTAAAATCCTTGTTTTGATCACAGCTGTAGGAGTATCACAAAGCTGTTTGTGCAGTCCTTAAGACCTAATTATCTAGATGTCAACACCTCTCCTCAAGACATACTGGTAGCTGATGGTTTCATGAATGGAATGCACTGGCTTTCAAGGTCATGGGAATTTTGTTAAGCTAATGTAGTCAGGCATTCAAATAAATCATGTATGTCATATTCTCGCAGGGATGTCCCCAGTGTTGGGGGGGGGGGGGGTGATTGACAGATTTGTTCAATGAAATGTAATTTTGAAGCTCACCTGAGACGAAGCTATAGTCATCACTTCTCATCTGTCACCTGTCTGTCCGTCCATCCATCTGTCAACAATTCTTTGAACATCTTCTCCAGATCATAAGACTGAATGGGTTCATATTTGGTGTGGATGTTCTCTAGGTGGACATTCAGATTTGTTCAAATGAGGTCACTCTGTCAAATGGTTGTGAAGCCAGGGCCATAACTCTTGCCCTCCATAGTAATTCTTAAAAACGACTTCTCATGTACCATCAGGTTGAATGGGTTCATATTTGGTATGAAGGGTCCTTTAATTGTTGACTGTAGTTCAGATTTGTTCAAATGGGGTCACCTGGTCAAATAGGGGCCAAGCAAAGGACAGTTTTCCTCTTAATATGCTTCCTTCACACGGACCATCAGGTTTATTTTACTGATATTTAGTATGAAAGGTTCTTTGGTGTCTGGGATTCAAATTTATTCAGATGGGGTCACCAGGTTAAATAGGGTGAGACCAGGGACATAATTGTATGTCTCTATAGTAATATTTAAAATGTCTTCTCAAGAGAGGTTGGACTATTTAGCTTACATATATAGTATGGAGGATCCTTTAGTGACTGAGATTCAGATTTGTTAACATGAGGTCAACCCGTTAAGAAATGATGGGGCTATGGGGGGCACTCATTAAAATACAAAATTCATTAAAACATCTACCTTGGAACTACCTGACTGATTAATCTGACATACATGTACATATAGTGTTTTTGGGTCCATGGATAATTGGGCTTTAAACATGTCTAAATAGTTTTATAAAAAGGCGCTTGTAAGATTGGAAATTTCCAACAATTGAGAAAGTTTGAGATGTCGGTTGTGAAATTCCAACCTAAGACTTGGGAGTCTGGAGCCCGGTCGGGAAGGGACATGAGTATAGTGTACAGTTGGTAATTTAAAGGTAGATATTCACTGATCTACATACATGAAGCCTCTCTAGCCACCTATCCTGTTTAGATCTAATTCTTTTAAAGTGATTATGAAAAGTTCTGACTGTTGTGGTCTCCAGAGTCCCAGTCTTATCAGTCTTTGCAGTCTGGTGAGCGACCCCACAGTCTTTGACTGTCTTGTTTTTTATGTGGCATAAATCTCTAAATGGTATCTACTATTTTATTGCATGTTCTGTTCTGCTCTGTTGGACGTCCCTCCTTTATTCATTAGGAGCACCCCACGTGTGGATTAAAATAAATATAAAACCTAGTCTTGGTTGTGAGACAGTAATATGTCAGGTTAAAATGTGATGGTTAAGATTGCGTTACTTATGTACACTTTTATTTTTTATTATCCAAGATGGCCACAGGGCAGCCATGTTTTTTTGCTAAATGACTCGTTCCCATTTACATGTCGATGTTAACATCCATGACAAATTTCATGATGATCCGACCAAAGATATGACCTGTAGCCTGTGTCAAAGGATTTCATCATACAAATAGGCTGCAATCGGCCATGTTTTATGGCCGAATGACCCCAAAATGACTCATTCCCATCTACATGTCAATATTAACATAAATAAAAGGACGCTCGGCCACAGTGTCCCTCGAACCGGTGGCTTCATTTGGAGCGGAGGGCCTGAGGATTTGTAGAAGTATACTATATGGATAAGACACTTGTGCATTCTCTCATTACTGACATGATTACAAATAACCAAATCTTAAAAAAACTCTTAAAGTCAAAATATAACCTCAAATTGGCACAAAATGAAGAAAATTACAAGAAAAATTTAATTTTCTAAGTCGAAAAGCCCATAACTCTGAGAAAAATCATCGGATCAAACTCAAAATCGAATTTGACATGTATCTTGATATGACTGATCCACATAAAAACGGTATTTGCAATTAAAGGATCCAAACTTGAGATATAATCCGGAAACCGAAAAAGTGAGAAATTTTCTAAGTAAAACAAGTCGAAAAAGGGCCACAACTCTCGCAAAAATGGGCGGAGCATACCCATATTCGAACTTGACCTGTACATATGGCTGATAAACTCACACACCAAATTTGGTTCAGATATGATCACACAAACTGAAGTTATCATCCGGAAACCAGAAAATTACAAGATTCTAAGTAAAAAAAAGGGCCATAACTCTTGCAAAAATGGGCGGAGCAAACCCATATTCGATCTTGACCTGTATTTTGGTCTGATAAACTCACCTATGAAATTTGCTTTTGATCTAATAACCGAAACTAAAGTTATCTTCCGGAAACCATTTCCGGACGCACGGACGGACACACGGACACACAAAAGGCTATTTTAATAGTCCCCTGAAAAACATTTTTTGGGGGACAATGACAAATTTCATGATGATCAGAAAAACAGTTTGGCCTGTATCCCCCGTGCTAATGGATTGAAATTTGAAATCCAAGATGGCCACTGGCAGCCATGTTTTTTTGCCGAATGACCCCAAAATGACTCGTTCCCATTTACATGTCAATGTTAACATCCATGACACGTGTATACTACCATGATGTATAGATCAGCCATGTATATAGGGATGGTGCATAAGGGCAGTGTGGGTTTGGATGGGGAGTGGGGAAATGGAGCACAATTCAAGCCCATGTGGCAGAAACAGTAATCCCGAAATAAAATGTTATCATCTAAAAAATGAACACCTGTTTTGTAATAATTAGCATGTTATGTTCAATGACTCAGCTTTTCATTATATCAGTAGGTAAGTAATCCAAGGTCCCATCTACCCAATGATGAAATCATACAATACAGGAAATCTGCTTATTTTTCAATATTTATACCATTTAAAGACATATTATGTACTTGTTCGGGTGCATGAAACTGCTAAGTTGGTATTCAGGCACTATGCCAATTGGAGGAATGCAACATTCTACTAACACGGCCAAAAATCTGAAGCAAATCGACCATACCACTCCATAGAAAACATCGTCTGAACTAGGCTCAATTGTAAATATTTATTACTCGATTCGGGACGCATCTATTGGCAATAAACTAACAAAAACGATTTCACCATCGAGAGTCACTGTGTTTAATTAATACATATAAATGACGGTGTGTGTTGTAAATTTAGATATAATATTTGTAAAAATAACTACTTTGAACAAGATTATTCTCCATTTCTATTTGATCACCCTACCGGAGTGTTTCACATCACTTTAAAGCACCAGAAGAATTAAATGAGCTGAATGTCAAGAACAATGAGAACTGATGGAAAATCTTATATTTTTACAGTTCAATTTTTTCCTCGTAAGAAGCGGGACCCACCCTGTGATATTGTTATAAAAGAACAATTGTTGGGTAGATATTAAAATAATGAGCTCCCCCTCTCTTGATTAATGCTCTATATAGATCATTTATTAGCCTGTACATTTAAAATCATTTTAGTTGTCATAATTTATCTTTAAACATGGATTTTGAAGAAAAAAATTACATGGCATTGGAAAAATCTGCTACTGCCGCTAAGATCGCCCCGGACCTTCTATCCTTGAGTTTTTTTCCCTGCCCCCCCCCTCCCCTGAACCAAAATAAAAAAGCATATTGTGCACCAGCTGCTTCATGATAAGATTATAGTAGTTAATACATTTGGCTGAATGGAAAGGAAATCACAACTAGACAAATATGGACACAATTATTGTGCCCTTTTTCTATTATTATTGGGCTACTAACTAATAAATTGATATTAAAGTTGCTCAACTCCCACTCTCATAACAATGAAGCCATAAGTTCATGGATCTAAAATATAAATGAACTAAAACCAAATTTAACTTAGAAATATATGCACAGTTCCATATATATATTTACTTGGATTGTAACATCAATATGAGAGCTTTGTGTCAGTAATTATAACAGTATTACAGTTCGATTTACCATTAGTCATCTGCGTAGAAGCTGAATTTCAAACTTGTAAAACTGATATGTATCACTTAGGGCAGAATGGCAGACAAAAAATAAAGTTGGTATGTCGCCCGGTGCATACCCCCTTCTGGCAGAACAGCAAGGGTGGGCAAAACCTAATTTTCTTTCACATCAACAGATTCTTTTTTTTAAAGCTGTCATATTGAATATCTCCACCCAACTCCATTGAGATGCGATCACCTATAATTTCATTGAGATCTGATAACTATGACTGAGATATTTGTAGGGACGACAACATATTCCAGATAAACGAAGGAGAATAACATTTGAATGTAAAATGCAAACACCATTTGACACATCATTGGAAACCCTTGTGATAGTCAACATATACATGCCAAATTCTATAAAGATCCTATAACCCATGGTTGAGGCTCCAGATAAACGAAGATGAAAACTCTAGAATGTAAAACCCGAACAAAACGATTGAATAACACCTCTGAATGTCCTCATAACTAATCTCATTGAGATCCAACAACCTGTGGTTGAGATATCTGCTCAGAGAGATGGCTAGTACACACATTTCCTTCGATCATGGGGGTATAAAAATTGTAACCAAAATGTTTTCTTTCTGTTTATTAAGTTGTATGATGTTCAATACCATTATCTTTTGATGCTTCCAACCAAACAATACCAACCAATACAGGTACCTTGTTTATTTCATTTTTGGAAAATTTATAAAATTTAATATGGAACAGCACTGTTGAAGAGTATGCAGATATTGGCAGGGGTGTAGGAAGCATATATCTTGGAGGGGGTATATAATACAGTAATGTCCTAAGTAATCGACTTCTTAACCACAGCAGAATTATGGGTAACTTTTCAGGATTTAGTCGGAAATATGGCTTGTTGCCATTCATCGGAAAGCTCTCCCTGAGAGCTTTCCGATGAATGGCAACAAGCCATATTTCCGACTTTCCGATGAATGGCAACAAGCCATATTTCCGACTAAATCCTGAAAAGTTACCCATAATTCTGCTGTGGTTAAGAAGTCGATTACTGAGCATTACTGTATATGGCTTATCCATACTGTGTCATGAGGAGAGCAGAACAGGGGGATATTTCCATCTATTAAGTATAATATGTTTATGTCATCATGAATAGCTTCATACCGGTAAAGTTTAACCCTTTGGAGAGTATCTATAACGTCATATACATGACGTCATGAGTAAATTTAACGTCAACATCATAGCAATAATTATTAACAAGTTCGGGTCAAAAGGGTCCAATAATTTGTTTTAATTTATGTGCATTTTTTGTTAACATGTGTTATCATAATCGATTGCACTTATACATTTGGGACATTATATTAATTAAAATAATTCCTGTACAAATCATTTATAAATCAGATGATTTATTGAAGTTATGTCTACATAAAATAACACTTCCTGAAACGACATATACATGTATGTCGTTCTACTCCTCAACCGATAGACGACATATATATCGTTCTACTCGCCAAAGGGTTAAGTATATTAAGTTTTTTAATTTCTATTATACAACATCGTGTCACTATATCTCGATCAGTATTTTGCTGTCAAATTTCTCTTAAATAATCGGATATTTGTATAACAAATCTCTAGTGATACTTGATGCAAGTTAACGGAATGAAAAAAATTTGCCATTACTTGATGGGGTAAATGCCCCCCCCCCCCTCTACACCACTGAATATTGCCCGTAGGTTGCATGTAATCATGGTGAAAGGGTTAATAAATGAAAAAAAATTGTTTTAGATAAAACAACAATCTTTAATATTAACAGAATAACCTTCATACAATGACTAAGACATCACTCGAGTACAATTGGTCAAAAACAAATGTGTTATAAAAATATCATGTGAAAGTCATACAAAGTTTAACGGCACACAGTGTTCACAATTTTTAAAATTTGAAGATATATATATCATGTATCAGTGGAACTCAATTTGACTACAACTCTAGCAAAAATCACCAGACTGAACTACAGTTCTAGAGCATTTTGCTTTTGGTCATAAAGGTATAGACAGGATCTCATTTCATTTTGTTCATTAAAAAGTTTTCATCCATGAATGAAAATTGACCCCAAATTTCCAACAAAGGGCCATAACTCTGGTAATGAAAGTGTCAATGACACTGTAGCTCAACTTGAATGGGGGATAATTTTATGTGTTACAGTCAATAGAGTGATTAGGAATGTGGAAAGTTTAAATGTCTAAGTAATACTAAATGTCAACAAATTTGTATGGCTCCCATCTAGAGGTGACCCAAAAGATCCATATGAAGTTTGGTGACGATCGGATAAGGGATGTGGTCAAAGGGTGTGGCAAAGTATTTAGTCATGCAAAGAGTAAAATCCAAAATGGCTGCTGATGGCCATGTTTTTAATATAAAATCATTCAAATTTGATATCTCCCATCTAGAGGTGATCCGAAACATGCCTGTCAATTTTCAAAACAATTCTCCAATAAATGAGGGCTGCAGGCCAAGGTTTTTTTATTTTGTGGTTTACGGAATTTTTCTGCCATAATCAACATGGGTAGGACGAAGAAAAAAAAAAGAAGAAAAAAATGAAAAATGTGTTGTTTTTTTGGTTTGTAAACTCAATTTTAGCTCACCTTTTAAAGACGAAGATTCAAGTGAGTTATACCCATCACTTTTTTAATAAGGTATCCTCAGAAAAGGTGAACGCTCAATAGTTCCTGAACTATCTTATTTCAGATACACTGAGAGTAATATATGCAGGGCTGATGTGACGTACAATGGGGCTTTCTTATTAAATAGATTGCCACACCCCATATTGGTATAAACCAAAGTTTGGTCTCACTTTCTCATGCTATTTTGACTAGGTGATACCCTGTCATGGGAGTGGCTAAAATAACTCATTCCCATCTACGTGTCAATGTACACAGCAAATATCACATCTACATCTACTTGATACTCCATCGCCCTCAATGTGCTGAGGATTATGTGGATTATGTTTCAAACAGATTGGATGAAAATGTGGGCTCAATGTAGTCTGTGCTAAAGGATTTAAGTGCAAAATCCTAGATGGCCGCCGGTGGCTATGTTTTTTTTAATTGGGCATGACCAAAATCACTCGTTCCCATCTACGTGTCAATGTACAGAGCAAATGTCATGAATATTGGATGACAAATGTGGGCTGTAGCCCGTGCTAAAGGATTTAAGTGAGTTATATAAAAGGAACGAAGTGACTCAGGAACGAAGTGACCTGTTCCCGTATTAATCCAAGTATTTTGTTTGCATTAGGCCTAAATTTCTGCAGTAATATATAAAGAAAAGAAATGAGGTGCCCCATTTGCAGAAATACTTTTACCAACACATTTTATAGCTTTAATTTCTCCCCACCATGAAAACATATCCACTGAAAAAGTGTGAAAAATAATTGGCTGTTTTGGAGACAAAAGTCACAAAACACATGTTACAAATTCATTTTAATACAATGAAGGGATACATACACGTTGTGACATTTGTATGTCGGGTTTATCAATGGGACATTTAATTTCTACCCTTGATTTCTTTAACAAACAAGCTGCTGCTTGTATAAATGTCAACGATGAACGATTTTGGATTTACAGAAATACTTCCGGGTTTGGAAAGGAGGTAACTCACTAGTAAATAAACGGGTATATAAAAACACGCACCGGAACATTTCCCCGGATTGTTTTCATTCGACAAATTGGAAAGGATGGGAGGCTGTCACCGGGGGAGGGGTTGTACAAATATAATTTTGACAATCAATATGCGATTTATTCATTCAATATTCGACCCAAATATGTGGGTCGGCGGAAAATATCAAATAATTTTTTTTTTACAAGCGGCCTCTTATGGTCCCTTGCTTTATAGTGCTCTATAATGATTACATATGTGTTCACCCTATTTTTTTTTTTTTACAAAATTTTGTCAAAATAGGAGGCTCCCATCTAGAGGTCACCCCAAAGATCCATATGGAGTATGGTGACGATCAGATGTGAGATGCTGGCTGCAGGGTGTGCCGATGGATTCAAATATGAAATCCACGATGGCTGCTGGTTGCCATGTTTTTTTAACAAATGTTGGTCAAAATTGGAGGCTCCCATCTAGAGGTCACCCCGAAGATCCATATGAACTTTGGTGACGATCGGATGAGAGATGTCATGACCTGTAGGATGTGCTAATGGAAATTGTTGATGGACGGATGGACAACGGACGTCAATCCATGGCAATACATGTAGCTCAAAATTGACTTTGCCAAGTTGAGCTGAAAAAGGGTGTCTAGAACTTACATTAGTTGATGTAAATATGGCCATGAATAAATCAGTGAAGCTGCTGAAGCTAACTTTTAATATGATCATATGTAAACGTAATTTGCGCCCGTTTGTTACTGTTCATGGGATTATCGGATGAATTTTTATCTTTAGAAGGATTTGATGATAAACTGTAACGGGACACAAGAAAATGATATATATGTAAATAATCATATACTGTAAATGTTGGCAGATGTGTCGTTTAGGCTGTCCGTGTAATGCGAGTCTCATGCGGTCATGACGCCTTTACTGGTTTCCCCAAGAAGCAATTTTAAAAGGACTCTGCGATCTTTCAATCGGAACTTATAGTTTCCGTTTGACGGCCTTGAACTTGAGAATAATTCATCAATCTTTTAGGCGGAAATTGAAGATAATATCTAAACGGCCAGTAAGGCCCCTAGATTCCTCTTTCAGGGCGAATATTTTTAATAATTTTATCAAATATGTAAACAAAACTTTTTCCTGCAATTTTACTTTTTGTTAACCAGAGCTTCGGTTTAATCTACATTAATTTTTTTTAATATCATTGGCTTCAGGAGCATATGATGAAGTATAGCTAATATTTGCCAGGGCAAAGTTTTTTATTTTTGCCCTGGAGCATTTTGCACAATTACACATTAATCAATACAAAATGGCGGCCGTCACCAACAATATATTTTTTTGGACTCCGCTGACCCTTGCTTTATGAATAAATTATTCTATTTTTAATAGGTAAGTTCAATCTATTTTTAGAGTTGGCTGAAAAACACGATTAGTATATCTCATATTCGCATACGTATACCCTAGGTTGCTACGCTTTCGCGGCTTTGCCGCGGGAGAGCGGGCACTATTAGTACGAGAATCAACAGTAACTTCCTCTAGTTCCACCTGAACAAATTGTCATCAAATAGAGTTTGTCAATACATGTATTTATATCTGCTGTGGCCATGAATAAATCAGTGAAACTAACCATTATTGGTATGATTCTGCCTGAACAAAACGTCACTGGTCTGCTGACCAGACATTAACCCTTCCATGACAGGAGCCTCCTGAAATTTAGCCAAAACCCTGTGCCAATGCATTCTCTTATATATGTGCATCTCCTGTAGGGAGCCTCGCATATATAAGAGACTACATTGGCCTAACAATATTTACCGTGACATTGTAAACCCAGTGCATTCTCTTATATATGCGAGTCTCACTATGGGAGACTCACATATATAAGAGAATGCATTGGCAGTGTCTTTAATGCTGCACCAGCGCACCTCCCATCATGAAAGGGTTAATATGGATGGGTGAGATTCTTCCGTGAGAACACAACTTGCTTAGCTGTATTCTGCTTGAGCCTCAACTTCCTCTTTGTGTGCTTTGCTGTTCATATGCATTTTATAGGGCTGTGGTCCGTTAAATTCTTTGGCACATATATCACAACGGTAGTCCTCCTCAGGGGCCTTTTCAGTCTTTCCTTTATCATATGCAGACTTATATGGCTTATATTCAGCTGAAAAGATCAGAGCAGATGTTTTGTTTTTGTTTGGGAGACTTGAAGATCGAGGCTTTCATGCAAAGTTTTTGACTATAAAGTAATGAATAACATCAAAATGTAACTGTTTAGGTCATCTGATTACAAAAATAACCAAAATTGTTGCACTTGATATTGATAACAAAATGTACAGCTTGTACGAATGTAAATGTCAACAAATGCAAACACTAATTGAAGCTTGAAACCTTAAAGATGGATTATCTCTTCAAGTTTTATAGAGTTTTGTGGGTATAAAATAATAAATATGAATTGAAGACCCCTGTCCAAAAATGCTTCTATCAATTAATATTGATTTTATTTAGAATATTTTGTAATATAATGCGATGATCAACCGGGACATATATTTGTTACTATTTTTAGAACAGACTGTTCAGGCAATATCAGATAGTGACAGAGATTATTGCAGTTCTCCCATACCTACGCTCTGAACTGTGACCGATATTAATTGATTTTCGCACTCTGGTGAAGCCACACATATAAAGGGTGTTGTTATAGTATACAATACGTAAAATCACAAGTGTGCAGCTGTATTGTAAGGCCCCATTGATGAACATTTCTATTCTAAGTAACGGATACTTTATGATTTACCAGTAAGCTGATTAGCGGTATGTATTGCGAACGGAATGTGTCCATTTCATTTGTGGGTAAAACTGAAAGACGGGTCATTTTATACTTTCGGTTTCACGCATACATGTCTGATTGTAACCTGTGTAACTTGGGTTCGTTTTTACTTATTTTATACGAAGTTTCTGCTTCTTAAAATTTGTTAATAAATGGTGGAATATGTCCATTTCTTTTGGGGGTTACACCGTGAGGTGAGTCCATTTTGTAATTTATTCCAAATATGTACTTTCGGTTTCGCGCATATTCGGCTGTATCCGGTGGAATTCTTAGTAGTTTAAACGAAGTGTCTGCTTCTTTCTCCATAATAAATGGTGGTGGTCTCTTGATCAACACAGGTGGAATTTGTGTTTTGAACCGAAAATTAGGTGGTTTGAGTTTAACAGGTGATCGCCCATTGCAGCTGATATGTAGAATAAACCAGTCGTTGAACAGGAAATTCGCTCGCAAATTGGAGGTACCTCATTCTGCAAATGTCATACACACTATTTCAAGGCTTGTACTTACGTTTCTCCTGTTCTACAGCCGGTGCCTTCTTATCCAGCCATGGGAGATTACTAACTTTTTCTTCTACAGCCTGCATAAATATCAACAAAATAGTACTTTAAAACTTTCATTACCCCATAGGGAGCCTCGCATATATAAGAGAATGCAATAGCTTACAAGATCAAGGTAAATATTGTCAGGCCAATGCATTCTCTTATATTATATGCAAGGCTCCGTATGGGAGACTCGCATATATAAGAGAATGCATTGGCACAGGGTTTTCGCAAAATTTCAGGCAGCTCCAGTCATGAAAGGTTTAATTGCAGAAATGTTTCCTCGGGCTAAGAAATTGCCTAAGCCAGAAATGTTTCCTCGGCTAAAAAGCCTAGGATCCACAATGATACATACTCTACTATACTCTACACATATAACTTCAGTTTACAAATCGAACTTAATAGTCCATTATCATGTTAAACTTTGGTTGGGTCTGGTTTAAAATAAATAATTATCAAGATAATCCTTGTGCAGTTATCTCAGTAGTCCTTGGCATTCAACAATTAATATTTGTTGCTGTCTGCAGACACTACAGTGCGACATTAAGGCAATGTCTCCAGCAATGGTTTAAATTTTGCAACAAAAAATATCAGCAGGCTCTGAAATTTGCCTCGGCTAACAAAATAGTAAAAAAAAAATCTTTTTCGCCTAGGCATTCAGCTTAGCCGGTAGCCGATGCTAATTAACAGGTCTGCAAATGTGTGCATATATAATCCCTCCAAAGCCAATAGATACAATCATAAACAGACATGAAATGGGACACATGCAATCCAATGTATCCCATTAACTTTGATAATGAGGGCATATGAACCCTTTCATGACTGGATCTTCCTGAAATTTTGCAAAAACCCTGTGCCATCGCATTCTCTTACATAGAGAGTCTCGCATATATAAGAGAATACATTGGCCTAACAATATTTACCTTGACCTTGTAAGCCAGTGCATTCTCTTAATATATGCGAGTCTCCATTCATGGTAAACTTTTGTAATGCATCATGTTGAAGAGTTTTAAATCTTAATATAGGGAACTGTTGGAGAAGTTGCTACCTCACGGAGATATTCTAACCTATTCAACAGTCTCAACATAGCAAAGGGCAAAATCACTTTCAAATATTGATGCTTCCATTGCAGGTACCAGTAACAGGTATATATATTGCACATCTCCATAATATTTATAAACATGTCGTCGCCGGAAGGCTATAATAATGTTGTATGTCCATTTTGGCAGGAAATGATCAATTCATCTCAATGAGATCTACACAGCGATGATCCAATGGTTTGCATTGCTCCTAATATGTGACCACAATTCTGGCCCAAAAATGAACACAAGAGAATCAAAGTGTTTTCTCGGTGCTATAGTGTTGTGTCTCCACTGGCGATCAATGAACTGATCCATTTAATACCACATGGTCACATCAAAGTGAGTTCTATAATGTCGTATCTTGGAACTTCAATAATAACTTCAATAATAAGCTGTCAAAATTGGTCAGAGGACCAGTGCAGCACATAGCTGAAAATGATGCTTTATTGCTCCTCTATGTGGAATTCTTGTTTCTACAGGAAAGGTTGGGTAAAAATAACATACAAAATTGTGCACTATGATTTTTATACTTTTATATGACTGAAAAAAACTGAGTGAATGTGATGATTTTGTTTGTAAAATATTGTATCTCCAAACAGATTTTCGTCTTTTTCTTGTGAACGCTGGTGAACATGCAAATATTTAGTCATAAAGTATGATACTGAAGTGGATGTCAATGCATTAATGATTATATCATATTGTCAACATTTCCTATATGTCTGACATGTTTATGTGTGAAAACAAATTTTCTTTAAAATTTTAAATGGCACTTAGAACATTATAGTACTCAGGCGAAGATGTTTAAAATATATTTACATTTAAAATTGAGGAGTTTGCTACACCAACCAATGTGTCATAATGCCTAATCATTCCAGATTAACAGTTCAAAAATTAATCTTCCCATCTTTGTATACATGTGTACTTACAATTGCGTATGTTGCTGGAATGTAACCCTGCTCTCCCTGGACTGTTTCGACCAGTATCCACATGTCTTGCGTAGAGTGATAAGATACAAATCTAACATTATCTTTCTGTTTTACTGTGAGCTCTTTGGCACCGAGTGGACTAGAAGGATTTGCTGTATAACTAAATTTAATCATCAATGTCTGATTTTCTCTGAATTTTGCTTTGGTTACAGAAGCCTCCTGCTGTGGAGCATCCCCTTTATCTGTAAGCAAACGAAATACATGTATTTCACACTGCAGTAAAACCTCTCCAAACTGAACACCCTTCGGACAAACCTTTTTGTTTGATTCAGAGAAAATCGCACCATCATGAAACAAGAAGCCGCCATTAAAAGAGTGATCAATACACAAATTTATTGATAAAACAAAACAATGATAAATGAAATTCAATGACACTGTAGTACGAAGCTCAACTTGGATAGGCGTTAATATTATGCTGAGCAGTCAATAGAATAACAAGTGCACCGCTGGGCGGAGGTAACGCCCCCGACTGTACAATCAGAGAAACTTTCTGGTTAAGCGCTATAAAAATGCCACATGTTGTTCTATATTAGCTTCAAATTTGGTCTGGTGCCACAAAAATAGAAGGAAAACTGAATTTTCTTTAAAAAAAACTGAATTTTTTAAGTCAAAAAAGGGTCATAACTCTCACAAAAATTATCCGATTGAACCAAAATTTTACCTTGACCTGTATTGCGATATTGGTAATACACAAAAAAACAGGTTTTGCAAATAAACAATCCAAAATCAAGTTATCATCTGGAAACCAAAAAAACCTGAATTTTCTAAGTCCAAAAAGGGGCGTAACTCTGGAAAAAATGGGTGGACGAAACCACGGCTATGAGGAAATCTTGTCCCCCCGGCTGGTCTATTAGCATACCAAAGATCAACTGAATTGAGTTAGCGAAACCAAAGTTATGAGTTGAAACGTTCGTACGGACGGAAGGACGGACGGACGGAAGGACGCTAAGACGGAAGGACGGACGGACGGAAGGACGGACAGACGGAGGGCTCCACTATATACCCCCAAATCTCCATCGGAGATCGGGGGCATAATAAAGAAGCGAATGCGGAAAGTTGAAATGTCTAAGTATTGCTAGAAATCAAAATGAAGTGCTATATATATAAAATCAAATCCAAGATGCCTGCTGGTTCAGCCTGGTTGTCATGTTTTCCAATGAAATTCAAAAACATTTGACAGCTCTATTAATCTAGTAGATCAATATCAACATCAATATGAAGGTTGGTGATGATTGTATCAGGTAAGTGGATTGTAGGGTGTGCTAAAGGATTTAGTCATGCAAAGAGTAAAAACCAAAATGGCTGCCCATGGCATGTATTTTTTTTTTATTTGGGAAAATTTTATTTCTCCTATCTTGTGATCATCCCGAAGATCCATATGAAGTTTAGTGACAATCGGACAAGTAGGGTGATGTTTGTAGGGTATACGAAAGGATTTAGTCATACAGAGAGTAAAATCCAAGATGGCCACTGGTGGCGATGTTTTTCAAAGGAAAACATTGACAGCTCCCATCTAGAGGTCCATATGAAGTTTGGTGATGATCAGATGAGGGACGTGATCTGTAAGTTGTGCCCAAGGATTTAGTCATGTGAAGAGTAAAATCCAAGATGGCTGCCGGCAGCTATGTTTTACGGTCGAATGACTCCAAAATTACTTGTTCACATGTACATGTCAAATAATAACATCCAAGACAAACAAATTTCATGATGATCAGATGAACACTCCAGCCTGTACCCATACCAATGTATTGATTTGAAATCCAAGATGGCTGGCAGCCATGTTTTTTGACGAATGACCCCAAAATGACTCGTTCCCATCTACATGTTAATATCAACAGCCATGACAAATTTCATAATGATCAAAGGTACGACTTGTAGCCCGTGCCAAAGGATTTAGTCAATAAATTTGCAAAGGGTAAAATTCAAGATGGCTGCCAGTATGGCCGAATGACCCCAAATTGACTCGATTCCATCTACATGTCAATGCTAACATCCATGACAAATTTCATGATGATCTGACCAAAGGTACGACCTGTGGCCCGTGCCAAATGATTTAGTTATGCAAAGAGTAAAATCCAAGATGGCTGCTGGCGGCCATGTTTTATGGCCAAATGACCCCAAAATGACTTGTTCCTATCTGCATATCGATGTCAACAGCCATAATAAATTTCATAATGATCTGACCAAAGGTACAACCCGTGCTAATGAAAGTTGTTGAAGGACACTCGCACACACGGACGACGGATACCATCCCATGGCAATAGCTCAAACTTTACCAGTAAAATTGAGCTAAAAATGATCCGGTAATAAATACGGGCTGTAGTGTTTGCCGATGGATTCAATTTCAAATCGAAGATGGAGGGATGATGCGGCCTGTAGGGCTAGCCGAAGGAAATCGTTGACGGATGCCAACTAATGGCAATAGCTCAAACTTTATCTTGTAAAATTGAGCTAAAAATTGACTGGAAAATGACGGAATACAGGCTCAGACAAAAGTTACGTCCCAGGATGTACGATTCTATGTCGAAAAAGGGCAATAACTCTGCCAATATGAGTCCGACTAAACTCAAAAATCACAGGTGCGCAGGTTCCCATGCTTTTTTATATATGAGCCAAGTGTAAAAAAATTTACCAGAAAATGTCAGAATACAGACTTGGACAAAGTTCTGGATGGATGCACACACACACACACAAGGGGGTCAATACTATAGCTCTTCTGCACTGCAGAGGGGGGGGGAAATAAGTTGAATAAATAGTGGAAAAGTTATACAAACAACACTATTTCATAATGTATTTAAGAATATAAATATAAGTAATACAAATTCAACAAATTCTGCATCAATCCCTGTGGAGCTAATGTAGTTTGTTAAATTTTTCTCGCAGTTAAAATCCCAAGACCACATTGAGACGCTGTTCATTTCTTATGTACTAGTATACAGTAATGCCCTAAGTAATCGACTCCATAAGGCCTAAAAAAAAAAGACGTTTGTTTCCGCTAACGAGCTGGAAAAAAATAGGGACGGTAGGCAGGCAAAACTTTTTTTTTTATTAAATATTTTTATTTTTCTATATTTTTAACAATAAGTGTATAATACTTTATATGAGCCCACATTATGGACTTCTTAGTCTCAAGGTGGTCAACCCATGGAATATAGAAACAAGAAACCAGGATTTCCGCTAGTAGGGCAGGGGGTCCCTTTAAGGGTCCCATTCCCCCAGCCAATGTTTCCCCTTCTGTCATACCACAGGATATATTCCATATGTATAAAGGTATAAAGATGTTTACTTCTCAATTTTGTTGGGTCAGTACTAAGAAATTTAAATAGTTGATAACTTTATTTGATTTCTAGCGAGAATACACACTCGGACCGATCTAACACTAAAAGTTGGATGTCAGTATGTATGTAGGCCGGAGCCAACATTCAACATGCAGGGTCAATGTGTTCCATTTAGAACATAGAGTACACTTTATTTAGTTTTTACTGAAATGCTCCGGATTCTGAATGAGCACACCCGGCTCTGCATGTTGCACGCTAGCTCCAACCTGCAGACACAGTTAGATGAACTGAGGAAGTGTTCAAACCCGACATTGATAGAACACATGCTTTGGAGTCCGCTGGTTACGTTGCTGCAGTTAGGTTATGAAAAATGGCCGCCGATAATTTATTCATACCCACTGATTCTATCTTCATGTCGTAAACTATATATATCACTCCATTTTTTTCAAAGCATCTTATCAATGTTTATTATAATTTAGCTTGAAATTTAGAACTAAAACATTGTGCCTTTATTAACTTTTGAACAATGCAAGGCCTTCACCACCGGTGATCTATAACCTGGCAATTAATTTTTATCTAATAAATTTTCTAGGTTTTAAAGTTATTGCGGTTGATAGCATAGTAACTTGGGTAGAAAATGGATGCAAAACGATCAGCAAATCTACTCTCTGATTCTTCTATTGGCCGATACAACAAAAGTAGGTCCACTAGTGTTTCCACGAAATTGAAAACATTGACTGCATTTTCCCCTCTGCTGATACAGGACCCGTTCCCCAAAACCTGGCGGAAAGCCTAGAAACTCAGATTCAAAGTTACAGATGATATATATTTCTTTCTTCATAAGAATATCAAATGCATTCTGCTGTGTGGTGATTTGCATAGTATCATGTTCGATCTGTTTTTCCACGATCTCTCTATCACCGCAAACAAACTCGATATGGTTTATGTTGAATGCTGACAACTCCTTAACTTTCATTTCAACATTTATGTCGAACGGCGCTGACTCAGCCGATGTACGGCACCTAACTTTAACCTTACTGAAGTAGTGTTGAAACGATTAGTGGTTTTAAGAAATCGACTAGTCGACAGAGGGAATCGACTACTAGTCGACTAGTCGGACCCCTTCCGAAATTTACCGTTTTGTGCCCATATACGTACATAATTTGCTGTTTGTTTTGAGTAACCAACTTTGCATTTTCGAACGCAAAGCAAGACGTGATTTAACACTATTTGCCGTGATTATTTGGCTTTGAATATCACTGAAGGTTAATAGGTTATTAATTTGTCCCAGGTATATGATGTAGTATGATAATCAAATTACCATCCAGTTGATGTGTGTATCTAAACCGTGGTGACAAACACCTCATCGATCACGGAAGCGCCACGGATTAAGGAGCGGGAGCGCGTGCAACAACCGAAACCGGTGCATTATTCGATATGTTTTGTGTAAATATGTTCCTTTAAAATTGATATGGTATGGTCTACCAGCCCGTACCGGTTCTTACATCCAATCGAACATCGTTGTTTTCAAACTTGTCCAGTGTGATTGTCACTGATTGACTTCACAAATGTGCATACATGAAGAAATGCAAGATATTTTGAGAAACAAACTTTATAATCTCCGACAGTCAACCAAAAGTTACAAAATAAATGGTATAACAGCTGTAACAGCAGGAAATTGGGAAAATATCACACAATTTGACAAACAAACTTTAAAGGAATACTGACATAGTGCTTCAGTAAACAGGTGTTACAGTATTTATTTAATAATACAAGTTACAAGTTATCACTCAGATCAATTGCGTCACGCCGAAATAGACACGGTCGCGATAGGCGCCGATTCTTTGAAGTTGATTATCAAAGACGGCCGTCTTTGATAATCAACTTCAAAGAATAAGCCGCTGCCGAGTTGAGGTCACCGGGTTTCGCGCTCGTGCATGACTACCGAGTACTGAAAGCAGCAATCATCGCATCAAAGGGACAACAAAGAAGGCTTTATCAGTTAATTGTGATTGTGTATTTTGATAGCCTAACTGTTTAAATTGTTTGGTAATTCGGCTACGGCACTGCTTTCGCGACGGCATAATGGTGGTGGGTGTGTCCCGACTAGTCGACTACCCGATTTCGCGATCGACTAATTTAATAATCGCGTCGATTTCGACTAGTCGATTAATCGTTTCAACACTATACTGAAGTCAGTCTCATCCGGGTGGATTAAAAAGAAGAGTTCTTCAATTTTGGCTTCGTTGTCTATCGATCTGATCTCTTTTTTGCTTCCACAGTGGCACAGTGGACACATTAGTCCAGATAGATAGCCACAACAACGTGCTGGCCTGCGGAGGGAGCCATTGTTGCTGTTGTTGTGTGAATTATGTTTACTTTCCAAAGCACCGGCTGTTTTCAATGGGAGATACTTATCTATTCATAGTATGTGGGTATTTCCACCGGAAGCGACCGCCGTGCTTTTATCTCTGTTAAATGCGTGAAACATTCACAGATACCATTATTTTTTGGAAGTCAGTTTTTCGATCGCAATAAAATGTTTAGACTCGGCGCTTAGTTTTTAGGCCTAACCACAGCAGAATTATGGGTAACTTTTCAGGATTTAGTCGGAAATATGGCTTGTTGCCATTCATAGGAAAGCCCGCGGGGAGAGCTTTCCGATGAATGGCAACAAGCCATATTTCCGACTAAATCCTGAAAAGTTACCCATAATTATGCTGTGGTTAAGGAGTCGATTATTTAGGGCATTACTGTACCTGAATACATTGAGTAATGAAAGGGTTATCTCAAGATTGTGTGCCAAATAAACAAACATGTACATTTATTAATTTTATGAAAAACATCCACCCTGCGCGATGCTTATTCGGGTCTGCATGTTTTTTGGGCAAATTGATTGCTCGATAGTGGAAGTCCATAAAGTCTGCCGGTGGAAATACCAGAATATCGGTTCTCAAAGTGGCGGTCGCGAGACAAACATCTTAGTATTCTTACAAGAACATGTGGAATTGTTGTTATTGCACTTTCAGGCATTTGAATAATTATTGAATTTTTTGTGAGAATTGATAACATGCTTCCACCCTGTATTTATATTATGCACTCTTATTAATTTTGTCATAAGTTTCCACCCTGTACTTAAATTCCACCCTGCACTTCTATTTGGCACATGAGAGTAATTGAATAATTGCTTGAGTTTGCAGTCAGAATTAAAACAAACCTCCAGGTCTTCTTGGCTTTTCTTCTCTTGGATCATTTGCCCATACTTTTGGCCTGGGCAGTGGGTGGTCCCAGTTCTGGAGTCCAAATATGCCTCGACCACATGGACCTTGATACTTTCCTGGAGGCATGCTGTCTTCTGGCATGTGAACACTCTATGTATGCCCAATAAACTGATTGGCTGAGAACGATTACTTTATTCGAAGCCTGAAACAATTGCAAACACATGTAGTTGAGTGCAAGTCGATAGAGAATTTCAGTATCATAGTATGTGTGTCGACAGGGGGTCCGTCATCCCTACAATCATTTTCTTCAATGTATTGTCCGACATATTATACATGTACATGTAATTATACCATTAAATAACTAAACATCTTATAACTCTGCCAAAATAACTCCGACTGAACTCAAAATTGCAGGTGCACAGGTTCCAATGCTGATTGACATCTATGACAAGTTTTTAAAAATTGACTGGAAAATGACGGAATACAGGTTCGGACAAAAGATGCATCCCAGGATGTATGATTCTATGTAAAACAAGGCCAATAATTCTGCCAAAATGAGTACGACCAAACTCAAAATCGCAGGCTGGGTGCGCATGCAGATTCCCTTGCTGGTTGACATCTGTGCCAAGTTTAAAACAAATTGACTAGAAAATGACGGAATACAGGCTCGGACAAAAGCTGCGTCCCAGAATGTACGATTCTATGTTGAAAAAGGGAAATAACTATGCCAAAATGAGTATTGACCAAACTCAAAATCGCAAACTGGGTGCGCAGGTTCCCTTGCAGGTCGACATCTGTGCCAGGTTTAAAACAAATAATTGACTGGAAAATGACGGAATACAGGCTCGGACAAAAGATGAGTACCAGGATGTATGATTCTATGCTGAAAATGGGTAATAACTCTGCCAAAATGACAAAGTTCAGGATGGACGAGGGTCATTACTATAGACTATAGTCCCTCTACGGAATTTCAGGGGACACCAAATTTTTTTTTACAGGACCCCTGTCACTGAATCAACAAGTGAGAGTAAACCTTAGCCTAGGTGAGCGTAGGAATAGACCTCGGACAGTGTGTTGACAATTTGGATAAACAACTTTACTTTTTAACTTTGATCACTGTTGATAAAGGCCAGTCACAGCTAGGAGCCTGGAATTTGGTCAAAAATCCTCTGTTATTGGCGGAACAAGAACCCGGGACCGACCTATTTGTGGAACCAGAACCCGGGACCTGTTCCGCCAATAAAAGAGGGTTTTTGACCAAATAATGGCAAATTGGCCAGTAAAGTTAAAGTTTAAACAGGTAAAGCACTCAATTCCTAATTTCCTAGATATCGTCACTGAGTGACTGATCGTGGTTATATGTTAGCTCAGTGAATGGATAGCAAATAATCACAACCCAAAGGGTTGTTTTACAGTAACATAAGCGACGCAAGTATAGTTGTGACGTCAGTAATTTCTATACCCTATCAACATGAAAAAAATATTTTTACATCCGGGCGATTCAGACCTATGGGGCCCTATGGTGGCCGCCATGTTGGAATAGAATTGTCAAATTAATAAAACGAATTTATTTTTCTTCTTCGATCAGCCTTCCTTTAGCAACACTATTAAATTTGAAAAACAAAATCAACCTTATTCAAAATTAAATGCTTAATGTGGATTTAGCTGACGCGGGCGCATAGCATTCGGCAAACCTCGCCATATTCCGTACCGTTACAGTTAGAATATTACGTCCCCTGGCAGGCCATAGCAACGTTGGAAATGATGACGTAATTTCGTTACAAAATGGTGGCGCTCTCTTGTTTGCGAAATTTGAAATGGAATTGCTTGTTATTGTCATCGCTCGTATTTTAAATGTACAACGGTATCACAGCACGTAAGCGTTGAGAACAAACGAGAAAGCTCAAGCGAAGATAGCACTACGAGCCAATTACTGGAATGACTTTAGAGTCAAAGCAGTCAAAAGAAGAAGAAGAATAACAACAACAATCAACATGTCAACAACAACAACTTGTTAAGTTGTTTTGAACTTTGAAGTTGAAGTGAACTGTGTTCAAAGTGAAAATCAGTCAGTCGGAAAGAAACTCAATGACGAATCTGTGACTGAAAAAAATATCAAAATGAAGGTCACTGGAATGGAATGTGGACTGGTCTGTGCAGACTGCTCACCACGGCGATTTGACTTGTTCTGTTATTGTTAAATTTTAAGTCTGTTTCACCTGGACTGGTTTAGTGGTTAGACTTAGAGTTTCAACTGCAAGCGGCAAATCGTTCAATCTACTAACTACGTCTCTAAATAGTAAATTTAATTGTTAATATCTAACACTGTAATGTCAAACCTCAACTTGGGTCAAGGAAATCAGAAAATGGACATTTTAGAGCTGACTGATTTACTATACTGTATACACATTATAGTTCAGTCATGAACCGTTGAACGTAGCGCGTAGTTGGAACTTGTGGACGCAGTAATCGGTGAAAGCGTTCATGTGGCTTACTAATCTAATAATATTAGGATTGTATTAGTCAATTTAGTGATTACAGATTCAGCCCTGGAAATTAGCCTAGGCAATATGCAATGCCTAGGTTGGTAGGCAAAAGCAGAGGCAAAATCAGTTTGCCTAGGCAATAATATTGCCAAGGTAAAATAAGTTCATTGGGTTACTAGTCCTAAAATTGATTTGTGTCTTATCAGAAATAGAACGTCTTTAGCCAAAATGACTTCCTTAAATCACTCTTTTATACATATATTGTCCTAAAATTGTTTCCATGGCACTGGGCCATTAACTAGCTACCCATAAGGGCACTAGTGTTGGAGATGATTTGTGGAATGTATATATATAATGATGAGTAGTGGCCTGGAAATGTTCTCCAAAATAACTAAGCACTTCAGGTTATTATTGAATCATATTGATTTGATATGGCAATATTGTTGCAAAATTGCCTAGGTAAAATCTGTCTTTGCCTAGGCCGATTTCTTTCACCTAGGCAAAAATATTGCCTAGGCAAATTTTCCTTAATTCCCAGGACTGCAGATTACTAAATTTAGTTATCAACGACTTCAGCCTCACCCAATCACTGTGAATGTGACTCAGGTCAAAATACAATTCTAGCCATCTACAGTCGACAGACTCGACACACAGATGTAACAAACATGTGAAGCCCAGTGAATTGGTGACTAACAAAGTGAGTCATTTATCTTCTTGTTGAGTGAAGGAAAAGAAGAACATCTCCCAATCCCACTTGGTCTCGACACACTGCATGGTTCATGCAGTGACTGGTGAGAGGATATGCTTCCGGGCCAACTTTCCATCTGTGTGTATGAATTCTGTTTCCTGTGATGGACACATCAAGTTAAATTTAATAATTATATTGCACGGTGATTAGTTTTAGCATTCTCACATATTAAATAATTCATGATTTTAACACTGTGTTCTCGATTTAAACTTTAAGTATAAAGCGGGAGCTTGATCAGCACGGCTAGCATATATATATTAACTAGTGGCTATTTGTGGACAAATTATTAAATATAGCCCTGCGTACTTGCTATTGTCGACTTGACACATTGGGATTGGAATAATATGTATGCTAAACATAATAATTCCAGGCCAACTTAGTTGAACTGTCACGACCTTCTAGTTATACATGTACAAGACTAATGTAGTAATGAGGCAATCATATAAATGTTTAATCTAGTAGCATTTTCTCAGACCATGCCATGAACATCTATGTATCTATGCCTGTCAAGAATAATGCCATTCCTCCCGGGCAATTATTAAAATGTTCATATACTATCAGATGCCTATTAACCAATAGTGTCAGCATGTGTCGCATGATTAGTAATTTTAGATAAAATTCTCAACGATCATTAAGTTTTTTGGCAAAGAGACATATATATAATTAAATTGAAATAGAATTAAATAGAATTAAATTTCCATCAATATTGTTAATTTCAGTCTAGGTCTCCGCTATCACTATTGTTGACCATCACAATGATTAGACATCTGAGAGTACGATAAAAGCTCACAAAAGTCACGAACAAGCATGCAATCTCGAGCTGGGACCACCCTTAATACTTGTTTCTTATCATCTACTTCACAGAAGGGGTCACCCTAAGTAGTAACCATATAGGAAATGCACCAAACATATCACTATTGCACAATGACATCAGTTTGTTTGATCTAAAATATTTATCCACTCCAGCCCCAAAACAATAGTCATTTGGCAAATTATCTCATTCATTTTTGAAGTGCCTATCATCTACTGAAGTTGGATCCTACCACAGGCCATAAATTATGTCTCATTGAGTCATTGTGTCCCATCCACGTAACCCGTTTTCATAAAAATGTATTCAGTATTATATGTAAATTTATCCAATAAAGATATTTTTCCCTTAAAGGTCCTCAATCCGAATCAATAGTCCCCATATCATCAGATTCCAACGACAAGAAGATTTTTTGAAATGCCGCTTCAGTTGACAGAATCGATTAATTGCTAAAAAAAAAACTGCAGTCAATTATAGCATAAAATTGACAAAAACTTGTAATTTATCAACTTTTGCTCAACGAATATTGCTGATTTGTCAAACATCTGACACACACACAAAAAACAGTTGATTTTAGAATTATCCATCTTCATCTGCAATTTGGTCAGAAAAAGTATTCTCGTCTGCTGTTTGCTGGGCCACTAACAAATTTAAATGATAGATTTTAAAAATCGGTATCTGATCACTATGAGCTTTGATGTTGTGGGTTCCTCGACTTGAATCAAATATTTTTCACCTCCGAAGTCAAGGAAATAATAATCTGCGAGGGTTAATTTGGATTGAGTACCTTTAAAATTGCAAAAATTAAATTAAAATAATTTTGCCTTGAAAATTGGTCGCTTGGCCAGATTCAACCTTCACCTGATGATTGCATTTTGAAGATATATAGTAAAATGTGCTATATGGCTAATATCGCTTGACTGGCGCCATGGATATTGGTCTGGAAATTAGAGAAATGTTAGAGGCAATATCTCACTCTGACCCATGTCTAACTGTGGCCCACATTCCTCTTTATCTGGTGCTGCAACATATTCTCGTGCAAATAGGTTTATTTGTACCTGAATATTCACATATGTTCATATTTGTTTTATTCATTTAAATTTGTTTAAATCAAAATTTAGAATACCTAACGCCATTATACACTCTGCCAGGGCACCCTGAGTCACCACACCAAATTTCGTTGAAATCTGGGCACCAAAATTAACAAAGACATGTTGGTCTCAACTTTACTCCAGTCTTATATATGTATATATAAACAGTCCCATGAAATATGTATACATTTATTGATGGACGTGTCATGGGCTCTTCATACAGGATCGCGTTCATTATTTCGAAGGTTCCATATTCGCTATTCCGAAGGTTCTTATTCAGACATCGAAGGTTCGCTATTCTGAAGGTTTGCTATTCTGGGCGTATTTAACCAGAAAAGATGGACAACTCTAATACCAAGTAGTTACCACGATTTTACAGTTATCCATCTTTATCTGGAAGACCGCCCATTTGACCTCGTCCTTCTGGCACGATCAGGCCCAGAAACAATAAAAATAGCAAATTTAACTGCAAAGATCGATATCTAATTACTCTGAGCTTTGATGGGTGGGTTCCTCGACACTAATCAAATATTATTTTCCCCACCGAAACCAAGGAAGGAGTAATTTAGCAGCGTCTTGAGTACCTTTAAGTTATTTCCTTCATAAAAAGAGTCTCATGATAAAGAAACCTCTCAAAACTTTAGAATATAGAATGAAACTTCAAAATAAAAGTTATAAAAACCTTCTGAATATCGAGGAATATAGAGAACCTTGGGAATGGCGAAACTTCGGTATAATGAACCTTGGGATTAGCGAACCTTTGGACACAGAGTGACATGTCGCCGTCCTACGGTCCATACGTACTACGGTACTGGCGTGATCGTATATATCCCAAGTTGGCCAGAAATACAGGCACTCCTATGAAACATACATTTTTCATTTTATAGATGGACGTACGTGTTTTTGGGTTGTCCATACGTACTGACGTAATCATATTAATGGTTGAGACACTCGTAAATTTATTCGGCGACAGGACAAATCTGGAACTTACCAAACCATTTGCAAAAACACACGGACCCGCGAAAATTTTATGGAATAGCACAATCTGTGAAAGTTTGAACTCGGAAGCGGAAAATTATTGAAAAATTACCCGGAACAAATATTCGTGGTGTTCACATTTGGAAATGTCCCCTCTCAGAAAACAATTAACAGGCGTTCCTACTCCTACTATATACCAATATGGTATTCATATCATAGTATGGTACACATAGTGTCGACGTCCGGATTGACCACTCGTCGTTCCTCCGTCCGTACGTCTGTCTGTCTGCCTGTCTGTCCGTCCGTATATACACTTTTACGCATAAATGCAATAGGCCCTAACTCAAATATTTTATATCCGATCGGAACCAAATTTTGTGTATGAGTTTCTCAACCCATAATACAGATCGAGTTCTAATATGGGTTTGATCCAAGTTTTTTTTTGCGGAGATATGGCCGTTTTCCGAAAAATATTAACAAAAACACTTTTTTTTATAGATTTAATTCCTTGCTCAATTTATTTATTTATTATTTTTTAAATTAACAAAATTTGAAAAACTAACACCATTTATAACTCAGCCAGGGTATCCGAGTCACCACACCAAATTTGGTTTAATTCGATCCAAAATCTTGTGTTATATACTAGGTAAATTTGTTTGGAGCGACAGTAAACCCAATTCACCAATTCACCAATTCACCAATTCCATCCCATGCCTTTGGACTACCTGTAGCTTTTAATATGGCTATATCATTTTCTGATGTCTCTTATCCAAATGTGCAGAAAAAGAAAGCTATGGTATCTAAATTTAAAAACAAAATGTTCAACAATACACATGACATGCTATTAACAGTATTCTATTAACCCAAGTATTCCTTGTCCGGGTCACCTTTTCACATTTAATCCAAGGCGGCGCTGGTGCAGCATTACATCTCTTGGATTATTTTCCCATACCAGTGCATTCTCTTATATATGTGAGTCTCCCTATTTGACCCATAAATTCCAATAAATAGTGTTATTATGAACATTTGTCTATAATATTACATAACAGTATACTTTATAATTCAACATAAAAACTCTAATTTATGATTAGGATCATAGTAATTTACTATCGCCAAGGGTTAAACATCTGCTCTGCCAATCATGATCGGCCTCTCGTTATAAGTGGTCGGCATATTTATCAGTGTTTACTGCATGATGTCTCGGTTGATCCCAACTGACTGTAGGGACATATATCAGGCCAACTGCATGGTGTGAGTGTGTCCAATCATCCGGTTACACCTGACTGCATGGCGTGAGTGTGTCCAATCATCCGGTTACACCTTATGGGTCAGTGATAATCCCCTATAACAATCAAGGCTGACCCATTCTGATATTTTATTCTCAAACTGTTAGGCCTACATACAGCATAAGAGAACACAATAATGATGCCCCCCCCCCCCAATGTATTACCAAATGGGTAATTATATTGCACCAACAGTACAAATCGCAACAAAATAATCAATGGTAAATTAATATGAAATAAAGGGCGTGGCATATGTCTCATTTAATCTTCGAAGGGTGAAAACTTATAAATTGTCACTGACTCACAGGTCATTTTTGATCCATCCCACCCTGTTTCAATTTATTTAGTTCTACAGGTTAAAGTTCTGGCGTAGCATTCCATATATGGAATTCATGAATATTCAAAGCTCCATATATGGAATGCTACTCCAGAAATTTGACCTGTAGCACTAAACAAACAGAACAGGGCTGGATCGATGGATCCAATATGGCTTCGACTGAGTGACAAGGCGTATTAAGGGGGTTTTGTTTATGGTTATCAATAATTGCGTTTAAGCGCAATTTAATTGTGCTTAAGTGCAATTGAAATTACAGTTTTACTTGCACTTACTAGTAAGTGCAATTGTTGCCAACATAATGTTAATTGAATTGTGCTTAAGCGCATTTGAATTGTGATTAAACGCAATTGGATTGCATTTGTGTACAGCTATATACAAAATTGTGCTAAAGCACAATTAATTGTACTTAAGTGCAATTATATAATTGTGCAATTGCGCTTAAGTCAATTATTTAATAAATTTAAAAATGTGTTGAATGACTATAAATATGGGTAGGGGGACTATGTGGGAAAACAAATCAAATGTAATTTCTGAAATTAATTGATCGCCACTGATCGCGCATGGAGCCGCGACCTTGCATGAGCTCTCATAACGTCATGCACCTGCATGTCTGTACTATTTCTGTAAGTAGTCAGTTGATTTTTGCCAGGCTACCAAATATTCCCGGTGATGTAAAATGACAGATTAAAAAAATAATCAATATCTAATAACCCTGAGCTTTGATGGGTGGGTTCCTCGACTTGAATCAAATATTTTGTCCCCCCCCCCCCCAAGAAGCCAAAGAAATAGTAATTTAGGTGCATTTTATCGGATTATGCATCTTTAAATTTAATATATATCAGAGTTACGGAGGTGCGGACTCAGTATGAATGTCCAATGCGCTTAACTCAACGAGCATGAACAAATTGAAACTTCTTATCGAATTGGCTATGTATCAATCGGAATGGCACATTGAGATCTTCCTCAACTCAGATCAAGCTCGAAATCCCTGTTTTCGCCCATGTAGGGTGTTTGAACTTCGAACATGTGTCAACCTTGTCTAGCCCAGTCTGCGATGATCGAATCCACAACCTAACTTCATCGGCTACAGGAAGGAAGCCCTTTCACTGAGAGTTGGAATTAAGCATAAGTCTGAACATGGGTTCGAATATTGACACAGAACGGATCTACCATTATATTGGAACAACACTATGCACTTCCTCCGAAATTGTACATATCTGGGACCATATACGATTACTGGCACTGGCATATATATATATCATAGTTATGGAGGCACATACTCAGTATGAGTGTTCATTGTTAATAAACTATAAAAGACCATAAGAGAACAAATATACTTAATGATCTGACAACTCGAACAGTAAGACTACAGTAATGCTCTAAATAATTGACTCCTTAACCACAGCAGAATTATGGGTAACTTTTCAGGATTTAGTGAAAGCTTTCCGATGAATGGCACCAAGCTATATTTCCGACTAAACCCAAAAATTTGGTATTGGAGAACTATCAATAATGAATATAAGAACAAAGTTTATCTATTTATCCATGTTCTTCTTTGCTAGCCCTAAATAAACGACTCCTTAACCACAGCAGAATTATGGGTATTTTTCAGGATTTAGTCGGAAATATGGCTTATTGCCATTCATCGGAAAGCTCTCAGTTGAGAGCTTTCCAAAGCATGGCAACAAGCCATATTTCCGACTAAATCCTGAAAAATTACCCATAATTCTGCTGTGGTTAAGGAGTCGATTATTTAGGGCATTACTGCATAAATGCACAATTTCTCAGCATTCAGTATCAGGGTTCCTTGTGCAGTAATACAGTCTGAGACTCGAAAGATAAGTTCACCGTCTACTGCCAGTCTTTATAAATTATTTTCTGCTAAATTTGTTCAAGTGGATTCCATAGTTTAAAGGTACTCAACCCGTAAAGAGGGTCCCCATCTCAACAGATTCCAACAACAACAATCCGATCAGAGGGTCCTATATTACTATTTCTTTGGCTTTGGGGGTAAAAAATATTTGATTCGAGTCGAGGAACCCATCAAACAAAGCTCAGAGTTATTAGATATTGATTTATCAAATTTGTTATGTTCTCGAGATCAGTACTAATAACTGCCGTAATCTGCTCTGGATGTGTACCTCAAATCTATTCAAACAGACAAGGATGAATAACTCTAAAATCAAGTGGTAATTTTAACGCAATTTAGACTGAGTTCTGGGCCAGATAGTATTCCCGATAATGAAAAATAATAGATTTCTAAAATCGATATCTAACAAATCTGAGCTTTGATGGGTGACTTCCTCGACTCGAATCAAATATTTTTGACCCCCGACGCCATTGAAATAGTAATTGAGAGGAGTTTTATCGGGTTGAGTACCTTTAATAGACACCTTTACACTCACTCTATGATAACTTTTTAATGTTTGATTATCTATAAGACTCTGGCTAAAAAAAAAAGGGAGAAGACTCAAGGCTAAATTCACAGTCCAATAAATAGCTCGACACTTTGCTACTAAAATCCATTACATGTACATCTGGATCCTTTAAATTGACACACAAGAAAGACAAAGGGAATATAGTTCAAACAATCTGTTTATTCGTGAAAATACGTTACATCTGGATAATACTATAAGATTCCTTGTGCAGCCTTAATGAAATAACTCTAACAAGAATTAATTACTCTGGTGAATGAAAATAGGTATGATATAATTATACAAAATGATACGAAAACAATTGAACATGTGAAAGCTCCTGTCTATGTCCTCATTTTGCGTTTGTGAAAAAAATTAACATGGCTATTACAGGGCCAGTAACCTAATCACCGATCATATCTCTAACCCAAAGCGGTTTTGATTTTATATTTGTTTAAATATATATAAATGTTTGTGACGGGATAAACTAGCTAGTACATGTACTGTGGAAATTCACAATGCACATTCGAAAAATCATTAATCGTTAAAACTCTTATTTATAACTTAAATTTACAAGGAAAATAGGTATTAATTGTGCCCCGAATTTGAGAATCAAACATGCCTCAACCATTTTAATAGATGTTCGTAAAATGCATATAATCTCTGTCACTCGTAAGAACAATAACTCTTGCATGAGTTCCAGATAGCAGCTATTCAAATATCTGATGCGATGGTTTAGAGATTACATTAGTCACTTTGGTTGCTGGCCTGGCATTTATTAAAAAATGCACAGCTCTTACAGGGACATGAGAACATGTAAGATGTGAAAGGATGGTCAATATTAAAGGTATAAGAAATTAACTCTTACTTTACTAAATACTCATTTACGAGTAGTTCCCTTAGGAAATGTTAAGTAAATAAGTTAATAGTTACTTAAAGAATAATAACATTTCCCTCCAATGAAAAAGAACCCTTCTGCATTTGTATTATCTGCTGATATCTCATAAATATCCCTCCAAATGAATAATAGACCATTCCAATGTATTGTTTTATAACTGATGGGAGAATACATTGAGTAAAGAAAGGGTTAACCTTTTCTATACTGAATACTCATTGACAAGTTGTTTCCAAAGGAAATGTTCATATAATAAGTTCAACTAACGATTGTTTGTTGAACTGGTTGTTTGTTGAACTTATTATTTGAACATTTCCCACAAAATAATATGAATCCTTCCACTTGTATTAGCTTTTATGGGTGGAGGAAAAACCACATAGAGAGTTTATTTCACCGGGAAATCTGGTTCAAGGGGTTTGTGGTTACAAAAGAACAAACAATATTTGTGTATATATCCCCTGGATACACATGTCTATAATATACAAGATTTGTACATCTTGCCGCTGATGTCAATTACTGATGATGACAAGGGGAACTTGGTCCAGGGTCCACAGGTTACATACATCTCACATGTTTTTAAATTCAATTCAATTTAATTCTCGGACAAGTACAGAGCTCATTTAATTCACAAACGTTGATTCTACCACATGCACTTGACAGAGCATTTCATTTTTCCAGACATTTACACTGAAGACTGAGTAATAACCCTTCCATGATGGGAGCTGTGCTGGTGCAGCATTTTTGACCCTGTGCCAGTGCATTCTCTTATATATGCGAATCTCCCATAGGGAGCCTTGCATATATAAGTGAATGCCTTGGCTTACAAGATCAAGGTATATATTGTCAGGCCAATGTATTCTCTTATATATGAGAGGCTCCCCATGGGAGACTCGCATATATAAGAGAATGCATTGGCACAGGGTTTTCACAAAAAATCAGGAAGCTCCAGTCATGGAAGGATTAAATCAGTGTTCAGATGGTTTGGGTGATGTACATTCATATTTTAAGAACAAATAACATATTCTTACAGGAAAAGTTTGATCATGATGTATGGCTTTCTATACTAAATGAATTCTTCCACTAAGTTTTAAAAGTATAATTTGGAATAGTCTAGTATACATTTTGTGGGATGTTGAGCTAACAAAGGCAGACAACAGGCAGATGAAAAGATCATACAAGCTCAGGATTCATATTCATTGGTGGCAAATGTTCAGGTAATAAGTTCAACAAATGACCTTTGTTGAACTTACTATCTGAACATTTCCTAAGGGAACTACTTGTCAATGTGTATTTAGTAAATAAAGGTTTAATATATTGGGGGTTGTGTCAAATATGATAAGGTATTTTGAGTAGACTGGTGAAGTCACATAAACAGACAATGTCATTTGACAGATCACTGAAAGTCAGCAAATGATTTTATCTTCGAACAGATGGGAAGATTCTCAATAAACAGAACCATGGGGTTAACTTCAAATCCCAAATTCTTGAGTGCTCCCTAACAGTGGACCACCCAAATGTGATCTGATGAATCGCACTCCCAGAAATTTGGGAAAATAGACTGTTAACGCTGGGACAGTATTTTTGTGGGTAAATATTTTCAGTGCCTGTTTCTCAGCGAGTAGGAACTTCAGCACACAAAAAGAATATCACTGCTTTAAGTCAATCTGTTCTCGGTGTTTGAATCATTGGGTGCATCTAGGTCTTGATAAATCACACACCCCCATTAACCCTTTCTATACTAAATACTCATTGGCAAGCAGTTCTCTTTTTATCTGAACATTGCCCACAATGATTCTGCTCTTGTATTATCTGTTTATTTTTCTGTTGTCTGATTTTATTACTTGAACACCCCGATAATGAATAATAGACCATTCCAATGTATATCTTTATAACTGATTGTGAGAATCTATTTAGTATAGAAATATTTGCAATGTACTCTGATTTCATGCACAAGCCTTGAAATAGTGTGTCTGTCATTTGCAGAATGAGGTCCCCAGAGGGTGAATTTAGTGATGCTATCCCGCATAGCGGGCTAGCATCACCAAATTCACCCTCTGGGAACCTCATTCTGCTGAGATGTAAGCAGAATGAGGTCCTCAGAGGGTGAATTTGGTGATGCTAGCCCACTATGCGGGGTAGCATCACTAAATTCACCCTCTGGGGACCTCATTCTGCAAATGACAGACACCCTATTTCAAGGCTTGTGCATGCAGGGATCATGATCTCATATAAAATTAAATGAATGTACAATGTACATGCACCTAAGATTAAATCAAAGTATACTGTAATCAGAGGTACTATTTATACATTCTAGATTACTCTATATTGTAAATTAATAAAAAAAAAAATGGTGCAGAAGAAAACACAAATATTAAAGCCATTTCTGATCAGATGACTGATCGTAAAATGCTAATAAAGTAATTTTGAATGTAAACTTATATTATGAAATAGCAACTGAATTTTCACAAATTATATTACTATAGGTTTGAATAACTTAAATATAAATTATGAGCAGTTATAAAATTTACAAAAGTCTTCTTTTTTTTTACATAACAGAATGAATATAATACTGGAATGAATACAAATGATAAGGATATACTTAAATGAAAAAGAAAAAAACAATATCGTGAAAGATAACAATCTTTTAAAAATAAGGAATGTTGAAATATTGAATGTCTGACAAGCAAGTTAACTTAAAGCATGTTAATTTGGTGATTTATTTGTTATTTCAGTTCTATGATAACTGCTCTGTCATAAATGGTATACTATCAGTATCAAAATAGCCTGCTGAACATTTTAAACAAATTATAAATTAAAATTCAAAGACCATTGAATAACTGTTCAGCAAGCTTAGTAATTAACAATAAACAATTAACAGGTACATATATTGGCTTAAGAGCCAACATGAACAGTCAGAATTTTGTCTGTTATCCTGAAAAGGGCAGTGTTCAACCAAGCGAAAGCGATCTTTGTATTATTATCCAGTTGTTTTTTGTTTTGGAAGATAAAAAAATCATCATAATGAAAACTTTTTTGGGGAAAAATCACAATCTCGCTTGGATGTTTTTTTGGAGGTTTCCGTTACTTGTCGGATAATTACCCCCACCAAAACATAAAGCCTCTGGTCAGTTCACTGCACACTGGTGTATGGTTTTAGCACACTGATACAAATTATTCCAAACTTGGAGGAACAGAGTTACAATTTTCAAGTGATTATTGTTAACTGGAAATTAAAAACTTCTTCTGTAACCCAATCAATTTATAGTATTATAAGTGGATATTATGCATTGAAATAATAGTTTTATGCAAACACATTATGGCCAAATTAAACATACAGTTGAAAACACATGCACATATGCATGCTAAAATGTGGGAATTATGAAAGTGATTCTAGTGCCCCTATTCACACGTACAACACAATGTTATAATGTTACAACATTAAAAAGTCTTATTACAGGTGCATTTTAATAGTATATTTGCATAGAAATCTTGTGGATGGATTATATTCAGCAGTCAAATTGTTCATTGAAAACGAAACAAAATCAATACAAAGAGCCTATATTTGTGTTACACTTTAGACAAAAGGTCTAACACAGCCATTACATAGGTTGGAAAAAATATGAACTTTCTGTTTCACTGTAGTGTTTAACCCTTTCATGACGGGAACTGTGCTGGTACAGCATTAAAGACCCTGTGCCAGTACATCCTCTTATATATGCGAGTCTCCCATAGGGAGCTTCACATATATAAGAGAATGCACTGGCTTACAAGGTCAGATAAATATTGTTAGGCCAATGTATTCTCTTATATATGCGAGGCTCCCTATGGGAGACTCACATATATAAGAGAATGCACTGGCACAGGGCTTTCACAAAATTTAATGAAGCTCCAGTTATGGAAGGGTTGAAAGTGGATATTACTATTTTTTTCCAACAAGAATATTTTAAAGATACATAATTTACCATCAATAAACTGAATTTATTTGGATTGTGTTAACCCTTTGAGTGCCAGGTCGATTTTTGTATCAACCCATATACCCTGTGCCAATGCATTCTCTTATATATGCGAGTCGACCATAGGTCGCCTCGCATATATAAGAGAATGCATTGGCCTAACAATTTTTTAACAATGTTTTACAATTTTAATAATTTATTCTTATATTCTTTAACAGACTTATTTTGTAGGTTTAGGGCCGATGAGATCGGCCCCTGGCACTCAAAGGGTTAAGGTGAAAAAAGTTCAAATTAAAATACCGGTTTTATAATGTCAACCACCTTCCTTTCCTATTTGAAGACTAGTGTCCGGTTCCATACTGAGTATTCACCCTTTCTATAATATAAACTCATTGATGAGTAGTTCCCATAGGAATTGTTCAGATGACAAGTTCAACAAACGACAGTTGAACATATTATCTAAACATTTCCCTCTAATGAAAATGAATTCTTCTGCACTTCTAATATGTTTTTGCCTATCTATCATCTGCTCATTTTTCCATAACATCCCTCCAGATGAATAATAGACCATTCCAATATATACTGTTATAATTGAGTGGGAATCCATTTAGTATAGAAGCGATTAAAGGCAGTTTGTTTGGATCATCGGATAAATAAATAGATTATGATTTACATTATCAGAATGGCGATAACCTCCAGCATGCATGGATAAATGTTCTTAAAATCAAGGCATTGATTAGCTAATGCTATGATAATAGAAGTATTCAAAATCATTTGGAGGGGTGTACAAGGAAAATGAGCAGACAACAGTATAATTCCTATTCATATATGTCTCAGTACTCATGAATCTGTATAATATGAGTTTTGAGAGAATAAACTAATTGAATTGGTGGGAAATGTTCACATAGTAAGTTCAGCAAACAACCTAATTGTTGAACTTATAATCTGAACATTTTCTAAGGGAACTACCCGTCAATGAGGATTTAGTAAAGAAAGGCTTAAGCTCACATGTCAATTAACCTATGATAATAAATCAATAAACAATCACAGCCAGGTAACAATACAAGTACAAACCAATTTCTAATTAAAAAATAGCACAAGTTTGATTTGTTCAAAATTAAGACCTTTGGTGGCAATAACCTTTGTATCAGCAGGAGATATATCATTTATATATAAACAGTGAACATACAGTAATGCCCTAAATAATCGACTCCTTAACCACAGCAGAATTATGGGTAATTTTTCAGGACTTAGTCGGAAATATGGCTTGTTGCCATTCATCAGAAAGCTCTCACTAAAGCTGACCAAAAAAAGTGCTGAAGGGGTACCAGGGTTTGAAATGTCGTTCTAAAGGACATTCAGTTTTCGCATCTGCCATGATTTCTGTTAGAGAATAATTGTTTATGTTCCAATGAATATTAAAATGTACTGAAAACAAACTGCTAATGGGCGCCAGACTTTCATAAACACAATTTAAGTAATGGTGTTCATGCTGATAACAAACCTTTCAGCACATTTTCAAACCTTTTTTGGTGAGAGTGACCCCTTCAGCCTCACTAAATCCTGAAAAATTACCCATTATTCTGCTGTGGTTAAGGGGTCGATTATTTAGGGCACTACTGTATCAGCAGTATAAGGTGATTAAACAAACCTTTCATGATGGGAGCTGGGCTGGTGCAGCATTAAAGATCCTGTGCCAGTGCTTTCTCTTATATATGCGAATCTCTCATAGGGAACTTGCATATATATTAGAATACACTGGCTGTCAAGGTAAATATTGTTAGGCCAATGTATTCTCTTATATATGCAAGGCTCGCTATGGGAGACTCGCATATATAAGAGAATCCATTGGCACAGGGTTTTCGCAAAATTCCAGGAGGCTCCAGTCATGTAAAGGTTAAGCAGTGTCAATTGAAAAAGGAAGTAAATTAAATCAACAAGTTTCAGCAGTGTGAATCATAATAAAAAGGTGGGGTAAATACTTTGTTATTACATGTATAATAACATCTTTATGCTTGGGTATGGTAGAGCATCCCCCTTTTCTATTTCTCTGCATTTAACTGGCTATTTGGTTTTCTCCCCGAGGTGTTTGGTTGATTACTCATTCACATAATTATTAGCTTGATTTTACTTTTCAGCCTTCATAATGTTTACTATATGTGACCCGCCATATCAAATCCAGTCGTAAGTCGGGATTTTTTTACCCTGTACCAATGCATTCTCTTATATATGCGAGTCGACCATAGGTCGCCTCGCATATATAAGAGAATGCATTGGCCTAACAATTTTAATAATTTTTTCTTGTATTCTTTAACAGTTTTATAATTTCACCCATACAGAGCCCCAGACAAACATGAGCAGACGACACTCTTCTATATATGTGTGGGGCTCCCTGCAGGGTAATGGATGTTTTTTATTTTATGTCCTAAAAATTGTAAGAAGCATTTATTTTTAAAAAATGATAAAAAATTATTAGGCCAATGCATTATCTTATATATGCGAGGCGACCTATGGTCGACTCGCATATATAAGAGAATGCATTGGCACAGGGTAAAAAAATCCCGACTTACGACTGGTTTGATATGGCGGGTCACATAACATACTTCTGGTAATAGCTGGCATAGCGAATTTATTGCAGGCTTTTCATGTGAATTTTCCAAATCTATGGATACAAACATATAAGGCACTTTGTTGCCCTCACCTTCTTATCTACATTGATATTGCTCTGATTATTTCTGGCTGTTTTATTTACCAATAAACAGCTCTTATCACAATATAGTTTGTCTCGAATTAACTACATTGTCCTCAAGGGGCCATGCTCTGCAGTACCCATAGCATAAAATACTATTAAGGTGATTAAGCAGAATCAGTTGAAGAAGGAAGTTATTAAATCAACGAGTTTCAGCAGTGTGATTCATAATAATGGTGGGTTTGAATAGTAAAAGGTGATTAAAAGTTCCGTCTGATTTGACACCATAAAACCATCATCTGTAATTCTGTATGTTTCCTATACCAGAAAATAATTAGATCAGACCCATGAGCTCATTAGTAGGAGGATTTCATTGCCAGATATCGACTTTCAAAAGAGCAAGTTTCAATGCATTTAAAATTTTTGTCAGCCTGGCAAAAATTCTAATGAAGGCATCTTATAAAGAGCGTCCATCGCCCAAAAGCATTAAATAATAAAGAACGTTCTCAATTATGAGCTTTTTATGATCGCTTTTGGATTAAGCAGTATCAGTTGAAGAAAGAAATTAAATCAACAAGTTTCAGCAGTGTGATTCATAATAAAATGGTGGGGTAAAATAGTATGAAAATAATTTTACAATAGGAACCAGACTTGATTCATTTGTGAAAGCATGTTCTGACATCAGTGGTTGCCCAGGCTAAATAATAACCATAATATACAGGAATACTGGAAGAAAAGGAAAACAAACCTAATCAGTTTGCAAATCTGCTTTAAGTTCAGTTAGTTAAATTTAGTTCAATTTTGGAGAAAACTTCAGATAGAATGTCAAAAGTTTGATGACTCATCTTTACATAGCTGGGAACCTACGTCATAATCTGCTAAAAATAGCAATTTCAACATAATTTTTTTCTACATTTTCGAAAGATATCAACAACCTATGAGACAAATGAGCTATCCCAACAACTCATCTTGGACTGCAAAAGCCGGATATCGAAAAGATTTGTTTTAAGGAGATATTGACTTTCAAATTTCAGATTTTAAAATGGTGACCGAAGTCACTGAACACTTACAACTTCTCAATGTCATATTTATATGGAGAAGGGATTCATAGTGAGCTAGCAAAACTTGGTACATAGCTCATTCTCTAGCTTTTTTGGTTGAGTTATTTATAGAGGCGAAGAAAACAATGAATACTCACTTTGATGTGACATTTTCGAGAAAATTATGATTTTGGCTCCCAGACCTGTCTTTATACTAGTCCATAATTAGAATACGTTTACTAGTATTTTCCCACTCAGGAAAGTATCTGATGGAATCAAGCCTGAATTTAGTGTGTCTGTCATTTGCAGAATGAGGTCCCCAGAGGGTGAATTTAGTGACCCCATCCCACATGGCGGGCTAGTGTCCAGGGTTCGCGCTGCCACTTGCCAAATTTGCCAATGGCAAAAATAATTCACATTTGGCAAACAATATTTTCATTTGGCAAAAGTTTTGGCAAGTCACTTTTTAATTCCTCAAGAAAGTTGAAAAAATATTGGTAAATCAATATCATTCATTTCAGGAAACTCTTACAACATAATTACATTAGTTGTGTTTTATAAGGTTTATAAAAAGTTAGCACCTCTATTAAGATACAGTTAATATCATAGCATTAGTAGGGATGGTTGGAGGGATTACTAGTATTTAGTGTGGTGGTAGTGTTTACACAGCTAATCCCCCTGTGATTTACCCTTCTGACGAAGCAACCCTTCTACCATTGTATTGTTCGGTGATTGGCTTATTGTTATATGATACACCACAATAGAGATGCGAGTATAATTAATTATTAACTAACTGCTTTTCTATCGATATCAAAAGTCGTTCAAACCACGAGTGGCGAAACATAAGACTTAAGGTTGCAGAAAATGATACTATCGGGGATAGCATTTGGCAAATGATAAAGTAATTTGGCAAACAATATTTTCATTTGGCAAAAGTAAATTTTGGTCCAGCGCGTACCCTGCTAGTGTCACCAAATTCACCCTCTGGGGAACTCACTCTGCTGAGGTTTCAACAGCTATGAGAGACCTAGGATCAGATTAAAGTCCCCAGATGAAGTTGGTGATGTTCACCCATTAGTCACCTCGATTATGCATTTTATCTTCTGCAAATTACGGGATACATATTTGTTTTATGTAGAAAAAAGAATGTTAAAAACAACTTTCATGAAAGTCTTTGAAATAACATTAAAACCCATTTTATCAAAAATAACTCATGAATTGGTAATAGATACACAATATAGGAATGTTGCAGATTCAAAATTTGTCAAATACCATTAACAGTTACTGTTGACATAATAAACTAATCCTGAACATACAATATTGAGAGTTTATAAATGCAATATAAAAATTTACCAAAGGCAGCAAGTGTGGACGGTATGGTATATATGCAGCAGACCAATCACTCGTCGCAAGTTCCTCTTTATTAGTGAGAGGTCCAGAAAATCAATGAAATTATATAATACTTGCACCAAATTGTGTGGATAATTTACGTGACCTGTTAACGTACAAAGGATATTGGTTTATCCATAATAAAATGACAAATAGTTTGTTTTTAGAAAACTTATTAATAGCCAGGTTCAGCCACACGTATGTGTAAATTGTAACATGTGTTACTTAGGTATTGCTATGGATACACATGTGGCTGTACCTGGCTAATATTGTGTAAGCTTAGAAATACTATGTGAAAGTTGTGCAAGTTAATCTTATTCAAAAGGGCAATACTCATGTCATTATTAAACAAAATAATCTTGCTCAAAACGTTGCAAATCTATAGCCTGTTTATTTGTTGCGGTATAAATAAATAGCACTTCGATGTGGCTGTGTAACGGAATGCGAAATATACATAGTTTCCTCATAAAACATGAAAATGGTAATTTGTTATTGTTATATTTACAGTAATGCCCTAAATAATCGACTCCTTAACCACAGCAGAATTATGGGTAATTTTTCAGGATTTATTCGGAAATATGGCTTGTTTCCATTCATCGGAAAGCTCTCATCGGAAAGCTCTCCGATGAATGGCAACAAGCCATATTTCCGACTAAATCCTGAAAAATTACCCATAATTCTGCTATGGTTAAGGAGGGCATTACTGTAGTTTCCTCATAAAACAGGAAAATGTTAATTTGTTATCTTTATATGTAACTATAATAGTTGCATTTAGGATGTGCTAGACCTTGTCAAACACGGCTTATATTGGAAGTGTAATATGTGGAAATTCAGAGTCGGTAACATGTAGGAATGCATGAAAACCAATCTGGAATTATTATCTTTGGAATGTTGGATATATATTAACTATGAGCTGTGTTTCTGATAGACTAAGTGCTGAATTGGTAAAGTTTTCATGTTTCTGTTGATTAGGGTAGATCTCTGAAAGTTGACTGAGGTACCTAATATATCTAAATCTTGCCCGATAGGTAGGACATCTTGCTCTTAGGTATGACATTTACTTCAGTTCAATACCAAATTACTCCCTGTCTTTGGCTAAACGACAAAAACTATTTTATCAAGTGTTTCCGCCTGTGTAATTCAAAATTTATATATTCTGAAATTGCCTCTATCTTTTGTTGTTTCTAAAACATTTGGATATTAAATACTCATTTATGAGTAGTTCCCGTAGGTCATTTGTTGAACTTATTATCTGAACAACAATCCAATGTATAGTTTTATAACTGATGGATAATCCATTCAGTAAAGAAAGGGTTACAGTCTTTGGTAGAGATCACATTTTAATGAGGTGAGACTTGGAGATCCCAGGTACTCTTATCAATGCTTCGGAGATTCTGAGCAACCTAATCAATGGAAACATGACAACTTGACCAACTTAGCCTCAGAAGACGGAGGCATTGTAAAAGAACATGATGGCTTTTTTTGCTTACTGCTTACCCATATTAATCTAGGTATTTTATTATGATGTTCAAGCCTGGAAATATGGTGTCTTTCATTTGCAGAATGAGGTCCCCAGAGGGTGAATTTAGTGATGCTATCCTGCATAGCGGGCTAGCATTATCAAAATCACCCTCTGGGGGACCTCATTCTGCTTAGGCCTCAACTGCTATGGGAGACCTAGGATCAGATTGAAGTTCCCCATTTGATGTTGATAATGTTCACCCATTAGTCCCCTCGATTATGCAATTTATCTTCTGCAAATTAGGGGATATAGAAACTGAACAGAAGGGAAAAAGTAAATAAAAACAAGTTAATTTGAGACTATAAATACTTCCCAGAAGATGAGGCCAAAGCAGAATGAGGTCCCCAGAGGGTGAATTTGGTGATGCTATCCCACTGTGTGGGGTCGCATCACTAAATTCACCCTCTGGGGACCTCATTCTGCAAATGACAGACACACTATTCAAGGCTTGATGATGTTCTAACAATCGTTATAAACGTGAACGAGGCCTCCCTCCAATGAATATCAAACAACACATCTTCAGCAGCTGTGATACAGAATAACAAAATAAAATATTGCTTTAGTAGAAATAATATCACAAGGAAACATCATATAAGGAATGTACTCAGCAGTGTGCATTTGCATACATATCTGAGGGTGTCACACCCTCCCCTGAATCCTGAATACCAGTTAACAGAGAGGGTGAATCAATGACATATCCTCGAATTATTTGGGGATTCTGTGCCAAGTATGTCCCCAAATAAATTATTAATATTTCTCAATACCACATAAATGTGGTTCCTAATAGTCTCCAAATGAACTCTTGAGTGTATGAATTCACCATGAATATTGACCAACAACAGGTGCAATCAATGATATTTAGGATTCAAATTTGATCCCAGAGTTAATTTGGGCTTCAGAATTTGGGCGACCATACATGTTACATGTATGAAATCAGTCCTCGATATATCTCTGGGGTGAATACTAAATACCAGTTAAAAACATATTTGATGAAGGAAACATATTGCATGCTTAAATACCATGTATTTAATCACTTTTTCTCAATAATAATCTGCCAAACTTTACCACATTAATTAAGAGAAAATTTGTGAATGCCTCTCATGGGGGGGGGGGGGGGGGGGGGGGGGGGTGTGACACCCTCATATCTAACAGGCATACATTTTGTGATCATCAGCAAATAATTACAATTTGTGTAAATATAATATGTAAATATATATTAATTTTGTACTACACACATATTCAGTCAGTATTATTGATAACACATTGATCAGTTAAATTTTCCTATATAATTTCCTGTGACTCTACAAACTAGGTTTTTTAAAATGGTGTTCAAATCCTGAAATGTAGACAAGATTTGGTTGAAAATGATGAAAATTGAAATTAGAATGTCTTGAGAGGGTATTTGAATCTGCGTTTGCAAGCAGTGGACCAACAAGACGTTATCTGCACCCAACAATTTAAAATGTGAAGAAAAGCACTGTGACATCATGTTTATGGGTTATTGATTTCATTCCAGTTTCATGGGGAGTGAGAACGGCAAACATGATTTCAGTGTTCCTTCTCTACTTTTGGTGTTTAACCATTTTATGATGGGAGCTGCGCTGGTACAGAATTAAAGACCCTGTGCCAGTGCATTCTCTTATATATGCGAGTCTCCCATAGGGAGCTTCGCATATATAATGGAATGCACTGGCTTACAAGATCAAGGTAAATATTGTTATGCCAATGTATTATCTTATATATGCGAGATTCCCTATGGGAGACTCGCACATAGAAGAAAATGCATTGACACAGGGTTTTCACAAAATTACAGGGAGCTCCAGTCATGGAATGGTTAAATTGTGGACACACATAGTAACCTAGCATTAGCGAACGACCAAGAAACGCAGAATCAAATGCACCCCAAGAGTTTAGAATGTTACAGTGCCATCCATGATATGTTTGGCTCGGTGAGGTGACATTTGTGCTGGCCCAAGCACAGCATGATTACATGGGCTCTGTGTGCAATGATAATGAGTTTGTTTTCCTCTGTACGTGCAGTTTTCAACACAGCAGTCTTCTGTCAGCGTGTATTTTTGAAATCCTTGTGAACTGATGCTGTCCAACTTGATGTGATGCTTCCGATGAGCAAGAACTTTACTCGAGTCACTACACTGGTATGTACACTTCAAGCAATGGAAGTGAGAGGCTTTGGCCGAGAGAGCACATCCTTCTCTTTTACAGCTTATTCCTGCTCGATATTGCTGGAATTCTCCACCTGTGATGCTGTCTATACGCTCATGACGCAGTGAATGCTGAATCAACCTTGTCTTATCGCTGAAACCATAACCACAGTCCGATCTCAGGCAGTGGAAATGAGTTACACTCTGCCTGTACGCACATTTCGAATAAGCACAATCCTCGTTAAATCTAACACGAATATAACCTTTAGGAACAGATTCATCTTTGGGAGGTCGGGGAATTTTTTTTTCCTTGCTAATCATTGCCTTACTTATAACGGCCTGTATAGTCGCAGGATCATTTAAATCTATTGGTGATTTTTTGTGACCAACTTTTTTTATCAGATTCTTTTGAAGATTCTCAAGCATCAGGTTATGATTGAATAAAGCTAAATCCTCCGTCTTTACACTTTTGTTCTCCGAAGATGACTCAGAAAGATCAATCACTAACTTATTATCACTATTGCCGTCGAAGTCATTTGGCACACCAAAATCGAATGCATTCGGTTTTTTCAAATCGGCAGAAAACATGTGATTTGCTATGGCAAACTTGATGGGATTTTCAGTCTCAAAGTTATTTGATTTCTTCATGCTCAAATCAGTTGCCTCCATCTGTCCATCATCTTGGTCATCATCATGGAATTTTTCTGTTTCATCTGGCTTTGGAGCTATAGCAACAGGTGACGTGGCACTCAATGATGATTTATTCTTCATTTTCAAACCATGCTTACATACATGCACCCGCAACCTGGTAGGATCTGAAAAGGCCTGGTTGCAGTCAAAGCAATGGAAGTGATTTTTCTTTTTAAGTTTGCAAAATGGCCGACCACAGTTCTGTTCAAGTGAATAATGCATTTTGTTTCTTAGATCCGACCAACTTGGCTCCATTAATGTATCAGCGCATGCTTTCTGTTGCAAGAGAAGAGCTAGAGGAATTGTTGCTGCTGCTGATTGGAGAATATTTGGTGACAAAAGAGCAGGGTTCACAAAAGCTGACAAGACAGGCAGACTTAATGTTGGTACTGCAATTGGTGACATTAATGAGGTCGGGGATGTTACTGGTGAAGACGTCGGCAGATTCTGAGTAAAACTGAATGCTGCGTTCATAGGATTTTCTGGAGTCTTCATTGGAAAATATGTTCCTGAAGCCTTGACAACTGCCTTATATTCCATCGTGGGTGATGACACAGGTAGGACAGGTATGAAGCTAGCAATCGGCTCAACTCTAACATCTGGTAGAGGAATTTGTAGGGGCATATTAATTAATGCATTATGTTTCTTTTCATGTTGAACCATGGTGTTATGTCTGACAAATGAGTAATCACACCGAGGCCTCACACAGTGGAAATGTCTATTAGCCTTGTTATTATGGCAATGCGGTCTGCGGCAATTAACATTTCGGTCGAAGAACTCAAAACCTTCTAAAATTTGTACGAAGCTGTGGAAATCTTTGGCATGTAAACTAAGAACGTCCCATCGATCTGTGGCATGATGACACCGTGGTTTTGTGCAGTGGTAATGCTCATGCATGAAATAAATACACAGCTCATCTGGGCATGGCTGATGTTCAGCATACTTCTTATAACATTCAGCAAGGCTTATATCTTGTTCGGGATTTGATATATCTTCAATTTGTTTAACTGATGGCATTGTTATTTCTGGTTTTGGAACCTTGATGATTTCATCTCGTGGGTATTTCGGAGGGCGACCTCTCCTTTTCTGGCTGTCAAGGTCATGTTTTGTTGTATTTGTACGGTTCAGTTTGGCTACAATTGCGCGGGCATCTTCGTGTATCTTGTAATGTTCAAGTCTCTCGAACGGACGACCGGTTGCTGATATCACATGGGCACAACTTGTCTGAAATAGTAAAGAACAAGTGATTAGTCTCAATTGCAAAGGACCTATCTTGTTGCTTGTTTGTCGATTGGGGTTTTACTTTATTTCAGAAGATGTGGCCATATCATGATGATGTATTTATAGCTGGAAGAAAGTCTTTGTAGAGTGTTAATTTAATTGTCTCATTAACCCTTCCATGACTGTATGTGGATCTTGATTGAAATGTATGCAGATGACAGATAATACAAGTATCAGATCATTCCAATGCATACTTTTATAATTGAGTGGATGAACCCATTTAGTAAAGAAAGTGTTAACAGAGAAATTATCCACAACATTCGGAAACCAGCATTCAGCAAAATTTAGACAAATTTATCTCAGATTAACAAATTCAGATACCCTCACTTTACCTGCAAATCAATCCATGCTCATGAGAATTTCAATACTTATTTGTTTGTAGCACATGACTTATAATATTTAAATTTAAATGAGAAGGATTTTCAATTATTGTGACGCTATGACCTCCTGCTCAGCGTTAAGATTCCTCGGTTTGCCTATGAGCGTGGCTGTGGTCGTTGCCACACTGGTCTCAAAAGATGGACCGTGACAATTGTGACCCGCCATATCAAATCCAGTCGGAAGTCGGGATTTTTTTACCCTGTGCCAATGCATTCTCTTATATATGCGAGTCGACCATAGGTCGCCTCGCATATATAAGAGAATGCATTGGCCTAACAATTTTTTACAATTTTAATATTAAATTTGTTCTTGTATTCTTTAACAATTTTATAATTTCACCCATACAGAGCCCCAGACAAACATGAGCAAACGACACTATTCTATATGCTTCTATATATGTGTGGGGCTCCCTGCAGGGTAATGGATGTTTTTTAATTTTATGTCCTAAAGATTGTAAGAAACATTTATTTAAAAAACATGATAAAAAATTGTTAGGCCAATGCATTCTCTTATATATGCGAGGCGACCTATGGTCGACTCGCATATATAAGAGAATGCATTGGCACAGTTTAAACAAATCCCGACTTCCGACTGGATTTGATATGGCGGGTCACAATTATCATTTGGTAATTCTATTTGATATGATATTTATTGGATCTGGTGTTAATTAATACAGGTTGCCTGTTGACTGGACAGAATGATATATATAAGATCACCAAGCCTGATTATAATTTTCTGAATGGTTTGGGTCTAAATGACATACACAACTGTCATTGGGTAGGTCACTCTGAAATTGAGTAGGTCAACATAGTGGGAGAAATTCTCAGTAGCTTAATTTAGGGTTTTCTATCTACTGTGTTGCAGTCAACATGCAGGCCTCTATTTACGGCTTTTCCCCCAGAACCTTCTTAAAGACTGAGACACAAATGAAAGCTAATACTATGGATCGCAGACATGGCATGATATAAGTGCCTACACTGACAATGTTATTAATCCTCAAAACTTTGATATAGAATATATTGCTGAGCTTGTCGAAAAGCAAAAAAATATTGGTATCTCAATGTGTCATCCCTTCATCATGTAGCTAAATCTACTTAGATCAGAGGAAAACACAACTCGGTAATATTGTCATATACAAACTCAATCAAGTAGGTCACTTCAAATTTTGTGCAGGACAATGTCCTTGATCGAATGCAAAAACAATCAGACTTGAAGTCCACAATAAAAACAAATTCATATTTCAAAAGTGGTGCAGGCATGGTGAATTTTATTTAGAATTTTTAAATTATCTATATATATATAAAAGAGTAGGCTCTGTCAGTCGGTACATATTTTTCTTCCAGACCCCTAGCCCGATTTCAACCAAATTTGGTGTCGTGACTCTGGGCGGAGATTATATCAGTGTTAGTTTTTCAAAAAATTAATTAAAAAAAATTTAATTAAATAAATAAAAAAAACACACAAATTATAAGCTCACTATGGGCCTATTTCAGAATCAAATAAATGTGAATATTTAGGTTCAATATGAACCTATTCACAGACCAGATGGTAGCTCTTTATATATATATGTTTTCACTGTGGCCTGCGCCTTCCAACAGAATAACGGGTATAAGTCCACTATGGGCTTGGCTTATTTCAGAATCAAATAAGTTGAATATGAACCTATGTGAATATTTAGGTCTAAATGTGCACGAAGCGCACAAGGGGGGAACCTATTTCAGCTGGTAACTATATAAATATTGAATTTAACCCTTTACCCAACAGAAGGGCCCTGTGCCAATGCATTCTCTTATATATGCGAGTCGACCATAGGTCGACTCGCATATATAAGAGAATGCATTGGCACAGGGCATACCTGTAACTATCACAATGTGGTCAAGGAGCCGGTTCCAATGATATCCATATTTGTATGGTTCTATTGAGACAGACCGAAGATATTTTAGGCTGTTGAAGCTTTATTTGGCCGGTTTTGACCGGTTTGTTGGGTAAAGGGTTAAGATTTGTTGATTTGATATGGGTGGTGCGGGTTTTCCTCCTGCAGTTTGATTGTATATTTTTACTACAATTTTTCTATCATCAACAACACACCCATACTATGCTACAAGACATGATCACAAGCAGATTTAACGCATAATGTAGCAATAACCATGCTAGTTGTTATATGAACATGCATGGTTTGTTGACAATATGAAGTTGTGCATGAAATGACTCCCTTCAAGGGAGATGTGAACCAAAAGGAATTTAGTTATGTGTCATTAAAATCATGACATCCTTTCTTTGCTAAATATTATTTGATGAGTAGTTCTCTCAGGAAATGTTCAGATAATGTGATCAGCAAATGTTTTGTTGAACTTGTTAACCGAACATTTCCCATCAATGAATAGGAATCATTCTGCACTGTATTATGTTTCCTGAGCATCCCTACAGGTTAATAATAGACCATTCCACTGTATACTTTATAATATAACTTGTGGGAGATTCCATTTACTAAATAATGGGTTAAGATAGGCTTATTGATGATAGCTCTGAGGCAAATAATGGGTTGAAACATTCAAGGTAAAAAAACTATTTATGGGGTGGATCTTAAAATTTGGGGTTGGCAGGGATGATTATAGTGTGTCTGTCATTTGCAGAATGAGGTCCCCAGAGGGTGAATTTAGTGACGCTATCCCACATAGCGGGCTAGCATCACTAAATTCACCCTCTGGGGACCTCATTCTGCTTAGGCCTCATCTGGAAAGTTTCTTTATTATCAAATTTCTATAGAAACTTCTTCACATACATGCAATTTCTTTTTTAGTTCAGTTTCTCTCTATCCCCAAATTGGCCGACGACACATTGCATAATCGAGGTTACCAATGGGTGTACATGTATATCACAATATTCACCATTTGGGAACTTCAAATCTGAGTCTATGTCTCCCATATCTGATGAGGCCATGCAGAATGAGGTCCCCAGAGGGTGAATTTTGTGATGCTATCCCGCTATGAGGGATAGCATCACTAAATTCACCCTCTGGGGACCTCATTCTGCATGTGACAGACACACTATAATCAGGCTTGTTTAGAAATAAAAATACCTTTTTTCTTACCCATAGGCAGTGATAATGCTTCGTACTGAGATTATACTGGCAGTTTTCTTGGCAGGTTTCAGTCTTCTCATATTGTTTGTATGCTACAGGTGTTATCTGGTCCTGGACATAGTGGTACCTGAAATAGTCCAATTTATAAATGACGTTTCCATCAGTAAGAAACAGTAGGCAGACCTTCAAAATCTTAGGTGCTGTTCCCACCTAATGAGGGTAAGATCCAATACAATGGACCGTTTAGGAAACGCAACAAAGTATCCATACTATGCGATGTAACCCTTAGTTGATACAATTTGAAAATGTTATTTATATTTCCAAGATTGTTTGTTATTTTTTTAGTTTGTTATTTAACACCAGGCATTAATACTGTGTTGTCAGATCTGTATCACAAGCATCACATTTGTTGCATCAGATCTGGTTTAACGCAGTGGTAGAATTTGCGTGGAAAGTGATGTGTTTACTTGGCCATTTCCATCTTGATCAATGACTGAGAATGACGAAGTTACCAGAAATTGATAGACTGTGAAGGCTATGGACCTATTGTTATAACCCAGCTCCTTTGTTCTACCTCAAACTTCTATTTTCCGAATGGGCACTTTATACAATGCATTATACCACATGCCAACATTCATAATCTAGTAAGTTCATGTCTCCCAATTTATGCACAATAAAGAGTTCTAACAGAACTAGTTCACTTCAAAAACTGCCCACAAATCAAATATTTGCATAGAGGTTTATATGAACCCCACTTAATTCATTTGCTTGTCGTAAGAGGAATGCTACTCATTTGCATATAAGGGGGTATCTGTCAAATTGAAACGTGACACATCAGCATGCGAGTCTCCAGTAATAGAGTTACTGTTCTTCTTCTGGACACAACAATACAAATGCATTGTTCGTGTAACAAATATCCTAACTGCAAACATGCCCAAAATACAGAGAATTGCATCGACAGTATTATTATGTATCTGAACTATGCTATGTACAGCTCAGAATCAATTATTCTATTATATGTTTGCGACGTTTGGTTTCGAACATAGTTGTACCAGAATATATGACTACGATTGTGTTCACGGCAATGTGCACATGCAACCTCCACTAACACGAACCGTGTCAAGGGACATGGTTTTGTCTTCACTCGAGGACTATTTTTTATACAGAAAAACGTTCTTATGTGTCTCATTTATAGAATTGTTCATCAGTATGTAATAGTTCACTAGTTCACCCAAGTATATTATATTAATGGTGTTTTAAGTCAGTTAATTGACTCGTGACTGGACATTCGTAAACAGGAAGGTCTCGCCCTTTGGGTTCAACCTTCTATTTCCGAAGTCCAGTCTTTTGAACATTAACCCTGACAGATAGGTTAAAATAACTTTGGACTGAAAAGATTGAAAATCTCCAAATCAATTCAGCTTCATAAAGAAACAGTAAAATATACAAAAGAACTAAAGCATTACATATAACAGTGACAACAAGCAGACATCGGAGTTATTGCAGGTGACATGATGTATGCCAGGGTTGTAAAATTCCAGCTTCTTTCTAGTACATTTCAAGTATTAGGGAGAAAATATCCGGCACATTTTCGGTTATGTTTTATGATATGTAGATCTATAGATAGATTTATATATATATGTTACTCACTAGAAAAAACCAGGTAAAAACCAGGTAAAAACTCAGATAGGCTTCAGAAGCAGATTGTCAATAACATGATGATATACATATTACCATGCAATATTCTCAACAGCATTTGTAAAGTCCTTCAGTGATGTACAGTAATGTCCTAAATAATCAACTCCTTAACCACAGGAGAATTATGGGTAATTTTTCAGGATTTAGTAAGAAATATGGCTTGTTGCCATTCATCGGAAAGCTCTTACTGAGAGCTTTCCGATGAATGGCAACAAGCCAAGCTTTAGTCGATTATTTAGGGCATTAATGTAGGCCGGTCAATGGATGTTGATACACTGTACTAACCTTGAATGTTCTCGAACCTGGTCCTTAGCACGGAACAGCATGGTGCAGGCATTAACCCTGCAGTGGTAGTGGTCCTTATATAGGAACTCACAGTGCGGTGTGCATGGATCGTTAGCCGTAAACCTGAAACATATGTTGAAATGCATGAAATAACCAGATAAAACAACCGCATGAGCACTGATGAAATTTATAATGTAAGCACAAACTGAAGGAAGCCATTAAAATGATACATTGTAATACAAAATAAAGAGTAATCAACAGAATATTAATTCCTCAATTTATTATAGATGCAGTTGTCATTGTAGCAACTTGAACAATAGCAAACTTGTGTGGTTAGCATAGTGATAGGATCAATGGGAGGAACCGTGCGAGGCCTCACCAGGGCGGCGCTGTTGTCCGATTGGTTATAGCATTACTTTCGATTTCGCTATCGGCGTTTGTTTACCTCAGTCGACACGCGTATTTTGTAACCATCCGATCATTCTTTATACTAACGCAACAAAACTATTGAGATATGTCTTCAAATGATTATAATAAATATACCATAAAGAAATTAAAGATAGAACTTGCGAAGCGTGGAGCTGTCCTGACTGGTCGAAAAAATTACTTAATAGATAGGTAAGTTTTCGATTTTCGTGTACTATCCATCGTCTATTTCTTACATCGCAATCGTGTTACACTTTGCAAGTTCGTGAGGAGTAATTCTAGCGTATATTTCCACTCAATGGTTGTTATATGGCATATAATATACCATTTAACAGAAATAATGATTCATTTGTTTGTTTATGTTATGCGAATTTCACCCGTGTACTACTATTCTGCCCAATTAATTTGGGTTGAATTGGTCACTCATCGGTTTTTTGTATGACGAAGTTACTGAGGTTCCAGAAATTGTGATAAAGTTACTCAGATTGGGTATAATTGTGACAAAGTTACCTATTGGTAGATTAATAACATTGCATGTTTTATAACAACAACATATTCATATTTTGCAATCAAAATGACCACCTCCAGTATACTAATATTTTGGAATTTATGCTTAATGCTTTATGCTTACTTGACAAAACTGAACAGAATTTCACTGAGTAACTTTTATATCGCATTCATATTGTGAGATTTGTTTAACCTGGGTAACTTTGGAGCCCAATATTATTCCACCTCAATTTACGATCTCAAGACAATAACTGTCCTGAATTATTTGGTATGTGGACGAGAATGCGTTTTAGTTCTATAAGTATCTATATATTTACTTGGTACTTGATTCAATACAAAAACCCTAAACAAACATTTTAATATATCTTGTATTTTGGAGGCACATCTAATACTAAATGTAGTATGTGTGTATATTGGTTCTGTTAATATTGTTTGGTTTGAATATTGATTTATTAATTTATTAGTATACACGTCCCATGGAATTAGTGCATATTGTATATACATATGTGCATTTTCAATGTTTTGTAACTTGTTATGAGTATACTATATTTAAATTAGATGATAATGGCCTCATCGGCTATGGGAGACATGGACTTAGATTTAAGTTCCCAGATGATGAAAATTGTTATCTGCACCCATTGGGCACCTCGATTATGCAATGTGTCAGATATATTTGGGGATATAGAGAAACTACACTAAAAAAGAAAAAGAATCTAAATTTGTGAAGAAATTTCTCAAGTCAGTCAAGAAACTGAAAAACTTGTTAATTCATGTTAATTTGATAATAAAGATACTTTCCAGAGAAGATGAGGCCGAAACAGAATGAGGTACCTCGAGGGTGAATTTAGTGATGCTAGTCCACTTTGCAGGTTAGCGCCACTAAAAATCACCCTCTGCAAAGTTCTGGCACAATATTCTCAGTCCTGTTCTTTGTTCTTTATAATATCTGAACATCCCTACAAATAAAGAATGGACCATTCCATTGTATACTTCTAGAACTGAATGGGAGAATCCATTCAGTAATCAAAGGGTACACACACAACAGAAATCTCACCTCTGAAGGTAGTTTTGCCACGATTCATCTCTGCCTTTTTTCTCTTGAAGCTTTGGCTGATGGTATGAAGACAACAACATTGGTGAACTGGGACTGCTCTCAGAACCTTCCTTGTCAGAAGGAATCGGCAAATTCAAAGAACTACTCAGTTCTTCTTCTTTGAGCTCCAACAAATTTGACTTGATATTAGCATCATCAAACGGAGGTGTATTTAAATCATCTTCCGGAAACTCATATTTAATGCCGGGTGATGGTGTTGCCCGAGAAGAATGTGCGCTATGACTCGGAGATGGCGATGACAAACGACTGTCATCAATATCATCGAAACTCGGAAATTCTAACTTAATTCTCTTTGGACTCAAGTTGTCAAGATCGCAGGGACCTGGACTGATATCTCTCTCTCGTTTTATTTGCGGAGATATATCGGGATCCTGCTTAATGGTAACAGGAAGTGACATTGGTTGATTCATCCCGGTAGGTATTCCCAACTTTTCTAGGTTCTTTGATTTGTTTGCAAACTGCTTGGCTATCAGGGGGTTCAAACCTAAGGTTTTTCCCTCTTGAAATCTTCTGAATGCATTCTCAAATTCTCTCCTTTCATGCTTCCGCTTGTGAGAATAAAGTTGAGCAGTTGAATGGAGAACATAGTCACATCCTGAAAATATTTAAATAATAAATTGATTGTAATCTGAAATTAGTGTCTATGTGCAGTAATGCCCTAAATAATCGACTCCTTAACCACAGCAGAATTATGGGTAACTTTTCAGGATTTAGTCAGAAATATGGCTTGTTGTCATTCATCGGAAAGCTCTCACTGGTATCGGAAAGCTCTCACTGGTTAAGGAGTCGATTAGTTAGGGCATTACTGTTAATTGGATTAGTTATGATCATAACTGTGTATATGCTGTTATTAAGAACAACTAAAAGTGCATAGAATTGATGACAACTTCAGTCATTAACCCTTTCTTTAATAAATACTCATTGACGAGTAAGCCATTTTTTGAATGAGTAAGCCATTCGTTGAACTTATTATTTGAACATTTCCCACCAATGAATAGGTATTCTTCTGTAGTATTATTATCTGCTTATATTTCCTGAACATCCCATGAGGTGAATAATAGAACATTCCAATGTATAGGTCTATAACTGATGAGAGAATCCATTAAGTAAATAAAGGATAATAATTTTTAAAACTAATTATGAATTCTCCCGTTTTTATTTTTGTATTGTTTTCTAACTTTTTCACAATAATCTTAATTTCCTGATGTGATTGCAATGTATAAACAAATTTGAGCTAATTCACAAGGATATAAATTGTGAATTGCGATCAGTACAAATGTGCCTATACTGTGTAATCATTTCAGGAATGGAGCTTATGCCTTACATACATCAAATATTATTGATTGCAATATAAAACACTTTTTCCTTATAATTTTATCTCAGTGAAATAAATATAAACCTGAACATTTTATGCATATTGATTGATAAATTAAATGAGAAATAATATAATTACCTGGCCTGACACAATGAATGTGATTGCTGACTTTGGAATATCTGCAGGTTTGAAAATTACAATGCTCATATTTCATGAATTTCTTGAATCCATCCTTGCTCAAAACTTCATCTTTCTGATGGTATGTCTTGTGCTTCTCTGAAGAAAAATATTAGTGAATCATTTTATTTGTCTTACATTGTAAGGAAAATTGGAAATACACAATCTTACTGATTAATGCTATAATAATGTTGATTCTTTTTGAAAATGTAAACACTTTGACAGGTAGAAATACATTTATCTTGTTTTACAGATGGCGGGTGGAACAACATATATGTTGTTTATGGTATTTTTATGGTAATATTATGTTATGGTGTACATAACTTCGAAAAATCATCTATCAAAAGGAAACTTTTCATGGATATACAGTAATGCCCTAAATAATCGACTCCTTAACCACAGCAAAATTATGGGTAACCTTACAGGATCTAGTCAGAAATATGGCTTGTTGCCATTCATTGGAAAGCTCTCACTGAGAGATTTCCGATGAATGCTAACAAGCCATATTTCCGACAAAATCCTGAAAAGTTACCCATAATTCTGCTGTGGTTAAGGAGTCAATTATTTAGGTCATTACTATATATAAATGTGGATGAATATTTTTATTTGCAAAAAATATACACCCATGGATATGACGTCATTTTTATTATTTTTTTTAGAAATATTGAAGATAAAAGAATGAAAGTTTGCTATTCCACATTGCAAGGAAAATGTAGAAAAAAACACAATTTGTTGATTAATGCCACAATAATATTATTTTCTTTCTGAAATTGTAAAATCAATGAGATTTGGAGTTTAACCCTTTCATGACAGGAGCTGTGCTGGTGTAGCATTAAAGATCCTGTGCCAGTGAATTCTCTAATATATGGCGAGTCTCCCACAGTGAGCCTTGCATATTTAAGAGAATGCACTGGCTTAAAAGGTCAATATTGTTAGGCCAATGCATTCTCTTATATATGCGAGGCTCCCTATGGGAGACTCGCATATATAAGAGAATGCACTGGCACAGGGTCTTTAATGTGGCACCAGCGCAGCTCCCATCATAAAAGGGTTAAGCAATAGAAAAGATAAGTGCAGCTGGATCAATACATTTTATTATACCTGCAATGTCTCAACAAACAAGAAAGATAATTCTGGTTGATTTATAATAAAGCCTAGCTATGGTTTATCATTTGAAAAGAGTTTCTTCCCTTTGACTGTATTTTGCTTGCCATGTAAAATATATTTCCCCTGAGTACCCAACAACAAAATTACAGATCCTGGGTAACCAACTCAAATAAATGGAAACATGTAAACTTAACCATATCAACAACAATGTATCGATGAATAAAATAGCTAATATTGGTCTCTTTTGGTTAGTCATGTGCACTGCGGATTGTTTTTTGCAAATAATTCTTGGAAAAAGTTTTCATGACCATATGAACCAGAATAAGTGATAAAATCACGAAATGATTGGACTGTGTGCTGTTTCCATTAAAATGCACAGGTCCTGAATTTTTTTAAATCTGAAATATTGACATAATAAAAACGAATAAAAGTATTCATCACTGCTATAATACAGCCTAGTGATAAGACATGAAAATACAAACCCATGTCGGCCTTGTTTTTAAAGGTAAAGAAGCAGCAAGGTCTACAGCAGTGAAAATGAGTGGTTCTCTGCCCATAGAATGCACACTTCTGTGTACCGCAGTCCTCCGTGGCTCGGAATCTTTGGAATCCTTCCATCATGATTGCAGAGTCCTTGCGATGGTAGTTAGCATGCATTTGTACATCTGATGTACTAATGTACACCTTGTCACAGCCATTCTGGGGAGACAGAAAATCAGGATTTTATTTATCCCTTTCTTTACTCAATGGAGTTTCCCACCCAGTTATAAAAGTATACATGGTAGGGGACTGCGAAACTTCAAGTAAGCAATTCGATTCAAAATCGCCAAGATGCTTCAATTCGATTCAATTATAGTTGTATTAAAAATTTTGAATACTGGGGTTTGGTTTTCAAATGAAATATGTGCGAAGATTGTTTTGCGATAACCAACGCAGATGGCTACTACTAATTGTGGCACTTTCAGATCTTGCACGAATTTGAAGTCTAAAACGTATATAGTGAATGTTATAACCACATCAGGGGCACCTCTCATCCTCAACTTAAAACCACCATAATCAGAAAGAATATTAAAATGTAGACATATTTTCTTCTTATAGGGACTTATACCAATCATAAATATCGTGTAGATAGCATGTTATCATCAAGAGCTGCACAGTGTTTTTGTAAACAAAAGCCCATGTATGTTACTTTGACATAATTTTACATTTTGTTATATAACACAGTGTAGATCTTGAAGATAATATGCTATTTAACCCTTTGAGTGCCAGGTTGATTTTTGTATCAACCCATATACCCTGTGCCAATGCATTCTCTTATATATGCGAGTCGACCATAGATCGCCTCACATATATAAGAGAATGCATTGGCCTAACAATTTTTTACAATTTTTTTACAATTTTTTTACAATTTTTTACAATTTTAATAATTTATTCTTATATTCTTTAACAGACTTATTTTGTAGGTTTAGGGCCGATGAGATCGGCCCCTGGCACTCAAAGGGTTAAGTGATATTTATGATTGGTATGGGCACTATAGGCATAAAATCTTACTATGTTTTAACATTCTTTCTGCTTACTAGCCACTTGCATCATGGTTTCAAGAAATGTGCATATCATTACAGCATTACCCACTGCAAAGGCTACCCATTCTTTTAAAATAAAACTTTTTCTTTGATTTTTATTTACGATCCAGCGAGGCTGAGAGAGCCTAGTTTGTGAATAATATCGCATTCATATCATCATTAAGCTATACTATTAGTACATTCTTGAGGAAATTATCATAATTTGAAAAATTTTATTTCTAAATTATAACCTACAACAAAGGCTGCCCGTCCCTTTAACCCTTTACCCAACAGAAGGGCCCTGTGCCAATGCATTCTCTTATATATGCGAGTCGACCATAGGTCGCCTCGCATATATAAGAAAATGCATTGGCTTAACACATTAAAAATTATAAAATTGTTAAAGAATGTAAGAAAAAATGGTAAAAAAAAAAATTGTTTTAGGCCAATGCATTCTCTTATATATGCGAGGCGACCTATGGTCGACTCGCATATATAAGAGAATGCATTGGCACAGGGCATAACTGTAACCATCACAATGTGGTCAATGAGCTGGTTCCAATGATATCCATATTTGTATGGTTTTATTGAGACAGACCCAAGATAATTTAGGCTGTTGCAGCTTTATTTGGCCGGTTTTGGCCGGTTTGTTGGGTAAAGGGTTAAATTAGGACTCCTTTATGAATGCAAAAGACAAAACTTGACTTCACCAAATTAATTCTCAGAAGAAATTCTCATTTACCTGAATACAGTGATAATGTGTTTGCCGTCCATTGTGTGTGCACACTCCAAATTGTTCACTGCAGTCATCCATTGGACTATACCTCATGAACCCATGTTGCAAAGATTCATCTCGCTTCTTATGCCATTTATAATGCCGAACCATTTCTTCCTTTTTGAGAAAGACCTTTGAGAAGACAGAGATCATTTTATTAGTATGCATTTCCGTGAATTGCATACCTATGCATTGTTAGGCCAAATAAGTTTAATTGTCTGTTTCTCAGACAATTGCCGCCCTTATAAAACTATGGCCCGATGGGTGCTTTAAAAGCACTGCTTTTTATGGATCACTGAAAATAAATCCTGATATTATCACTGTATTGAAATTTTCTTTCTGGTTTGTATGTCGTTGGGTTGCAGGCCTAAGAATGACGTGCCTGTCATTTGTAGAATGAGGTCCCCAGAGGGTGAATTTAGTGACGCTATCCCGCATAGCATTTTCTCTGAAAAGTTTCTTTATTATACAATTTCTATAGAAACTTCTTCACATAGATTCTATTTCTTTTTTAGTTTAGTTTCTCTATATCCCCAAATTGGCAGACGACACATTGCATAAAAAGGTTCACAATGGGTGAACATCACAATATTCACCATTTGGGAACTTCAATCTGAGTCTATGTCTCACATAGCAGATGAGGCCATGCAGAATGAGGTCCCCAGAGGGTGAATTTAGTGATGCTAGTCCACAATGCGGGACAGCGCCACTAAATTCACCCTCTGGGGACCTCTATCTGCAAATGACAGGCACACTAAAGTCAATCTCTTTGGGTTGTACAACAGACTGTTACATTGAAATTGCATTAACACTCAATCATTAAAAAGTATTTTTCACACCTAAACAAATTTTTCTGGGAAATTTTGGTCATAGAAAGTTGGAATAAAAACCAGTCAGGCTGGGTAATTTTTCCTCAGCAGCATAGCGCCCAGTGAATTGATTCGACTCAATGAGATTTGAATCAAAACTGGAGGTCTTAAAATTTCATCAAATCTTTACAATCATGTCTAAGTACAGAAAACAGCAGTTTTGTGCAACAACAGCAGTTTTGTGCAAAGAGACTTCGGATAATAATGAACAATTGCACATAGTGGAAACAAAAATGCTGTTTCATACTTTCACTATTGTATATTGACACAATGTTTCGATTTGGGGTTGATGCAATTTAGAATCTTCTGCCTGATTCGATTCAAGATTTTAATCGAAATGAAAACCCACAGCTGCCTGTTATTTTAAAACAAATAATAAATTGTGTGTGGCCTTACATTGAACTCAGGAAATCCTGCTGCATGTCATGTTTGAAATTAAACTTAAGAATTGAACTGGAACGTGGCATTAGATCTATATCAGAGTCAGTGAAAGAGAAAGTCAGTTGGGTGTTAACCCTTTCACTTACTGAATGGATTCTCCCATTCAGTTATAAAAGCATATATTGGACTGGTGTATTTTTCATCTGCAGGGATGTACAGGAAATGTAAACAGACAACAGACAGATGAACAGATAGTATAAGTGCAGAAGTATTCCTATTCATTGGTGGGGAAACGTTCAGATAAAGAGTTCAACAAAAGGCCTTTAGCCATTTTGTTTACCTAAGTTATCTGAACGTATCCTGAGGGAACTACTTGTAATTATTTTAATAAAACTTCCAATAATGAAATCAAGTTTTCAACATGATAGAAATTTGTAAGGATTCAGTAGAAAGGCATAATAAAGTGGTTTATTCCTGCAAAATATCTGAATCGAAATGGCACTTTACATGTATATAATTTATGCATTTAAAGTGAAATAGCCAGATATTTTTTTTTATGTACCTTATTGTTACAATCCAAGCAATGGAAATGCTCCCTGTAGCCCAAGTCATGACAGTGTGGTCCTTGGCATTCAATGCCGCTACTGTATCTGAAATACCACACAAACAACATAATCAGCATCAAAACTTCAATTGTTAGTTTAACGTTTAACACAAAAAAAAACAGTGACAATTTCTTGTCAAACTGACCAACAACAATGAAACTTTTCCTCAACAAAATTACAAGACTGTGAAAATGTGTATTTCATTAGTTTAATTGTCACCTTCAATTAGAAATATGAAGGTGTTTCAAGTTTTAGCAGGAGAAATCGCTAGGTCGTGGCAAAATAGCCTGTGGTAGGGCCATAACTCTGGTGAAAATAGGTGGACAGAACCTGAATTGAACTTGACCTGATTTTGTGCTAGTAAATCCACATACCAAATTTCATTCCATTCAGTTGAGACCATCTAAAGTTATCTGGAAACCAAAAGCGATTGGACGGTTGGACAGACAGACAGACATACTAATAAAACATAACAAGTCCCGTTTAACAGGCGGATGGACTGACTGCCAAGCTGATTCCAGCATCCATGGAGATTATCGTCTTCTTAAGTAGTGTTCAGATGAGTCCGTTGTGTACAATAATGCCCTAAATAATCGACTCCTTAACCACAGCAGAATTATGGGTAATTTTTCAGGATTTTTTTGGAAATATGGCTTTCACTGAGAGCTTTCCGGTGAATGGCAACAAGCCATATTTCCGACTAAATCCTGAAAAATTACCCATAATTCTGCTGTGGTTAAGAAGTCGATTATTTAGGGCATTACTGTATATTGCATACGTTGCGTTAAAATTGGATTACAGACAATAACACTAAGGCATTCAGACAGATGCGATGCATCCATTACGTTGTAGCTGTTAACGCATGCAATGGAGAGATTCTGCCTTATATGGTGTGCATCATGGCGTTTCTTGTTTTCAATCGATAAAAGATAGCGGCTGTTTTCGAAGCGAAGGAAAATCGACTTGTATTTATGTCAACAAAGTGTTAGTTGTTGGGATTTGACAGGTTTAACCAAGCCTTGAAATAGCGTGTCTGTCATTTTCAGAATGAGGTCCCCAGAGGGTGAATTTAGTGACGCTACCCCGCACAGCGGGATAGCATCACTAAATTCACCCTCTGGGAACCTCATTCTGCTTAGGACTTAGCAGAATGAGGTTCCCAGAGGGTGAATTTGGTAGCGGGCTAGCATCAGTAAATTCACCCTCTGGGGACCTCATTCTGCAAATGACAGGCTCACTATTTCAAGGCTTGGGTTTAACATTATCGTAGAATTCATTTATTACAGATAGATTGATTTGCATTATAAAATTGCAATATTGCATTTATTTCAATATCAAACTTATTAGCTGCAATTATTAATCGGAAGCACTGCATTATAACGTAATACATGCACCCATGTGAATGGATTAATGCAGACAATGGATCATGTCAATGCAATGTATGGACCAACACAACGGACTTGTAACTTTAGCCGCTATGCCATATCACCATGTTAGTTTAACCCTTCCATGACTGGAGCTTTCTGTGTGAAAACCCTGTGCCAATGCATTCTCTTATATGTCTATATAGGGAGACCATAGGGAGCCTCACATATACAAGAGAATACATTGGCCTAACAATATTTACCTTGACCTTGTACGCCAGTGCATTCTCTTATATCTGCGAGGCTCCCTATGGGAGACTCGCATATATAAGACAATGCACTGGCATAGGATATATATTGATGCACCAGTGCTGCTCCCACCATGCAAGGGTTAAAGTTTGAGTTAAGGCGAAGAAATCACTCTAATGCACATAGAAACCACTAACCCCAGAAAAATCAACTGACAAACATGCCCAGATACACGAATCAGAATATTTTACTTCCCTATTGGGATACTCTCAGCAGCCCTCATAATTGGCTTTGGCAATCAGCAATGCTGAAGCAAACTGGACCCATAGCAATGGTTGCTGTAGTGGATTGCCGAAGCCAAAAATCTGAATCGAGAGGACTGTCTCAGGTGCCTAATAATCGTGATGGCCAAATAATAGTGATGAGTGGTGATTTAGGCTGAAATTTAAAATACTGATGGCACTTTCAATCTATGTCTCAATGCCAAATAATAGTGATCGTCGGGAATTTTCTCCAAAATTAATAATCGTGCTGACACTATTATTAGGCACCTGAGAGTACGAACCAGCTTCATCATCGCCGGATAGCCTTTATGCTGGCTTACCAACAGGGGCTTCGGAAGCAACCAAGGGCAAGGGGTATAACTTCAAGATTTTCAGTCAGAGGTATTGGCACAAATGTCGAAAAGTAAAAAACTTTTTGTGGTCATACAACATTTAAAGCACTTTCAAGGACTTAGCTCAAATTATGGCAGAAAGCGTCAGGTTATTACATTTTCAACTTTTCGGTGAACAAAGACAAAGACCATCCTTTCCCACGAAATTTGACAACCTGTCTAAATTTCTGGTTCATGGAAGTAAAAGTATATTTTAATGAAAGATTTTATCTCAAAGTTGATATAACTGCTTATTGAATGAAAATTGCTATTTAGATGTAGTCAGTAATTGTTTTTGCGACTCGTGTCTTGTTTTTTTGCGCACACAAAATGTCTCTTGTTGAATAGACTGGTTCCTGGTCGAAAGCTGCAAAAATCTGAAAAACCTAGTAACCTGACCCCTCCAGCCAAATTATGCTACCACACTCTTAGAATGAATAAAATGTTCTCTTAGGACAATTTATCATTGCTATATTCTAGCTGATGTATGAGGTCTTTCTTGCTATTCTGTGAGAAATGAAAGGACACTTTGTGCCCCCCCCCCCCCTAAGACCTATCGGTATATGCTAGACAAGCCTGAGTTTAGTGTGCCTCTCATTTGCAGAATGAGGTCCCCAGAGGGTGAATTTAGGTGTGATATCCCAGTGGGCTAGCCACCAAATTCACCCTCTGGACCTAAACTAAACTAAACTAAAAAAGAAATAGAATCTATGTGAAGAAGTTTCTATAGAAATTTGATAATAATGAAACTTTCCAGAGAAGATGAGGCCTAAGCAGAATGTGGTCCCCAGAGGGTGAATTTAGTGATGCTAGCCCACTATGTGGGATAGCATCATTAAATTCAACCTCTGGGGACCTCATTCTGAAAATGACAGGCACACTAAACTCAGGCTTGATGATACATACCTTTTGAGGTACTTGCTGTAATCAGGCAGGAGAGTTTTTCTGGGGAGACCTTCCACGGGAGACGTTGGTTGGTCTTCATTGCGAGAGAAGCATGCCCTAATATATGCCGCACTGTTCACAAACTTATCTGTGTTTTTAGTGCTGCCAGCTGCAAATAAAGAAGAAATACTCAGAAGGTGGCCAAGAACATTTATTTTAGTAATTCAAGTAAGTAAGATAAGGCAGAAAGAATACATTAATCCTTCCATGACTGGAGCTTCCAGAAAACCCTGTGCCAATGCATACTCTTATATAAGCGAGTCTCCCATTGGGAGCTCACATATATAAGAGAATGCATTTGCCTGACAATATTTACCATGACCATGCAAGTCAGAGCATTCTCTTATACAGCAATGCTCTAAATAATCGACTCCTTAACCACAGCAGAATTATGGTAAACTTTTCAGGATTTAGTCGGAAATATGGCTCTCATTGAGAGCTTTCCGATGAATGGCAACAAGCCATATTTCCGACTAAATCCTGAAAAGTTACCCATAATTCTGATGTGGTTAAGGAGTCGATTATTTAGGGCATTGCTGTACATGGGAGGCTCCCAATGGAAGACTCCCATTTATAAGAGAATGCACTGGCACATGATCTTTAATGCTGCACTAGCGCTGCTCCAGTCATGAAAGGGTTAAGACTACACACACGGTTTGTTGGAAATTTGGTGCATATATTAACCCTTTCTTTACTAAACACTCATTGACGAGTAGTTCCATAAGGAAAAGCTCAGATATAAATAAGAACTTATTTTATCATATAATTAGCCTCTAAACACGGCCTCATATTTTTTTAGTAAGACACAAATTAATAATAGACCATTCCAATATACACTGTTATAACTGAATGTAATGATCCATTTAGTATCAAAAGAGTTAATATATATAAGTTGGGGAGCATATATTAAAACTGCTTATTAATGTTGAAAAAAAATCAACAAATTTTGTTCATATTCTGTCAAAAAAAACAGATTATAATTTGCCATATTACAGAGATGGATTCTTTCCATCTCCAAAATGTTTATGTTTCTTACAAGTTTCGATATCGTTACGCAAATGAGCACAAATGGAGAGGCCTACATGTACATGTATTTCACATGTTTTTGAATCTAGATGTCAGCTCTCTGTCTCAATTCATTTGAAATATAACTTCCCTGAAAACCAAACATGTGGTAACTGTAAGCAAAAACTGCTGACCATAGAGTTCTTGTTACATATTCCAACAGTACAAAACCTGGAAACTTTTTGATTTTTTGACATGGAACCTTATAAAGTTGAATAAATAACGTGGGGAATATATTTCTTATATAATGTACTTCACTGTAGGTGAATATCCCAACTCGAAATTGCACGATTTAAGTGACTGTGAGCAATTTTGTTTTGCATCGCTTACAATTATGGAATTTCTCCTGGGTAATTAATTAATTCAATGTTTATTGCGATATCAGCTCACAAAAGTCACAGAAAAGCATGCGATCTCAAGCTGGGACCACCCCCTAATGTGAAGTTGATTATCGAGGAAAATGTATTAACAAAGAGATATATTCCCTGCCTTGTTTGTTCAATGTTATAAAGTTCCCTGTCAGAATCAGGGACCAGCCTAGGGGGCGACGTGGGCGAAATGGTCGCCCTGTGTGGCCGCAAGTCGCCCTGAAATGACGTCAGGGAGAAGTGGATGTCTCCCTAAATAACACTTCCAGTTTATCCTCACCCATGTAGAAAATCTATTGTGGACAATAATAACAGCTAAAACAATCAGTTCTAATCAATAGTTACTAGTGACATATAGTCGCACTAACGCTCCACTTCTCCCTGGTAAGCCCCCACTTCTCCTTATTTTTCCAAGAGGGAGAAGTCACTTCTCCCTATATTTTGACCCTAGGCTGGTCCCTGGTCAGAATGTGTCAGAACATCAAAAAGTTCCCAGGTATTGTATTGGTTGAATATGATCTCTACCCTGTTATGAACAGAAAAAAGAGAAACGTTTAAAATAAATCTGAGCTTCACAAGCTTAACATTACAATTTGGGTAGACACGAGTGTGAAATGGTTAAAGCTTTTTCAAGTTATACAAAGCAGCAAAAATTTAATGCTAACACAGACATTTAAGCAGGGCAAATTATAATTCGTAACATAAATATGTAAAAATTGCCTTTTATTGCGAGCAGTAAAAGATACAGCCCTGTGGTTCACTGAGCACAGAAAGATAAAATAATTAAAAAAACACAATATATGACACAGATATATATTTGTCACGAGTGCTTTACTTAGATACACCTAGTTTTTAGAATTTTAAACAAAAATTCGACATTAATTGTGAAGTCGAATAAAAATTCTATGTAAAATGTAGCAATGAATGAGAAACAAAATTAACGGAGACACAAAGGACACTTGAGGAAAACGTATTCAGGGCAGAACTTAAGATGAAAAACTCCAGGAGAATACACTCTTTATTGAAATCTGTCTTGTCTATCTATGCTGAACTAGATGTTAACCCTTTATTGAAATCGGTCTTGTCTATTCTATGCTGAACTACAGTAGTGCCCTAAATAATTGACTCCTTAACCAAAGCAAAATTATGGGTAACTTTTCAGGATTTAGTCGGAAAGTGAGAGCTTTTCGATGAATGGTAACAAGCCATATTTCGGACTAAATCATGAAAAGTTACCCATAATTATGCTGTGGTTAAGGAGTTTATTATTTAGGGCATTACTGGATATATGTTAACCCTTTATTGAAATCTGTCTTGCCTATCTATGCTGAACTAGATGTTAACACTTTAACCCTTTTCATAAAGTGGCTTAAAATATGCAAGCCTCATATTAACCCTTTCTTTACTAAATGGATTCTCCCACCCAATTATAAAAGTATATATTGGAATGGTCTATTTTTAAATCGGAGGGGTGTTCAGGAAAAATGAGCAGCATGAGAGAAAAGATAATACAAGTTCAGAAGGATCCATATTCAATGGTGGGAAATGTTGAGATAATAAGTTCAACAAATGGTTATGGTAGTTTGTTGAACTTATAATCTGACCATCTCCAATTTGGGGGGGGGGGGGGGGGGTAAGAGTTCTCTTCCCTGAAAAATCTATTCTTGGACACTTTCAGAAGCGGGTGACAAACAAAATTGGATGACTTTAATTTGATGCATAGAAACCTTGGGGCGTGGAGAGGGGTTCAGCTACCTCAAAAACGATATATCAGTTCAAAACCTGGCAACTTTAAAGAATATAAGAAAACATTATTAAAATTGTAAAAAATTGTAAAAAATAATAACAAATGATGAAAAATTGTTACGCCAATGCATTCTCTTATATATGCGAGGCGACCTATGGTCGACTCGCATATATAAGAGAATGCATTGGCACAGGGTATATGGGTTGATACAAAAAACGGACTTGGCACGAAAGGGTTAACATTGAAAAACAAGAGGTTGCATCACTAAATTATTTTATGCACTTTTCATCCAATCATCACAAAATTAGACTTGCAGCTTCAGGGTGGGAAATATATAATCAGGTCAAATTTATTTTTCAAAACATGGCCGCCAGCAGCTATTTTGGATACTAATAGTGGTGGTAAATATTCATTAATACAAATAGCTACATACAATTTGGACAACATAGCCACAGAAAGTGCCAACCACATAGCTTCTCCTTGTAAGAAAAAAATATTAGCTACACAATGCCACTAGACACACAGCGTTCCCTAGCCACACAATGCTATGGACACACAACATACCCTTCGTTGATACCGATGGACAAATGGCTGGACAGAGGGACAGACGCATGCAATCCAGTATACCCCCCCCCCCAACTTTTGGGATGGGGGTATAATTAACACAGGTACATGTAATATATTTCTTAAGTTAATAAATGTTCCTTAATGATGTGTTTCACAGTAGGTCAAGGTATAGACCTATGAGGCTATGATCAGATTGAAGTTCCCCAGTTGAAGTTGTGATGTTCACCCATTAGTCACCTCGTTTATGCATTTTCTCTTCTGCAAATTAGGGCATATAGATACTTCCCAGAAGAGAAAAAGTAATTAAAAACAATGTTAATTTGAGTCTACATGATATAGATACTTCTCAGAAGATGAGGTTCCCAATGGGTGTACATCCAAATATTCACCATTTGGGAACTTCAATCTGAGCCTATGTCTCCCATAGCAGATGAGGCCATGCAGAATGAGGCTCCCAGAGGGTGAATTTAGTGATGCAAGCCCGCTATGCAGGATAGCGTCACTAAATTCACCCTCTGGGGACCTCATTCTGCAAATGACAGGCACACTAAACTCAGGCTTGAATTGCCTGCATCTGTGTGACTGGGAAGCTTTTAGAAAATCAAACCTCATGGCCTCAGGGTCTTTTCACTGCCATGTTGACTTTATAATTATGCTTGCAAAAGAATGATTAATCCCCTGATGAGGAATACTTGCTGATGAAAAAATACTTGATTCCTATTTATTCATTTGTAGGAATATTATGCTATTAACCCTTCCATGACTGGAGCTTCCTGACATTTTGTGAAAACCCTGTGCCAATGCATTCTCTTATATATATTTGAGTCTCCCATAAGGTGCCTTGCATATATAAGAGAACGCATTGGCCTAATGATATTACCTTGACCTTTTAAGCCAGAGCATTCTCTTAAATATGCGAGGCTCCCTATGGAAGACTCGCATATATAAGAGAATGCGCTGGCACATGAGCTTTAATGCTGCACCAGCGCAGCTCCCATCATGAAAGGGTTAAAAAGCCTGTTTATGATGAAAAGATAATACAAGTGCAGAGGTCTCCAATTTATTGGAGGGTAATGTTCAGGCGGGCTACGGGCATTTGTTGAACTTATTATCTGAACATTTCCTAAAGGAACTACTCATCAATGAGTATTTAGTATAGAAAGGGTTAAACATCCCTGCAAACTAATCCTTGAGTGTGACTCTGACTCATGTCTCTTACAGTAATGCCCTAAATAATCGAAAGCAGAGTTAGCTTTCCGATGAATGGCAACAAGCCATATTTCCAACTAAATCCTTTAAAGTTTATACCCATAATTCTGCTGTTGTTAAGGAGTCGATTATTTAGGGCATTACTGTATATTACTTTCACATCCCTTCAAATGTATATTTGACCATTCCAGTCTAATAATCCATAGTACATATAGAGCTGAATAGGAGATTCCATTCAGTACTCAAAGGAATAATACCCCATTCCTGTTCAATATTTTCAAAGCATTGACGCCAAAATAAAATAAAAATAAAAAAATGTGCCACCCATACAAATCAGCTGGTTTATATAGCTATTTTATAAGCCATAATAATAGTTCACATTCTTCCCCCTTGAGCAATCCCCCCTGTGTTATATATATTTGGTTCCAGAAATACCTGCTTATCCATATTTATAAACAGGATTCAAAGAGTGGAAATCTAGGTTAAAACATGTTTAAAAATGACCTAGAAGGTATGCAGTAAACATTTAATGGGAAAATGTAACCAAACAGAATGTGAATTATTTTGTGACATATTTTTATGAAAAGCGTCAAACAAAACAACAAAGAGAGCCAACACAGTGTTTGATGTAGATAAAATATGAATAAAATTCAAAATCCAGATAGAATAAAAAACCCATGGGCTGTTATTACATAGCCCACTGCTCCCAGTTAGATGAGAGTCAATGAGTTATATGATACCATATCAAACACACACAAAAGAACAAGTTTCACAAATCTTGTATTTTTTGGGTTCACAGATATTTAAAGCGTAACATAAGTCAATGATCGGAGGGTCCTTTGATGAAGATGACCTTGCAACTTCTTTTTTTTAATGAAAAATTGATGTACTATAAATGATTGTTTTAATTATACCGTTACTCTTGGGATCCAATTAATAGTACAGTATCAATTTATAGCACAGGGTGGAACATTTCTAGCTTTCCTCAGAATCATTGTCAGTTGGTATAAGTACTATTATAGTAATTGTCACCATGTTCCAAATACTTTTAAGAGGAAGATGATTTGTCGAGAGAACACATATTCATGCTGGCGAGCAAAATTAAATAAACTTGTACATTCAGTTTAAAAAGTGGGCAATACTAAATATTTGTATGGAATACTATGGTTGGAACATTTTTTTAATTTTCTGAATGTGGGTATCCTAAATTCATCCTCTGTGGACCTCATTCTGCAAATTATAGACACACTATTTGAAGTGTTGCTAGCACATATCACGACAAAGCCAATTTAATGGGGTGGAGGAAAGTTGTGCCAAAGATCAGTTTCTCTCCGAAATCAGTTCGCACCACACAAAATCACTGACTACCGGAATGTAACTAACAAACTAAATAAACAGCCCCAGTCCTTGAAATTGGCCATCGCAATAAGCAATGCCATGGAAAATGCCAGGGCAACATGTGGAATCTATAATACCACAGCATTAAATTTCTTGAGGGCTGCAGCCCAGATACACCAATAAAGTATACATGTATTATCACTCATTGACGAGTAGGTCCATTAGGAAATGTTCAGATAACAAGTTCAACAAACGACAATAGAACTCCACCTGCACTTGTATTAGATTTTTGACTTTCTGTTGATTGCTTTTATTACCTGAACCTCCCTCCAAATGAATAAAAGACCATTGTATACTTTCATAAGTGAATGGGAGAAACTGCATGGCCCTCTCAATATTTTGATCACAATTCCATGCTTATTGGGAATCGAACCACCTTTGCCATAGCTGGAAGTCTTATGACGACCTACCCAGCCTGATTATAGTGTCTGTCATTTGCAGAATGAGGTCCCCAGAGGGTGAATTTAGTGACGCTATCCCGCATAGTGGACTAGCATCACCAACTTCTCCCTCTGGGGACCTCATTCTGCTTAGGCCTCATCTTCTCTGCAAAGTTTCTTTATTATCAAATTTCTATAGAAACTTCTTCACATACTAGTTGATTCTATTTCTTTTTTAGTTTAGTTTCTCTATATCCCCAAATTGGCAGACGACACATTGCATAATCAAGGTTTCCAATGGGTGTACATCCCAATATTCACCATTTGGGGACTTCAATCTCAGTCTACGTCTCCCATAGTAGATGAGGCCATGCAGAATGAGGTCCCCAGAGGGTGAATTTGGTGATGCTAGCCTGCTATGCGGGATAGCGTCACTAAATTCACCCCTGGGGGACCTCATTCTGCAAATGACAGGCACACTAACGACTGAGCCACTGGGGACCCCACAAACACTGTGCGTGTTTTTTATATGGAAAGTATGTGGTGTATCTCATAATATGCCTTTAATAGGCTGAACCAACAATGTTCAGTGTTTTAGAGTTCATTACCAAGAACAAAATCTTCACATCTGCAAAATTTACTGCTAATTACAGTAAATGACTGTATGCCTGTAGATTTGATTATATATGTCCATTCATACAGATAATTGTAACCTGGGAGTAGAATAAAGCCGCACCAAATCCATGTCATAATTTATTTACATTCCTCCTTTCATGCGTTAATTAATAAATAGAAAATTCTGAAAAGATATCTAAAAAGTGTGTTTAAGTTTACATTGAAAGAGTCTTTTCAATTTCCTTCTTTTTTCATATTCAAGAAGCATGCCGAACATATGTACGTTTTGAGAATACTTCATAATAGGTGTACGATTTACGACAATAGGCATGATAAACTAGTAGGATACAAGGTAACATAAAGTAGTATAAATGGAAAATGTTTAGTTCAACAGTGTACCTGTATAGTCATTCTATAAAATTGGAGTGACTGTTCTGGACTAAAGGTTAATCTGATAAATTGTAATTAAGTTAACACTTCAATTCCCAAAAGCTACAGTCACACTTTAAGGCCACATGGAGGTTTGTGCTCCAAAATACACCTTATAATATACGCTTTTGAATTTTTTCTGGTATCGATGTAGGTTGATAAATACCTGAACTACCTTTCTGTGAGAATTTTATGTCCCAGAAAGATGCATTGAAGTCATAAAAAATACAACTTCGATTACGATGATTGGATCCCAATCATATTTTGCGACATTTGTATTCATTGAAATTCTGGAATTGGAAATGACATAATTCGCTACTTCCGGAAAATGTATATTGCATTATATTAGCATGAAATAATAAAAAAAAACTTCACACACTGCTTTCTCTTTGTTTTAAAGGTAAAAGTTATGTAGTACCATAAACGTATCAGAGTGAAGAGAGCTGTAGATGTTTTTCCCATGGTCTACATGTGCAATGTTTACATGACTGCTGATAACAAATTTGAGCAGACACAAACAAAACAATATTGAAAAATATAAGAAACAAAACATATAATTTCGGCGCTATATCTACAAATTTATTCAGAAATCTTCCGCGTATACATTTAGAAACATCTCTTACTCTTATGTATAAATAATTTTGGGGTTCGATTGAGCCATGTCCATTTAAGAGACCCTTGCCTCACAGCCACATATGCAGGTTTTATCATGTCTCGTTCAGATATGTTAAACATTCATTACCACATGATTTAGTCAGAACTCTTCACTAACACTTGATAAAATTGTAAATTTGTTCCGGAAATTGTGAAAACTTGGACACTGTGAAAATACAAATTTGAGAGCATTAATGGTACACAGGGGTGCCGCAGAGAACAAGCCCCTTCACCTCGTCTGACTCCTGTGCAATGCATAATTTACATTCAGTGTTCTTCAGTGCTTCTGTCAACCCCTGATGGTACAGCATCAGTTTGTTCTACCGACTTCAAGGCTAAATCATCAGAATCTAATAACAGTGCAGCAATATAGTAGGGCAGCTAGGTCACCAGATTTGGATATTTCCCTTTAATTAAAGATAACTTTGCCCTAAACATATATATAAAGCTGAATATTTAACCCATGCATAATGGGAGCTGTGCTGGTGCAGCACTAAATACCCTGTGCCAGTGCATTCTCTTATATATGTGAGTCTTCCACAGGGAGACTCGCAAATATGAGAGAATGCACTGGCTTTCAAGGTCAAGGTATATATTGTTAGGCCAATGTATTCTCTTAGATATGCGAGGCTCTTATGGGAGACTGGCATACATAAGAGAATTTATTGGCACAGGGTTTTCACAAAATTTCAGGAAGTCATGGAAGGGTTAATTAAAGGCAACTGCCCTAAACAAATATAAAGCTGAATATCTAAACATTCATTGTCACATGATTTAGCCAGAACTCCTCACTAACACTTGGTAAAATAGTAAATTTGTTCTGGAAATTGTGAAAACTTAAACCCCAATTACATGTAGTTTGAGGTAACCCTTCAATGGAGTAGACCAGCCTGGTTAAGTGGTCCTGCTAATTTACTATGATTCTGGTGGGTCCTGCTGAATTCTATGATGCTGGTCGGTCAAAGCGATGCTGTTAAGAAAAAGTACCATTATTTTATTTAAATTTGTCATTTTTGAGGTGTTTGGCTACTCTGAAGAAATCGAGGAAAAGCCACTATGTGTAGAAAACATACAAAAACATGTATACAGTAATGTCCTAAATAATCGAGTGAGAGCTTTCCGATGAATGGCAACAAGCCATATTTCCGTCTAAATCCTGAAAAATTACCCATAATTCTGCTGTGGTTAAGGAGTCGATTATTTAGGGTATTACTGTAGTTATGTCTTGGAGTTGAGAACAGAGTAAGTGATATATGGTATATGTTGAGTATTTAAAGGTGCTCTGTCTCTTCCTGGCACCAATTCCAACAACAACACTAAAATTTCTATGAAATGTGTTTTGATGGCATGTTTGCATTATTGTTCAAAATAATTAAACACATGGAGAAACAGCTGGTGTTACAAATAATTCAACTGCAGCTTCCTGAAATTTTACGAAAACCCTGTGCCATTGCGGTCTGTTATACATACAATATGGCTTGTCAGTGAGTGCTTTCCGATGAATGGCAACAAGCCATATTTCCGACTAAATCCTGAAAAATTACCCATAATTCTGCTGTGGTTTAATAAGGAGTCGATTATTTAGGGCATTACTGTACTTTGAAATATTATAATAATGGCGGTGTTGGTTGTTGCACACCAGCCATAATTGAGATGGCTATACCCCTGCCATTTGGCTTGCACCAGTGTCACTATTCTTAAAATATTTAATAACTAACTTGCCTGACTTTGTTTGGGCTATTTAGGGATTTCTTTATCCAGAAACATGCATGTATGAGCGTAAATGAGTGAGGTCAAGGTATCAACGTGAAATTGGACCCACCCATATTGTTCCCGAGATCAAAGTAGGCCTACATACCAAATTTGAGTCGGATCGGTTGAGCAGTTCTTGAGTCAAAAACACATATACATACATATATACACACAGACAGAAGTTCCAATATATATAATTGATATATATGTTCTTGATTATTTTATACAGACACTGACTGTTGCTTAAATCGCTCAGATTAGCTAAACACCGCAAAAATGACAGTACTTCATAACAGCATGGCTTTGCCCTATACCAACATCATAGCAACCCATCATAGGACCGACCCATCAGCTTCATAGCAAATAAGCAGGACCACTTAACCAGGAGTGTAGACACTTTTCACATAGTAACGAAATTTGTGTAATAAGTGTGTGAAAAGTAGAAAATGACAGATTATAAGCACATTTACTTAGAGGAAGTGGCTGACTCACAAATATGTGGCGGCAGGATGTATGTCAATGATAAATGTCCTGTATTTTGATATATTACTGATGGCTTGATTGCTAAAATTTCAGCCAAATTATCACAATTTCCCACACTAGCAAATAATTATGCCCACTTGAGATAGCTCATTCTGTCAGAAAATGGGAAACCAATGTTTCCTGCAGTGTTTTGAATTAACTCTCACTGTTCCTTTGTCTTTTTCGTGACAATAGGTGGTTTCTAGTAACAGGACAAGTGGTAACGGCTTTGGTGAATGATTAGAGGTATTTGCTAGATGAAACAAACTGAGGCTGCAACATTAAATAGCCTGGTTTACGAACATTTGGGTTGAAAAAAGTAGATGTAGGACAGGAATTTTTTTTTAAATAAATATGTGCATGATTTTTTGGACTTTTGTGAGTCGATATCATGATAAACATCAAAAATTGATTACCCGGGAGAAATTCCATGATTGCATGTAAGCGATGCAAATCAAAATCAGCTCGACATAATCACCTAAATTATGCAATCTCGAGCTGGGACCTTCACTACTGTGAAATACATTAATTATTAAGGAACAGATTTTAACTAAGAAATATATTACCTGCACTGTTTTTTTCAATGTTCTAAGGTTACCCCATCAGAATATAAACAAATTCCTATGTTTTGAACTGGAGAAATATGATCTCTGGGGTGTAACCAGAGTAGAGATTCATGGCTGATCTAGTAGTAGAGTAAGTGGGCGCGAAGCGCCCGGGATGGTCGAAAAGATCGAGTGATCTTCTCCTTCACCCCCCGATTTGTTGTGGTTGGAGATATAGCACACAGAAAATAATCATGTCTGAACACGGCAAAAACGGACATAATGAGTTAATGTTATTTCGTTGATTGAATTAATTGGATGGATTATTTAGGGAAGAGCCCACGAGCTTTAATATGGGGTGTGAGGGGTGTCCCGGTGGGTCCCTTTAATTTTGGTTGAGCTGAGCGTGTCATCTGGTGCGCTGAAAAAGGAGCGGGGCCCCGTCTTGAAGTTTTGAAATAGTGTTAGTTTGTTAGTTGTTAGTTGTTCTACAAGAATTCCTACCTACACAAGCCTGGATATAGTGTGTCTGACATTTGCAGACAGAGGTCCCCAGAGGATGAATTTAGTGATGCCTAAATAATCGACCCCTAAACCACAGCAGAATTATGGTAAATTTTTCAGGATTTAGTCGGAAATATGGCTTGTTGCCATTCATTGAGTGCTTTCCGATGAATGGCAACAAGCCCTATTTCCGACTAAATCCTGAAACATTTCCCATAATTCTGCTGTGGTTAAAGGGTCATATACTTCGGGCATTACTGTATGTTGTTTTTAAAGATAGGGTAGGAAGAGGCAAAACATAAAAAGTTTAATTGGTTTTGAATTTTTATTTTTTTCATTTTATAAGAAGACATGGAAATAAACTTAGTTTTTCATTATATTCTGGCATTGTTGATCCTGTTACTATTACATGTATTACTAAAAAAAAATGTTTTTAGTTTTTGTTATATGCCTAATTAGAATCAGAGGAAACAAAGCAAGTGACGATTCCAAATTTTAATTGTTTCCTACTCTGGACCAGGTTTTTTTATTGGGTAGGAGGATCCGATCCGTAAACCAACAACATAAACCAAAAAAATGGCCTAAGAAATTGAGTTAAAACCATGAGCTGCAACAGTAATGCCCTAAATAATCGACTCCTTAACCACAGCAGAATTATGGGTAATTTTTCAGGATTTAGTCGGAAATATAGCTTGTTGCCATTCATCGGAAAGCTCTCACTGAGTCGATTATTTAGGGCATTACTGTACTCTGTTTTGGAGTACCACAGTAGAGATTCATGGTATTATCAGATATGATCAAGAAAATGTTCCTCACAAGCCTGCAAATAGGGTCTGTCATTTGCAGAATAAGGTCCCCAGAGGGTGAATTTAGTGATGCTTTCCGATGAATGACAACAAGTCATATTTCCGACTAAATCCTGAAAAATTACACATAATTCTGCTGTGGTTAAGGAGTCAATTATTTAGGGCATTACTGTATCTCTTCCCTGACCATTTTGTATGATTCAGGGAATAATATAAAATAATAATTTTTTGTCAGGGAAATTAGTCAACAGGATCCCCGGTCACAAAAAATTATTTTTCCATAAACTGGGACAGAAACCGTTTCTATTTTTAGAATTTACAACATTTTTATTGAAATCCTATATTTTAGAACCAAATGTGAACAATAATGCAAACCTGTCTTCAAAAAGATTTTCATGGAATTGCTGTTGTTGTTGTTGTTGTTGGAAGTGTTTAGAGCATCTTTATAACTATTTGACAAGTGGATACCCACTGTTATCGGTAGTTTCTTGGTTGCAAATCAATTGTAGTGATATTCATATCTAATTGCCTATCAGCTGAACATTCAGCAACATCCCAATATTTAATTCTTTTTTACTCAATGGATTCTTCCACCCAGTTATAAAAGTATACATTGGAATGGTCCATCATTCATTTGGGGGGTGTCCAGGAAATATGAACAGACGATAGACATATGAAAAGATAATATAAGTACAGAAGGATTACTAATAATTGATGGGAAATGTTCAGATAATACAGTAATGCCCTAAGTAATCGACTCCTTAACCACAGCATAATTATGGGTAACTTTTCAGGATTTAGTGGGAAATATGGCTTGTTGCCATTCATCGGAAAGCTCTCCGTGAGAGCTTTCTGATGAATGGCAACAAGCCATATTTCCACTTAAATCCTGAAAAGTTACCCATAATTCTGCTGTGGTTAAGGAGTCGATTACTTAGGGCATTACTGTAACTAAGTCCCACAGCTTAGTCTGAACATTTCCTGTTGGAGTTACTCATCAATGAGTATTTAGTATAAAAAGGGTTAAAGTATAGTAGATTTATTTTTATGATACTCTTTGCCAATTTCTCACATAATTCAGACCAACATATATATATGCCTATAATTCTGCTGACACTATTCTCTTTATTCTGTCTGATTTTACTTGAAAACATGGATTATCGTCACTCAAGTCGCTGCGTTAGTCGTTATCAAAGACACTATCTGCTTCGACGATCTCCGTGAACAATGACGCTGTTTACCTGTTTCCAAATCAATATAATCTTCATCAAGTGGCATGGTACCAATGATTGATGTCTGCGAATAACCCGCTATATGGGGATAAATGCCTGATTGTCTGAAAAATTGCTCCTATAATACCCCTGAAAATTCTATATCACCATGGAGATCAAGTAGCTGGGCCGATCATTTTAAAACCTGTTTAAAATTATAGCGTCAGACAGGAAATGTTGAAAGTTGCTGGGACATTGTCATATTTGCACGATTATGAGGTCTCCTTGGAAACGATTGTAATGAAACGTGAACATATTTGCATGATTTTATAAAGGTTTAAAGGAATTCCTGTTCTGTACCTTGTTCGACAAGTTTTTTCTCTTGATATACACGATCTGACAATAAGCCTGCTTGATTATATTACCGGGGCTGAAATCAACCTACTTTTTTTTCATTTTTGTGACAAAATTATTATTCATTGCAATATTTATTTTATGCATGATATAATTCCCACCATAAATGGGATTTTGATGTTTATGGTTCAGGCCATTTTAATCTGAGTTCATATTGGGTGAAAACTGGACGCGCTCATGTAGAATGAATGAATGGCTTTTTACCCAGAATACAATATATCAGTATAAAGCTGATAAACAAACCCTCAATAGCGGGTATCGTTTTTCAAAAGAAGACACAGCATGAATTGGAACATTCATACAGTACTCAAGCCTTGAAATAGTGTGTCTGTCATTTGCAGAATGAGGTCCCCAGAGGGTGAATTTAGTGATGCTACCCCGCATAGTGGGCTAGCATCACCAAATTCACCCTCTGGGGACCTCATTCTGCTTACACCTCAGCAGAATGAGGTTCCCAGAGGGTGAATTTGGTGATGCTAGCCCGCTATGTGGGGTAGCATCACTAAATTCACCCTCTGGGGACCTCATTCTGCAAATGACAGACACACTATTTCAAGGCTTGACAGTACTAATAAATAACTTCACATCATTTTGCGTGATGGGGCTTGCTGGGTGATTGAGGTTGTCTGGGGGAGGGGGAGAATTAGGGGGATAAGTAATTTTTTTTTGGGGGGGGGGGGGGAGTGTTTCATACTGATAAATAAATGATGTGAGTGGCAATATTCTGCTTAAAGTGGCACATGACTTTCAGTCCTCAAATTAAACATTTCATGGCAGGAGCTGCCTTGATGCAGCAATAAAGATCCTGTGCCAGTGCATTCTCTTATATATGCGAGTCTCCCATAGTAAGCACTGGCTTACATGGTCAATGTAAATATTGTTAGGCCAATGTATTTTCTAATATATGTGATGCTCCCTATGGGAGACTCGCATATATAAGAGAATGCATTGGCACAGGGTTTTTGCAAAATTTCAGGAAGCTCAAGTGATGGAAGGGTTATTAAAACCTAGTAATTTCTTGTTTTTGTCATGTTCCAAGGACCAAAATAGGTCAATAAATGACTCAGGTATGCCTTAGAAAAACTTATTGAAGTCATAGAAAATAATGCCTGAGAAATAAAAAAAGGATCACTATTTGTTTTTAAAAAGAACCACTTTTAACCATGCAACTATAAAGAGTGTTAGTTTGTTCCAAATATGGTGAAAATAAGGAGTGTTAATTGACCCACTTCTGCACTGCCAAGATGAAAATAACATCAGTACGGTATATGTTTTATGAGAGTATAATGTCTGCCACAGAGTATATTAGTATTTCATGTATCTATCATCATAACAGCATACAAAACTAATTTATTTTAATTAAACAAAAATTTAAGTCAATCGAAGACATTTCATACTATGAAAAACTTTGTTTTACAGTATTGCCGATAGTGGGTTAAGTCATAAGATGCAAACAGTTCATTTTCCTCATTTCAAAGTTCACACAATGATAAAATACAACATAAACTGATATGAGTGGTAATTTTTTACATCTGGCGAGGTTAAAATCAGTGATAAACACACATCCATAGTCCACAGGATTCATTTGATGTTGCCTCTGTCATCTAAAACGGTGCATTTTTATCACAATCTAAATGAAATATGAATGCATGTCAAGATAGCGAAGATTTAATTTCACTATAGTCATCTTTGTGTCTTACTATATATCTAACAAGATAGTAATCTAACAAGATAATAATCTAACAAAAACTCTTCTATTTCAAAAGTTGAATAGAAAATGTGACAAGTCAGGAAAAAATATTGTATGGAAGAAAAGGATATTTCACTAATACATGCACACATCTTTGTGTTTTGCTATTTATCTCATGATAATATTTAATCTGACAAAAATCTTCTGTTTCAAAAGTTGAAAAGGAAATGTGACAAGTCAGGAAAAAGTGGTATATAAAATGAAATGAAACTCTACTGAGCTTGCAATTCAAGATGATACTTAAAGGGGTACTGTACACTAAATCCGGCCATTTATGGGACAATTAATCTCCTTTTATAATCAACAGAATATATGCATCAAATGAGTGAATTTGTGACATGGATTAGTGCAAAATACACTCGTATGCTCTATGAACGATGCTAACAACATGGTAGTTAGAATGAAAATGAATTTATGACTGCAGTGAAATTGTTTTAAATATAATTTATATATATTTCTCAACAATGATTCATTATAATTACGATGTTGTTTCAATCGTTCATAGAGCACTAATCAATGGCTCAAATTCACTCATTTGTTGCATATTTTCTGTTGAGTATAAAAGGAGATGGTCCCACAAATGGCCGTATTTAGTGTACAGTACCCCTTTAAGTAATCAAATCAACAAGTAGGGCAGGACCGAGTTCTGTTTCTGACTTGAAACTAGTTCAGTTAATACACAACAACATTATGAATAATTATATATACTTTTGCCACAGAAGCCTATTCTGATATATGACTGAAGAATATTGGAGATACAGTAATGCCCTAAGTAATCGACTCCTTAACCACAGCAGAATTATGGGTAACTTTTCAGGATTTAGTCGGAAATATGGCTTGTTGCCATTCATCGGAAAGCTCTCACTGAATGGCAACAAGCCATATTTCCGACTAAATCCTGAAAAGTTACCCATAATTCTGCTGTGGTTAAGGAGTCGATTACTTAGGGCATTACTGTAACCATGAGACTTGTTATAATAATGTAATCACCATTAAATTATTATAACAAGTCTCAAGGTGTATCTCCAAAATTCTTCAGCCACAATAAACATTAGAAACACAATTCATGTACTCGTAGTTTACTCAACGAATCTCGTGTGTCTCGGGATAAAGAATTATTATGGGGGTTCTAATTTTTATTGTGGTTGAGAATGGCTCATGCTCCTCTGCCAATCATGATAGGAACCCAAACTTTTGTAAGTTGGAAGTTCAAGGATAAAGTGGCACCAAAAAAAAAAAAAAAATACAGATATTTACCTTTTTTTTATTGTAGTCTGATGAATATCAATTATTTTCAAGTAAAAAAATAAAAAATTCAAAGTAAATGTTTGAAGAACTTAGATTTAGATGTGTTGGTGGAGCACATGAGAATAGAATATGTAGAATGACAAACAACTGGCTTGGAAATTTAGAGGTAAATGGACAATGCCCCACCCACCCCCACACATTCAACATACCTTCGCTACATCCATATTTCAAGGAATATAGGCTGTAGGAAGGCTATTTTAATAATATGTATGAGTTTTGCATACATGCGGACTCTTTATATTATGAAGGCTGTAACGATGCTACGAATATGCCCACACCCCCTGATTGCCAGCCAGATGCATGATCACTCAGCAACACGGAAGGAACCAGGGTTAATATATTTGTTGCTTGAGGTTTCCTGGAAACCAGTGTTCTCCCTAACTGTGTTCTGCCCAGGCCTGTCTATTGATTCCACAACACACACACTACTTGATGTATCGAAAAATGATTTCAAACCATGGAAAACTGCATAAGCCCATTTTCTTAATCCATCGCCGTCTTTTGTGTGGTATAAGGTAAGAAGATTGTAATGGTAAAAGCCTTTATTCTTCGCTGATGCGCAGTGAAAACCATCCCTTAACCGTAAATGTTGCAATTATCATAATTTTCATTGGTCTTTTTCATTGTCGCGTGAGCATGCATTGGTATATCGGAATGCTGCAATTCTGTAGGGAACGTTAAATGTTCCAATATAATAAGGCTTCACTGTAATGACATAATTGGATAAATGGACCAATGTCTTTAGAAAAAATATAACAGATATGTGGAGGACTTGAAGCAAGAAAAGATTTGAAATATTATATTTAAGTTGGTACCAACTCATCATCCCATTCCATCATTATATTTTTTTAGGCAACAGGAGTGGAAATTGAGCCCCATTCCCAATGAGAAATCCAAATGGGAAATAGTCAGGTTTATTTGCAATTACTGAACCATAAATTCCCAATTCACAGAAAGCCTTTTGTTTTATGAACAAAATATAGGACTTGTGATTAATCTTTGACGAAAAAAACACAAAATTCTAAATGTCCCTCAACTCATATGGTAAGATGTGTACATATAGGAGAAACAGCTTCTCTCTTTCTAAAGTTGAACTAAATATAATGATATTTCCATGTGAAATTCATTCCAGACCCCAACGTAGTTTTTTGTTGAATTAAATATTTATTCAACTGCAGATAATGATTTATTCACAAATTAATGAAAAACCTCCTTCCTAATTCACATGGATAAATCCCTTCCATTATGCAATAACATATATCTTATGCTGATAGTGCAGAAAAAAAATCCCCAAACTCGCAAGTTTTGCTTATAAGCACTCAAGTTTAACTTAGTGGTTGTCTGACAGTTCTGAATACATTACCTGATCAACCAGGGCTTTGTTTGAAATACATTTTGTATGAACAGATATAAAATGTGAAGCTGAACTTTTATGTAAAAATGTCAAAATGAAAGATGAATTCGCACCAGGATATATTCAAATTTAGAGCAAATAACCAGGTTCATTGGGTATAAAATGAAAATTGTCAGTAAAGTGAGGAAATGAAAATGAGAGTGTGTGACCTAAGTGCAGATTAACCCTCATATTTCTATAAATAGATCTCAGATGACAAATTGTTTGGCTGACCATATTAGCGTTTGGAAAGCTCCATCTCATGTTTCATTTATATTCTATTGCGACAATTTGCTAATTTGATGAACTGCTCTGAGTTTTAAAGGGACATGTATTATTTTATAAAGATTACCTTATATCTCTTGGAACCCTGATATTTATGTGTATATTTGGGGGTATGAAATAATAATTTTGAGTCAGGGAGATCAGTCAGAAGGGGCATCTATTTATACCTGGAAATAAATATATTCTTCAGTTATATTCTATGAATTGGGACATGTTTTAAGAACATTACAATTTTGTTATTAGAAATACATGTATATCTTTTTTTTTTATTTTTAGAATGAAATAAGTGCAATATGAGGTGTTTCTCTTGTGTTTTTGGTAATAATTAAAATGTGTCTTCAAAAGGAGTTTTATAGAAATTTTTATGTTGCCATTGGAAGTGCTACCATAAAAAGATAAAGGATCTTAAATTTTTCTATTTTTGCAAGAATCAACTTATGAATCAAATTCGTCAAATTGTTATAGAGGAAGTACAGAATATTATGGAAGAAGACAAAACATCCTTTTCAGTCGAATCAAAAGTTTGTTTCTACCACTTTGTAGCTACTAAAGTTAGGCTATCCAAGTGCCATTTCAAGCTGATATGTATAGATTTTTAGTTCTATTTTGATCACAGATCATAGAAAACAGTAACTCAGTAGGCGATAATTTTCTATAAGAAATAAAGACTAAAACACAAGTGTGTTTTATGAATACTTGGTTAGCATATTTTTTCCTCTAAAAGTTGGGTCGGTCAGTCGAAAATGAAAATAAAAATAAAATTTCATGTTCATACATCAAAATGGATTGAAGGGGTTTCCACGCCTAGCATATATCTCAGGATGTGGAATTTAGAAGGCGCTACACAGAAAATTACTTAAATGTTAAACTAGTACACCACATGAAGAAACCTATGCTATCTGAAGCCACATCATGCATATTATATAGCAATAAAAATGTCAAAAAGATGACTTTGATTATATTTTTTAAGGGATATTTTAGGAGGAGCATTCTCAGCAAGTATACAAATTGAATGGAAATGAATAACTGCCATAAACAGTACATAATCTGAACTACCCTAGTGAAAGGCTCGAATGACTATTTAGTTGAGAGTAATACTGCTTCAAGAATGTTAACAGAATGTTAGTTATATGTGTCGGAAAATTGTCATTAGCTATTTACAAGAACTGATACAATGAAGAACCAGACCAATGAATACAAATGTTGGTATGGAGACTTGTCCACTTAAGCAGGGAGCAATCAACTGTAAATAGGCCACAGTATTAGAGATAGCTGGTCAGTTGGGGATTTGGCTATGGACCTATGACCTAAAACTCATCTCAACCCAAAGGTTTATATCAGATTTTGCAAATATGGCTGTTCACAATTTTCCAGCACAGAACTAACATTTTGTTAACATTCTTCAAGCACTGTTGCTCTCAATTAAATAGATATTCATTTAAAGTTATATAATATGTAGATGTGGTCTTCAACAAGCATAGATTCCTTCAGGTGGTGCACTTGCTTAACAATTAAGTAGTTTTCAGCATCTAAACTTTCCACCTCCTGAGATAGGTTAGGCATGGAAACTCCTTAAATTAATTTATACCTTAGAAAGAAGGCTTCCGTGAGTTGTGTTGGTTTTGTAGCATATGTAACATTCAGCTATGCATTAGCAAATTATCGGAAACATACTTTTTAAACACAAATCAATTTGTCAATACAACATTTTTAACAGAATGCCCCTTGTATCAGGAACCAATTACCACCATTCAATTTCAATAAACTATTCTTTCTAATCTTCTAGAGATCCATGTTTTAGACTATACACCCTGACTGACCCTGTCAGCTAGTGTTCAAATAAAAATAAAAACTTGCTTCTGTCACATCTAAATCTTTAAATTTTTGGCAATTTTATCCATAAAATAAACCGTTTGTGTGGTTTTTCCTCAGTCACAAAAACTAACTTCATCATGAATGATGAATCTATAGATGGACATACTAGTAGTCAATGGGAGTGACATGAAACCCTAATTAACTAACCAACCAGCGTGGCAAAAATTTCTATGAGAAATTAGGTCAATGCAGACAGTATAAGAAAATAATTTATGTGCAGTCACAGATTATGACTAGAATACAGCAATAGTAATGACACTGGTCTGAGTGACATCGTGACCTCACCGCTACTCGACTGACTGACTTTAAAAATCTTGACTTGATCTCCAACAACTTCATAAATCGCAAGAAAGCCTGGGTGCCTGAAAAGCCATTCTAAATAAAGCCTGAAATTTGGCCTAAGCTGGCCTTCTTAATTATTACCCATTTTACTTAAGTCGAACCACCCGCATTGACTGTTTAAAATGTCAATTGACGAATACACAGCTTTTTCAATAATACCTTTCACAAGACGGCTAAGAAATCAGGAAAGTGTGCAAACTACTGTAAGGACTTCTCCAGCTCATGCAGTAAAGCACAATTAGAGTGGATATTTCTCTTGAAAGCTAGTATATATCTTGTAGATATAGTTGTGAAAGCGGTATTGAGTCTAGTGAATAAATTTTTGTGCACCCATGATTACACATAGTAATTACTTTTTTTCAGATTGACATATTCAAGTGAAATAAAGTAGAACACACAGATAGGGTCATATATGGCTGTATATCCATTGGTTATGCTTGCCAATATATCTATTAACAGATTACTGTGTTAACATATATGCTATTTCATTGCTGTACTGGTATGGTATTTTATTGTCTAGTGTAACAGAGTGTATTGGCTTAAAGTGGCAAAAACTGAATCCAATTTTAAAAAATCTGTCATTGTAAATATATGTGCAAAGTATATACGTTTGTGCAGTCATTTTGGTATATATGTTAATACTCCTCCTTGCCTTGGGTATCCAGATGTACAGGAAATTCATACAGCCTGATGACACACGTACAGCATTTCAAATCAAGTCCTATTTTGCTTCGGCCTGTATGTACAAAAAATATATATACCTGTTCATATGTACAGGGGGCAGGGCGGGGGAGTTTGAGATCAATTTATAAGTAAAGCTTATATCATATCCTCTTGGATTGGTACAAGCCTGAGTTGCAGGTCCCCAGAGGGTGAATTTAGTGACGCTATCCTGCATAGCAGGCTAGCATCACTAATTTCACCCTCTGGGGTCCTCATTCTGCTTAGTCCTCATCTCCTCTTGAAAGTTTCTTTATTATAAAATATCTATAGAAACTTCTTCACAAAGATTCTATATCTTTTTTAGTTTATTTTCTCCATATCCCCAAATTGGCAGATAGCACATTGCATAATCGAGGTTCCCAATAGGTGTAAATAACAATATTCACCATTTGGGAGCTTCAATCTGAGTCTATGTCTCCCATAGCAGATGAGGCCATGCAAAATGAGGTCCCCCAGATGGTGAATTTGGTGATGCTAACCCGCTATGCGTCACTAAATTCACCCTCTGGGGACCTCATTCTGCATATGACAGGCACACTAAACTCAGGCTTGGATGTGTAGCCATTGATCACAATTAGTTACTGTAAAATGCATTTGAGTCACTTAAGTCATTTTTTAATAACTTGGTTAGCGGACCTGAATAACTCCATGTAGTTTTTATTATTTCACCTTTTTCTTTGAAATCTCATGAAATAAAAAAATTGATTATTTCGTTGGGGGAAATCACCCTAATGCACAGGGTATGTATACACAGACCATCATACTCTCCATCCACCCGGAAGCAACACACAAACCTGCCCAGATACACAAATCAGGTTGTAATCCCTCTACCTATACATCAATCCAAGCTCGTTATAAATGACTTACCAATGATGGCTTGATGTGCATTGAAACTAACTGAATGAACACTGGAGGAGCAATTGAACCAGTGCCCTGCATGTACCAAAGAGATTCATTGTTTTTCTGATAATGCAAACTCTAAAACCAAAAAAATTATTGGCAGCATTGTTCCTACTGACAATCAGAGGAAGGGAGACCTATTTTTCTAAGGATCAATAAAGCATTCTGCTTGGGCCATGGGAGCTTCTATTTCAAATTTTATAGGAATACTGCACTTTATTTTGTCTAAGTCAACAATTGCATCAGAAAAAAACAACCTATGGTCCTTTTTTAACTTACTAATTATCATCTGAACATTTCCTGAGGGAACTACTCGTCAATGATTATTTGGTAAAGAAAGGTTTAAACCTATCCAGTGCAGTGATTATTTGAAATTGGAAAAAATTAATTACCTACCAACCTACTCATTCTTGAAATTTGGGTAGGGTGAGAGTAAACAAAGATATTTTTAAATTCAGCCTCAGTACAGTAATGCCCTAAATAATCGACTCCTTAACCACAGCAAAATTATTGGTAACTTTTCAGTGAGAGCATTCCGATGAATGGCAACAAGCCATATTTCGACTAAATCCTGAAAAGTTACCCATAATTCTGCTGTGGTTAAGGAGTTGATTATTTAGGGCATTACTGTACCACTCGCAGTCCTTCAGGACATGTTCAGGGTTAACAATAAAACCAATGATAAATGTGTACTCTGCAAATATTTCTACACAAAATCATACTTTCTATGGCTAACAACACAGAACTCAGAATTAACTTCAATATTTTTAATGCGTAATAAATGGCCTTTGAATTATTGGTAAAATCCTGTCTGATTCTATTATCCTCAGTTTGGCAGTAGACCAGAATGCTTTTTGTGACAACCTTTGGGTTTTCAAAGATTTTCCTTTTGAGTGACTATACAGATTACCTATTGAGAATGCTTTTAGTAAGGTTTCTGGCCAAACAGAGAATTAACTTGCTTGAATGAATCAAGAAATATGAACTAAGCAATTGTTGTCCATGGAAACCCAAAACAGTCCCGAATAGAATAGACTATACGTGGCTTTATAGCGAGCTCTGTTGAGTTGCTATGGAAATTAAAACAGTAAAATATTTTTATAGACATATGCCCAGGTTGAGCGTGTATGTTCATATCCCTGTGCCAACATGCATAATACATTGGGTAAATATATTATTCAACACCTCAAAGCCAATCATCTCAAATACTCATTGTGTTCATGCATGACTAGAATATCATAAAACTGCGAGATTATTGAAGATATATTAACCCCTCAATTCTCATCGAACCTTTTAGCAATAAAAAAGAAATAAACTAAATATATTGCTGACCATAAAATATAAATAATTTTTTCATTGTTGAACAAAGTAATAAACTATAATCATGATGACATTATTAATTTTAGAATTCTAGCTACCAATTTTATATGATTTTTGTTTAATTTTATCATTTTTGTTTTATGTTTATTCCAAAAATAATAATATGCGCATTCCAGAAATATTTAATTTCATTAGTGTGCTGATGTACACAGAGGTCTGTCATAGTGGTTTCTAGCCTGTTCTAACTTGATTAAATATGTTGAATAATTTAAACCCAGTGTTCTATTTTAGAAATATAAACTTCCCCTTTCTGAATGATGCTGCAGATTCGACCTGTGTTCAATTTCCTTCACTCTCTCACTCTCTTCTGATTTAACCCTTTGAGTGCCAGGTCCGATTTTTGGATCAACCCATATACCCTGTGCCAATGCATTCTCTTATATATGCGAGTCGACCATAGGTCGCCTCGCATATATAAGAGAATGCATTGGCCAAACCCTTTTTTTCTTCTTTTTTTTTACAATTTTTTACAATTTTAATAATTTATTCTTATATTCTTTAACAGACTTATTTTGTATGTTTAGGGCCGATGAGATCAGCCCCTGGCACTCAAAGGGTTAAACATTATTAATTTCATCCCAAACATGGAATGACAAGTAAAGTGAAACTAATGTATTTTTTTTCTTCAGAGAGATGTTACCAGCACTAGTTAACTGTTAGAACTTAGTGGGGGAAAGATTTGGCATCAAGCATTGTAGATCATGCCATGAATCTCTACTCTGGCTACACCCATAGAGATCATATTCAACATGTTCAAAACCTGGGAACTTTTTGATGTTCTGACAGGGAAGTTTATAATATTGAAAAACAATGCATATAATATATTTGTTAGTTATTAATACTCTATTCCTTAAAAATGTATTTCACAGTAGATGAAGATCCATGCTCGAGATTGCATGATTTAGGTGTCTTTGATGAGCGGGTTTTGCTTTGCATTGCTTACATCATGGTATTTCTCCTGGGTAATCAGTTCATTGTTTATTGCGATATCGCCTCACAAAAGTCATGCAATCTGGAGCTGGGACCACCACTTTAGTTTCCATTAAGCAACTTATTTCAATAAACTAGAGCCTGGACATGCATGACAAATACAATAAATTATGTTTATATCAGCTAATTACCAAAGCAGAAGCTATCTTGAACTCTTAAGTTAAACCCAGACACAGTTTTCTGTTGGTCACAGCCATTATGGGCCCAGCTAAAAATTAGTTACACTCCCGAAATGCAGCATTAGAATAGTAATTGACCAATATTGAACAAGAAATTGAAGCATATGCCAAATAAATTTACTTTCTCCAGATTAGAAGTTTTATAGAGACATATATAATGACTGAATTGGTATTCCGATCATGACTTTTGAATTTGATATATAATTAGATACAATGTATAGAAATGATGCATGACTTTTGGGGTGAAAATTAAGATACAAGTTAAACTAAAAGTTGTGAATGATTATTTATGCATTGTCATACTTTAACTGCTGATAGATCAATTCAGGGGTGTTGGAAAAGAGGGACGAGGCCTCATGGGATAGGGGCGTCTGTGGTATGCAGAATGACAAGAAACATTTGAAATTATATCTGATGAAAGAGAAAATTAACTTTTTCTGAGTGAAAAATATAACCATTTGGATAGTTTTAATATGAATTTGTTCTCCTTTTAAGTATCTGAAAAATGCTGTTTTAGAACCATAGTTTCATCTTTTTTTAAATTAAGTTCTACCACTGACTAAACTTTTCCCCTTTTGTGGAAATTCTCTTGAAGTTGAGTATAATACAAGTCAAGGCTGCTTGGGTATATTAAGCCGTGTGGTTCGTTTCTAAAACCTACACAAAAACTTTTTTGTTTTTAAATTCAAAAACACACATTACTCACCTGGAGATATCACAGGTATTTTAAGTGGCGTGGATCGGTTGCTGGCTGAGTTATCAACATCGTCAGACGAGTCAGAGATACCATTGGTTAGAAATACAGCCGGCTCAGGTTGCCTTGGTATGAGAGCATCTGCGTCCATCATACTGTCTTCATGTTGTGAAGGAGAGTTGAGCAAATTATTGAATGTTCTGAAGTTAACATTTTTAGCTAAAGATTCGGCCGAGGTGCTGAGGCCGTAGATTCCTAGCAACTCATTCATAGTAGATTCTGCATAGTCTTCTAGTGTACCAGAGTCTTTGACATCGGTCGACACTTTTGGACGGAAATTTGTAAAATCGTTCGCGAGAGAGGAGTTCGAATCTTCATTCGCTGAACCGAAAAAGCTTGCAGACATGTCTTCTTTACTGGCCCTGTCACTTTGTGTTTTGTAATTTTTTGGTGGTGGAGAGTCCTTAGCAAAAGATAAGTCCAATGGACTATTCACCGAAGGCCCTTTGATTGAAAACCCCAAACTCTGCTGTTCGGTGAAAAAATCTCTAGAGCTTGAATCTGCATCATTGCCGTTCTTGAAACATCTGTCACCGCTGCTTTCATTCTCAACTATCATCAGCCTATTCTCCGAGTCCTCAAAATCCTCACTTCCGGAACCCTCATAAAACTCGGTTTCATTTTCGGGTGGAAACAGGATGTTTTGGTTATTGATCCTGTATTCCTCCAATTCATCGCTCTCATCTTTTTCAGCAGCATCGTTGAGACAATTTATATTTCTTGGCGTTGCTGCTTTCCTTTTGCTTTTTCTACCTGCCGTTAGTGCATTGACATATATTTCAGCGTCCTTTTTTAAACTATCATCAAAATGCCCATTTTCGTTATCATTCGAAGGATTTTGAGCACCATTAGAACAATTTCCATTGGTGCTTGGATGAGAATTAGAGCTAGGAAAGACTTTTACGTTATCATTGTCATCAGTTTCTTGATTAATACTTGACAAGTTATCTTCCTTTCGATGTTCTTGAGATTTACATTTCACTCCAAATAGATCTGAGATACTCTCATCATCAGGGGAGTGGTTGAGCTTTAACTTAGCACAGATAGCATCAAGCTTGCCAGCACGAAGTGACAGGGCCATAGTTTCCTCTCGTCCAGGGGATTACCATCTCATGTCTCCATCCCCATTCTGAAATGACAGAAAAATTCTTGTTAATATTTATTGAATCTATTAAAAGATATTACGTGGGGAATTCCTGCCCCAGTACTGAAACATATAGGTTCAATGTTGATAGACTCATAAAATCATTTATATGAGAAAAATAAAAATACTGTTGCTGATTATTAGTCTTTTGTGAAGTTATAATTATCTTAAGAGAGGCAATCCTACCCCAGTCAGCTGCCCCAGCGCTGAAAAATATGTTCTAAGATAAAAGTCAGAAAAATGATAATGAAAAATAAGACTAGAACTATGATTTATATCATTAAAATAACAATACATGGAATTATTAATAAAAAAGTTGCAACACTTTAGTTATTTTGGCAGGGTTTTTTTTATATATTTTTTTATTTTACAAGGTATTTCATATTGACTGTTAAAATGAAAACATTTATTTATCTAAGAAGAAATTCTGAAAAACTAACTTTTAGCAGAGAAACAAGAGGTTTCAAACACTTGGTGGTCATATCAATATAAAGCCATTCATGATGCCATTGAATAGAACTTTATACTGACCAAGATATTGATTATAATGCAAGTGTTTGACCAGTTTTGAATGTCTAATATTTAACTGAGCTAATTACTAGATCTAGAAATTTGCTAAGTCAGCACATTTGAAATATCCTGACAATAGCAATGAAGTATAGCAGCCCAAGTGGGCATTAGTTCCAGACCAGGAAATTAATATAATAACTTATACTGCCCAGTTTAATGCTACCTGAACACAGACCTAGTTTCTTACAAGAACTATACATTACTGGACGAAGTTTAACCCTCAAACAATGACAAATCTGTTAAGTCAAGTACAAATAATTGCAAAATCTTGGGAATTGAGAAGCATGAAGAAAGGTTTATCTACATGATATAATCATAATTGAACTAGAGACGTTACAAAGAATTAATTAAATATATTTCATAGCATCATGTTGACTATGTATTAATATTGTAGAAACATGTAATTCAAGTACAAATGATCAAATAAAAATCATTCGCAAAATTAGTCAGATTTTTTAGAATAATTTAATATCTCAAAATAAGATATGTATCAAAACATCCCAATTAGTTAATTATTAATTAAAGTATAAACTTAGATAACCGAGATGAAACCATCATAACATACCGTAGACAGATATAGTGTAAAATCCACAGTGATAAATTTCATTATAACACACAGAATTAAACGCTTTATGCTGGTCGATGGTTAAACTAACAATAAAATGATAACACCCATATCTAGCTGCTAAATAAGTGAGCACAGAATATTTTATGAAATGAAAACCCAAAGTTCATGTAGTCCGATACAGCTCAAGCTTGTGATAGCTTGAAAATATCAGCACGCACCATAAAACTTAATGAAATTCAGCATTTAGGGAAAGTAAATAAAACGTAATCCTATTTACATCCATACAATAATCCCCATATCAGATGGAACAAATTCCAGATAACCAACAATTTTTGTCGTTAACAATGCACAACTGACAAATACTGACACATTTTCGGAAATCTGATAGATCAGATAAGGTGACATAATTGAGCCGAAATAATTATAAGATTAAGTCATTTTACACCAATCAATCCTACATTATCTGGGTATATGCCCCAGATGGTTGTAAGCCTATCCATGCATATGGCAGAGATGTTATAAATTACCAAACACAGCTAGTCCCAACGAATAACACACCAATCCTGAAATCCAGCAATGCAAACACCAAATAAAGTAAATTTATACCACTCCAAATGAATAACTATTTCCACAGCAGATACAGATTATATATAAACCAGCCAGGACATGATATACTATACAGCACACATTTTTGCATAAAGAACTTAAAACCACTGAAGAAGGTCACCTCTCGTAGGGTGTCCTCAGAACACAACTGGGCTATTTAGATATTATATATGCTTGTGAATTTATGAAATTGCGACACTACACTAGTTTTTGCACCGATAGGCTTCTATAAATTGAACTTTAATCTATATACCTATACATAGCAATATTGTGTGTATTCTGTCAGTGTAAAATGAAATTATTCTATACCAGGTCCAATCATATACAATTCACGCTGTCAGCTTAACCACTCCTTTGAAAAATCATTTAGTAGTTTTGGTCTTTCTATTAGAATCACTAAAATTCAATTTTCAGGTTTTGTGGTTTCTAAAAATGAATCACATTTATCCTATGGATAATTTGGTCTATTTTTGGGGGTAACATGATTTTGTAATTCCTGGTTGCCATATTAACCTTTATTTACGAAATGGATTCTTCCATTCAGTTTCAACAGTATACATTGGAATGGTCTATTATTCATTTGGAGGGGTGGTCAGGTAATATAAAACAAATGACAGACAGAAAAACAGATAATAAGATCAGAATTATTCATATATATTTTCCAAAAATAAGTCATTTGTTGAACTTTTTATCTGAACATTTCCTGTGGGAATTACTCATCAATGAGTATTTAGTATAGAAAAGTTGAAATAAGAAATGAACTCGAAATTGTATCGAAAGATGGGAAGATGCAGTCACTGTAGTCAGACCAAAAATTGGGAGGGGGTCACCAAAGTCATAAAATAATTCAATATTGTATGTATTCTGTCATTTTAAATGAAAGAATTCTATATTTACATATAGTCCAATAATATACAATTCAAGATGTCTGCTTAATCACTACTAGCTTAAACAAATTATTCTTTTGGTCTTTCTATTAGAATAACTTAAATTTTCTGCAGAATGAGGTCCCTAGAGGGTGAATTTAGTGATGATATACAGCATAGTGGGCTAGCATCACCAAATTCACCCTCTGAGGACCTCATTCTGCTTATGCCTCAACTGCTATGGGAGAACTAGGATCAGATTGAAGTTTCCCCAGCTGAAGTTGATTATGTTCATCCATTAGTCACCTCATTTATATTCTGCAAATTAGGGGATAGAGAAACTGAACAATGAGAAAATTTTGAGACTAGATACTTCCCAGAATATGAGGCCAAAGCAGTATGAAGTCCCCAGAGGGTGAACTTGGAGATGCTAGCCCACTGTGCGAGGTAGCATCACTAAATTCACCCTCCGGTGACCTCATTCTGTAAATGTCAGACAGACTAAATTCAGGCTTGGTTGCAACATTTTCTTATTTTTCCCTTCCTGGTGACTTTATATATAATAAACAAGATTATAACTAAAACTTGGAAGAGACACATTTGGAAGGAAACTTTCAATGCTCGTAGCAGCGGTACCTCGAAAACTAACAGGGGAATCTACACAAGACAAGACAATACATGGTAAGATGCAGCGGAATGAAACAGAATTCGTCGAAAAAATATGGAGTGGGGCCATGGGGGTGGTCACCCAATTCGGAAATAATTCGTATCATGGAATATGATCAGCAATATTGTCTGAGAGATACATGTATAATAATAAATCTAAACCTTCTTTTATTAGTTTAAAATACTCCCCTGGCTACAAGCCTGGATATAGTCTGTCTGTCATTTACAGAATGGGGTCCCCAGAGGGTGAATTTAGTGATGCTACCCCACACAGTGGTCTAGCATCACCAAATACACCCTCTGTGAACCTAATTCTGCTTAGGCCTCATCTTCTGGTAAGTATATATAATAGTCTCCAGTTTACATTGTTTTTAGTTACCTCTTCCCTTCTGTTCAGTTTCTATATCCCCTAATTAGCAGAAGATAAAATGCATATTAAATCGAGGTGACTGTTGGTGAACATCACCAACTGGGGCACTTCAAACTGATCTTAGGTCCCCCATAGCAGTTGAGGACTTTAAAGCAGAATGAGGTTCCCAGATGGCGAATTTGGTAATGCTAGCCCGCTGTGCAGGATAGCGTCACTAAATTCACCCTCTGGGGACCTCATTCTGCAAATGTCAGATACACTATATACAGGCTTGCCTGGCTAAGTGGTCCTGCTAATTTGCTATGATGCTGGTGGGTCCTGCTGAATTGCTAATGATGCTAGTAAAGCAAACACATGCTGCTTTGAAACTGTGTTATTTTTTCCTAAAGTTGTCATTTTGACAGCCTTTGGCTAATCTGAATGAGTGGAGGAAAAGCCATTATGTTTATAATATAGTTCAAAAACATATACAGTAATGCTCTAATAATCAACTCCTTAACCACAGCATAATTGTGGGTAATTTATCAGGATTTAGTCGGAAATATGGCTTGTTGCCATTCACCGGAAAGCTCTCAGTGAGAGTTTTCCAATGAATGGCAACAAGCCATATTTCCGACTAAATGCTGAAAAATTACCCATAATTATGCTGTGGTTAAGGAGTCGATTATTTAGGGCATTACACTATAATAGTATACACTGGCTTACAAGGTCAAGCTTACCAAGGTCAAGGTAAATATTGTTAGGCCAATGTATTCTCTTATATATACATGTATTTAGCTCCCTATGGGAGACTCATATATATATATATAAGAGAATGCATTGGCACAAGGTTTTCCAAAAAATTCAGGAAGCTACAGTTATGGAAAGGTTATCAAGGGGTGAAGTAATTAACTAAATTGATGTATGTGTGTGGATTTTGGATAAGGGTGCTGGGAGGGGTATAAGGATGTGACTTCCCCCAGTTTTCCAAAATAAAAATCCAATGACAGATTATTCTTGAATCACATTATTGATGCTGGTGCAGCATTATAGATACTGTGCATGAGCATTCTCCTATATATGCAACTCTCCCATAGGGAGCTTCACGTATATAAGAGAATGCACTGGCTCGCATATATAAGAGAATGCATTGTAACAGGGTTTTCGCAAAATTTCAGGAAGCTCCAGTCATGAAAGGGTTAAAGGGGCAGACCAGTCTGAAATTTATTAAAATATTTCAAAATCAGAAATACAAACTTGACTTACAGGTATTGCAATGTGAGTAATCCAAATACATCAGCATTTTCTGAGTAAAAAATGAGCATAACTCCGCCAGAAATGGTATAGAAAGGATTAATAGGCATTTCTCACGTAATTACCAGCTAATCTGGATGATGGGTTAATGGATCCTTAAGATGGCATAAGATTAAGATAAAGTTAATGCATCAAAGCAAAGAAAATAGTGTCTATTGTCGCTTTTTATTGATTGCAATTGTAGTGCTATAACAACGCTGTGTGTATCCCCACATATTGTTCAGGTTCAGTTATGGCTCAAGGGCATATTTTACACCACACAAATCCTATTTTCTTCCTCAAAATGGCCCACTGTTTGTGCTAATCTCTTTATTGTATGACTACGAGGGTGGCTATTTGTTGTGAAGGTCAATACATCACCAGGGAATATTGAGACCTGTTTTCTCCTATTAGTTGACAATTTATCAATGGTGACAGAAAACCCATACCAAATACAGGTAGATTTGCAAATAATTAATGTCTGCTTTAATTTCTTTTTATGATCGAGATATAATATTTCATGTGTGTACACTCATTTCCATATCTTTTCTGGGTTAATTTCCATGGTCACAATCAAAGCATTTAACCCTTCTTGTTTACGGGGTATCCACGTCTAGCCAAGCCTTGAAATAGTGTGTCTGTCATTTGCAGAATGAGGTCCCCAGAGGGTGAATTTAGTGATGCTACCCTGCATAGTGGGCTAGCATCACCAAATTCACCCTCTGGGAACCTCATTCTGCTGAGGTGTAAGCAGAATGAGGTCCCCAGAGGGTGAATTTGGTGATGCTAGCCCGCTATGCGGGGTAGCATCACTAAATTCACCCTCTGGGGACCTCATTCTGCAAATGACAGACACCCTACTTCAAGGCTTGCGTCTCGCCTATCTCAGGATGAGGACAGTTTAGATGAACCTACACAGAAAACTATTCTTATAGTAATGCCCCAAATAATCGAATGCCCCAAATAATCAACTCTTTAACCACAGCAGAATTATGGGTAGTTTTTCAGGATTTGTTCGGAAATATGGCTTGTTGCCATTCATCGGAAAGCTCTCAGTGAGAGCTTTCTGATGAATGGCAACAAGCCATATTTCGGACTAAATCCTGAAAAATTACCCATAATTCTGCTGTGGTTAAATAGTCAATTATTTAGGGCATTACTGTAATTGTTAAGCTAGTACACCACCACCTGGAAAATACCAAATTATATAATAATAAAATGTCAAAAAGATGACTTTATAATATTTTTTATGGGAAATTTTGGGAGAGCGTTCTCAGCAAGTATACAAATTGATTGGAAATGAATAACTGCCATAAAAAAGTACATGATCTGAAATAGTGAAAAGCTTGAATAACTATTAATTGAGAGCAACACTGCTTCAAGAATGTCAACAGTATGTTAGTTGTGTGCTGGGAAATTTTAAACAGCCATATTTGCAAGAACTGGTCAAAACCTTTGGGCTGAGATGAGTTTTATGTCATAGGTCCATAGCCAAATCCCCAACTGACCAGCTATCTCTAAAACTGTGATCTATTTCCAGTTGATAGTTCCCTGCTTAAGTGGGCATTTAATCCATTTATATATGTTGGGCTGGCTCTTCATTGTAACAATTCTTGTAAATGGGGTGGGGCTGTATGGGTTCTATGGGGGGGGGGGGGGGTCATAAGACCCAATCTCCTGTGCCACGGAGAGATTATGAATTTCACTGTTGTCCTCTTTAAATTTACATGTTATTCTGACTAACCCATGCAACCATTGCTCTCATGACTGCCAAACCATTCCAAACACCTATATTAAAACAACGCAGTTTTTTCTCAGGTATACCATATTTGAGGCCTTTTATTTGTTTAGTTAGAGTAAGCCTAGAGCAAAAACCCACAATATTTATGACATTTTATTTGAACTGAATAAGCCACTTAAATATTTATCTATGTGAATTGAGTCAGCCAGGAATAAATCCAGTATTGCTTAGTAACCACTAAATCCTAAGTATCTACCACAATCGTTCACAGTTTGTCCTGGGTGAAATATATCTGCTTAGTACACTTATGTATTGAAGATGATTTACACCCATTTGATACTTGAGAAACCATTCAGTTTGGATGTCTCATATATAATGTTTCTTGTTCACTGGTATTTTTTCTTTTCTCACTCCAAATTCTCGAATCATCTGCATAATTTTTGATCCAGTTTAAGCTGTTTGTAGTAAGACCATGTACTAACAGGCAGTTGTCTGTCAATAAGCAGAGTCCAAGCTGTTTTCAAAATATAGCCGAGATCAGAAAGATTTGCCTTATACTCTTTTAGTACCATTTACTGTGGGAGTTGTCTAAGGTAGAAGAGGAATTTTGCAATAACTAAAGCAGTCTTTTATTTCAGAATTATTAAAATTATCACATGCAAATCTGTGCAAATTACTTAGATATGGCTTATATTATGTAAGAAGAAATTAGAAATTATAATTATTCATCATGGTCAATTCTCTGGCTTTTTAAATCTAAATGAAAATTAAAAATACCAGACTATTTAAAGGGGTCACCTTAATTTTTTGAGACTGATTTGCAATTTACTTATTTCTGGGAATTTTGTGTAGCATTTCCAATCAATTAAGTTTTTTTTCTTCTGGAATTGGTTTGTCTAAATTGAATATTTGTTCTTTAAAAATCCTATGCATGTAACTAGTACATGTAGACCTAAATGTAAAAGCAACTCTCTCGACCATGTATAAAATTTGGGATAAAAAGGGTGGCCGAGGATAATACATTGTTCTGTCCTCAAATATCAATATAAATAAAAAAAACTGATGTGGAATTCATAATGTGGAAACGCTTGGAAAATATGTGCACTGACTGTGGCATTGAATTGTGGAACATTAGCTCACATTGCATTGTCCTGTTGGCATGGTTACAAAATATGAAAAGAGACCATTTCAAAATGATAGAATGTGCAATTAAAGCGTGTTTAATTGATTGATTAATGAACGACCAAAACCGTATGAATAGAGCAGAATTTATGTTAAAGTATAATTGTCAATAATCAATGTGGTATTCTGTCCTGGATGGCTGCCCCGCCATAAACTACCTGGACGACCCTCCTCGGGAATAATAACTGTTTAACAGCAATGCATTTCCTAACTATTGCACAAATTTAATGGATCATAAGAGTAGCACTTGTCTGTGAATTTGTTTGCTTTCCCTGAAGACATATTACAATGTTAACCCTCAATATTGCTCAGCAGGCCTGCATGATTTCATTTTATATTTTAACCCTTTCTTTGCTAAATGGATTCTCCCACCCAGTTATAAAAGTATATTTTGGAATGGTATATTATTCATTTAGAGGGGAGTTCAGGAAAAATTAGCAAACGAAAATATAATGCAAGTGCAGGAGGATTGCTAAATGTTCAGATAACGGCATAGGTCATTTGTTGAACTTATTATCTGGACATTTCCTATGGGAACTACACAGCAATGAGTATACGTATTATAGAAAGGTTTGAACATGTATTCAGAGTTCCGGACCAAATTTTTGCTAAACCTGTTTGGCTTTTTACTACAGTATTGTTAAAATACCACATTTGGAACAAGAAGAGCCACTTGAAGGATACTATCTTGTTTGATAATGAACTTTTTGTCCATACATTTCCTATAATTTCGACGTCTTAGAGGGACACCAATAATATTTTGTGAAGTTTTTAATATAAAAATGACTCTCTTTTTTTATTTATAAGTCTAGTTTGTATATCACATTTGGTTTTCAATATTGTTTCAGTGAAACAAAATGAAAAGTGCTGTTAAATTACGTTTTTTATGTTGTTGTTGTTGTTATTGGAGATCTGGAACCCTGAATAAATATTGAAGGGGCAGCTCAAGTCTGAATGTCTGAAATTCATGAAAACATTTTAAAATCAGAAATTCAAACATGACCTGTATTATCATTTATCAAAATAAATCAGTAATTACTATATCAAAAAGGGACATAACTCTGCCAGAAATGGTCTGACCAGACCCAATTTTGAACTTGACCAGTATTATGATGTGAGTATAATCACATACCCAATTTGACAACATTCGGATAACTATAATGACAGTTATCAGCCGGACACCAAGATAATCTGTAAATAATGGCTCCAACGTTCTAATATGTAGACCCTATACCAAATTGAAAAAAAAATTGTCAAATATTTTGTCATCCAGATAACAAACATTTTGGACAGAGCCCAGACAGACAAATGGACGGAGGGACAATGCTAATATCTAATACTTTTCAGCAGGATATATATATAGTACATATATATATATATATGCAAGTACTAGTATAATACTGATTTTTGTCCATTTAAAACATTAAAATATAGTGTGCCCTTTTAAATCTTTTATTTTCTCTGAATGATGGCACACTGGCTATGCATTGTACACTAACTCAGACAGACTATGAACTACAAGAAAACCAATGACAGAAATGGTAACGCGCTCAAGATCATATATTATATACCCATGATTGTAATTATAGAATATAAAATATATTAGTTTCGCGAATGACTAACTCAGAATTCTGTTAAAATAACAATAACAACCAGCACCTAATTAACGAACCGGCGGCCGACTCGGCCGTCTCTGACCACAACCCCCAGTGGGCTGCAGAACGAAAAATGTCTATAAAAGTTGAAATATAAGACTTACAAATTATCATTTTCATTTCTTTTATTTGTAATTGACATAGCTTGTCACAAACCAAAAATCAACATTATTGACATAATAATAAACAAAATTTAAATTCCCAACTACACCTTTTACCGGACTCGGCCTCCGGGTCGCAGTTCAACTTTTAAATCCGTCCAAAAAATTCCCATTTCTATAAATAAAACCCAAAGCGCCCAGGCGGAACAAGAATCTCTACATCAGTATACACGCAGAGCGCGAAATGAACTAACATAATGAAATGGTATTGACCCTGCTGCCATTGACTGTAATAGCTGAGAATTCTTTTATTAATTCATGGTTTGCTGATCATGCATATAAATGTATGTAGGTTGGATCAACTTTTAAAAGATTCAGTGCATCTTTCACAAATAAAATTATTAATTCAACAGTTATGAACTAACTAAATTGGGAAGAAGTTTTAGAAGGCAGTGAATTTTTGTTCTTTCATCAGATGAAAAGTAAAGGAAAAATACCCATGTTCAGCAACATATAATAGTCAAAGTTCTACACATATATATCAAATTTCATAAAAACATTCACCGCAGAAAATTAAGCTATAAAAATTTATAAGAACTTATACAAAGCAAAATTGTTTCATGATGGGAGCTGCGCTGGTGCAGCATTAAATATCATGTGCCAATGCATTCTCTTTAATATATATGCTATATATATCAGACTATTCACTTGCTTACAAGGTCAAGGTAAATATTGTTATATAGGCCAATAAATACATGATACCAATACAATATATAGACTTGTATACTTTAAAAAAACTTACAAAAGCCATCTATCAGTTTTTCAGCTGTTATTAATTTTTCGTATTAAAGTGAGACAAACACTCTTTATTCATACCATGAACAGAATAACAAGGTACATTCTATTGTTTCATACTGAAGAAAAAAAACAGGGTTGAATTTTTCTAGATACTATGACATATTAAGTTTTTCTGTTGTCACTATAAAAGTATAATATCATGTATTTATCAACATATACCACAGAACTGGACCTGGATTAACTATTAAGGCCATAAAAAATAAATACTTAAATTATCATCAGCCCCCTCCTCAATATTTAGGCCCTACTCAAGATCCCCCACACTTTGCTCATTATCAATCTCACCAAAAAAAAAAGTTTGACATTTGTTCAAGAAACAGAGGTCGATTTAATGTTTTAAATTTGTATAGCATTTTGCAGCACTGAGTAGATTTTGTATAGCATTCCCTACCAATACATGTTTTTTCATTGTAAATTTGTAAATTGGTTAGTAGAAATTACAAATCCCATCGCAATTTGTGTTGCAAATCCAGTTAAATCAAGCCCTGAGGAAGGTAATCAATCAGCACTGTAGTACTGGTAGCTTGAGAGTAACGACACATTTGGACAGGTCTGCCCCTGTTGAATAAACAGGAAATGTCACTGATGTCTGTGTTAACTTGTGTATAATTTTCTTCATAATTATGGGCCCATACATGCATGTATAGCTCAATATGACAATAATAATATAAGTGTTTAATATATTTACAGCTATTACACTTTACTGACATGTGTTTAATTAATAGTACAATGTATGCATTCAATATGATTTATGTATATAGAGACACATTTCTTGGTTGCTGAATGGTGCCCACAGAAAATAAAAAATGAAATCCTTCCTTCGAATAATCAGCCCCCAAAATCAGCTATGGCAAAAGGCAATAACTTATAAAAAGGCATAGAAGCCAACATAGAATTCCACAAAATTATCAAGCAATGCCGTAGAAGAAAAATACCAATTTCAAGAGCTGGAATAATACAATAGTAGAACAGCTACAATAACTCAGAGGGTTAATACATCAATTTCTGGAAAAGCATTTTAAACCAGTCACTCTGTAAAAGTCAAGAGGCGCTACCTTTATCAATAGCATAGACAGGTCGTTAAGCTATCGATTCTCTAGGTACAGCTATCTTCAACAGAATAAATTCAATATACAAATTCACAATTCTTAGGGTTAAATACTAAATTGCAACAAATGTTGAAAATACGCTCATGTGTGAAAACAAGTTTATAATGAAATGTAGAAGATGTATAGGACACTATAAAGCAATGTCACATGTATCAAATATTTTGCATAAAATAAACCACTGATGCATCTCGAACAGCATCTAAATTTTTATTAAGTTTATTAATATCAAATTAACAAAAATCTTTTCTCAAATGATAAACTATTCTAGCAAAATTGTCATTGTGGAAATTGTATTGAAAGTAGACTGTCAAGTTTGTTAAGCGAGAGTGAAACTTTTGAGTACTGGAATGTTGAAGTACGGAAAGTATGCTAAGAAACTTCAGTTACCTGTCAGAGTTAGCACACCTGAATCATCACAAACTTCACGCCCTAGTGTCCTAAAGTAAAACCACCGGCACTCTATCCACCGATTCTTTAAAATCTATTTGTTGTCATAGTGACATCAGTAGGAGTGTAACGGGACATGCATAAATTATTGTTTGTTGCTATAACAATGTGATCATGAAAAGTACGAGAAACAATGAAATTGCTTGCGAAAAATCAATTAACAGTTATTTGTGGCGTATAGATTTAGGTATACATAGTTAAACTGTTAGTTAAGGACACCAAACTACCTTAGAAAGGACTATTAGACATTTTATTCAATATATCCAGAGATGCGGTGGTCACAATGCAAAAACCAGCAATATCGACACAATAGCTGGAAGGTGATGCGTTCAGTAATTAATGCCTTGGAATTCACTGTCGCCAATATTCTTAGAGAGCTATTTCTTAAGAAAGATTGCCATATAAAAGCTTGGGAGATAAGCATGCATTAAGAATCAAATTGAGCCTATCCGACACACTGTACCATGGTTTAAACATTTAAGAAAATAACCTTTTACAACTTACATGTATATATATATCCTATTCATCGTATTATGTTGCAAATAAAAATGACAACATATGAAGTCTGTTGACGGGATATCTTTCTTTCAAAAAATTAAAACTTTCTCTTTCTTTCTGTCTGTTTTTTTTTTTGAATGAAGAATGGTGTAATCACTGTTAAATATTATAATGTACAGTAATGCCCTAAATAATCGACTCCTTAACCACAGCAGAATTATGGGTAATTTTTCAGGATTTAGTCGGAAATATGGCTTGTTGCCTTTCATCGGAAAGCTCTCAGTAGGGCATTACTGTAACTGAACAGTTTTATTCACTGCCTGCATGAATTAATTTAATAAAACTCCAAAATTATTAGATAACTAGAACAGGGATATTGAAATCACACATATATATACTTTAGTCATTTTAGCCATGACATGTTATATGTAACAAGTAATCATATAAATGTATAAGATTTGAATTTTATGCAACCCTCAGATGCACTTTTTCCAGCAATTTTAACCTTAATTAACTGTATAAGTTATAACTGACCCAGCATAGTCAAAGGTAGGTTGAAACCATCCAAAATTTACATCCTTCTGCTCCTCTCAAATTGACTGAATCTAATTTAAATTAGAGGGGGATTGTCCTGTGGGACTGATGATACCCCGGCAGTGCAAATGGGTTACATTTATAAAGGGTAGCCTTATTAACATCTTTGTTTTTTCGGAAAAAAAACCCACAAGGAATACAAGCTCGGACAAAATGATGTATGTCATGTTATGAAACAATTTTAAGGAAAAAAAGGAGGATATCTCCGTGATAGCTCCACTAAAAAAAAAGTTGGATTGAGCTCATAATAGCAGGTGCACAGGTTCACATAGTTATAGTGATAAATATCTGTGCCAAGTTTCAAACAAATTGACCAGAAAATGTAGGAATACAAGAATACAAGCTGAACTAAATTATGGTGGTATAATTAATCATAGAAACCCCACAAACAGGGAAAATAATCAAGGGCCACTAAAGTTTATTAAATCTAGAAATTTGAATACTTCAGAACACAGGTTTTTTTTTTAAAGCTTTTGTGAAATTTAATTAAATCCATCACGGACAAAGTCTCATACTAGATATTAACACTTTTATTACTGAATGGATTTTCCGTTCAGTTTCAAAAGTATACATTTGAATGGTCTATATTAATTTGGAGAGGTGTTTCAATAATACGAGTTCAAAAGACATGAATTCCTATTAAGTCATTTAGATCGAACCCTGGAATGTTCCGATAATATGTTCAATAAAGGGCTTTAGAAAATATGCAGGAGAAACATTGTGCTAAAATAATACCGATTTTACTAAAATCTGCGTAAAAAGATTTCAATCAACAATATTGTAATGTTCTAAAAAAGTTTGTAGAAAAATATGTTTGGGGGAAAAATTACCTCCCTGGGACAGATGAATAATAGACCATTCAAATTTATACTTTTAAAACTGAATGATAGAATCCATTTAGTATAGAAAGGGTTAACATCTTAAAGATGGTGCAGCATTTCCTTTTAACTTTCTGTAACTATTCAGGGGTATAAAGTAATAATTTTGAGTCAGAGAGACAAGTCAATATGAGATTGTCATCAGGAAATAATTGTTTTTCTCCCATTATTTTTCTATGAACCCGGGACAGAAAATGTGGCTACCGGTATTTTATCACATTACATGTACATTTGTTTTTGAAAAATCTATCATTAAAAACACTTTTAACTCTGTCATGACGGGAGCTGCGCTGGTTCATCATTAAAGATCCTGTGCCAGTGCATTCTCTTATAAATGTATCTCCTATAGGGAGCCTCACATATATCAGAGAATGCACTGGCTTACATGGTCATGGTAAATATTGTCAGGCCAATGCATTCTTTTATATATGCGAGGCTCCATATGGGAGACTTGTATATATAACAGACCGCAATGGCACAGGGTTTTCGTAAAATTTCAGGAAGCTCCAGTTGAATTATTTGTAACACGTACCAGCTGTTTCTCCATGTGTTTAATTATTTTTAATAATAATGCAAATATGCCATAAAAACACATTTCATAGAAATTTTAGTGTTGTTGTTGGAATTGGATTATTTAGGGCATTACTGTACCATATATCACTTACTCAGTACTCACCCAATACTAAACCAGATTGTCCGATTGTTTTTCTTTTCTCAACTCCAAGACAACTAACTTATGCATAAGACAATTTTTAATATCTTTTCCAAGTCTGTGAAAATTTATGATGTATCTACTGGTAATGTAAAGAGTAAAATTAAAGATTACTGTATGTTTGTGCTATTCACATATTGCAACAGACGAAAAAACTTTATAATATAGTGCTCAATAATTGGCTACCATCAAGTGAAGAATCACAAAAGAAATGCTCAATAAGCCGATAGAAATACAGGTTTCTGCATTGCCTGTGATAAATGAATCTACCCAGAAAATCTAGCATGCATTATTTACACACAGTTAATGTGATCAGGAGGCTTAACCAAACTCAAAAGGCTGCCGAACCAAGTTTATGTATGACCAATACTTGTTAGACTGCCATTTAGATGCAATGTTTCTATGACAACCAAAATAAGCACATATGTAACACACCCCCTGATCAATAGTCCTTCAATGAATCTTTCATGGGACAATCTCCCTATTCAGTTAAATCACGCACCTTGTAAATAACTGTGGAAAACAGAGATAAAATGTTTTACAGTGTTTGTTATCTTGAGTGAAAATTCATAAAAAGCACATACAAAAATTGTGCCAGAGTTCAGAAAGTCAACACTATCTAGTCAGCCAATACTTGGCTCCTATATATCAAACAAAATTCAGGTTTAGGCACATCAAATCAGGTCTATTTGTAAAGGCAGAACATTTCTTGATAAAAATACAGTTCACTGAAGGGTGTGGGAAATATATGCATTCATTATACGATATTATGGTTAAAATTTCAAGGGGAGTTATGGCTAGAAGAACAACAAAATTGGTGATATGTAGCTCTTAATTCCCATTAAATCATTTGTAGGGATGTTCAGCTAATAATAACAACATCCGGCTTTGCATTTTGATGGGGCCTACAGGCCCAAGACCCGTAAACAGCCCCATGAGTGGAACTTGCAGGGCCTTTCAATAAGCCCTGTAAAACCTACAGCCAGGCCTTTCAATATGGTGCTGGACATTTGCAGAATGAGGTACTCAGAGGGTGAATTTAGTGACGCTACCCCGTAATGTGGGCTAGCATCACTAAATTCACCCTCTGGGACATCATTCTGCTTAGGCCACATCTTCTATGGAAAGTATCTTTATTTATGAAATTAACAAGTTTTTTTTAGTTTCTTTAGAAAGTTTCTTTTTTAGTTTAGTTTTTCTATATCCCCAAATCTGGCAGAAGACAAATTGCATAATCGAGGTGCCCAATGGCTGCACATCACAATAATCACCATATGGGAACTTAAATCTAAGTCTAGGTCTCCCATAGCAGAGGAATTCTAAGTATAATGAGGTCCCAAGAGGGTGAATTTAGTGATGCTAGCCAACTGTGTGGGGTAACATCACTGAATTCACCCTCTGGGAACCTCATTCTGCAAATGTCTGTAACCATATTCTCAGGCATGCCTACAGCCCCCCTGCATGGAGGGAAACCCCACTACCCCATGTTGAATTTGTGAGCATAAAATGAGTAAACAATGGAAGCAAGTTCCAATTGGCAAACTTAACTTTCATGACGGGAGCTGCGCTGGTGCAGCATTAAAGACACTGTGCCAGTGCATTATCTTACATATGTGAGTCTCCAAAAGGGAGCCTCGCATATATAAGAGAATGCACTGGCTTACAAGATCAAGGTAAATATTGAGGTAAATCTCTTGTATGTGCCCAATGGGTGACTCGCATATATAACAGAATGCATTGGCACATGGTTTTCACAAAATTTCAGGAAGCTCCAGGGTTATCAAACACATATCATTTGGGAATATACATGAATCATGTTGACTCATGTACTTGAAATAATTAATAATTAATGTCATTTGCTGAATTTTTCAACCAAAGTTGACCAGTACACGTACTATAAATGAATGATTTATGTTACAGTTTTACTTAATAAACAATTTTTCTAAAAGCATTCCTATTGGATATTGGCAATTGCCCAAGTAAGATATTATAAAGGTGTTTTTGTTTTTCAATCCAAAATACAGCATCCCCGTCAGAGGAAAAATGGAGCCTTTTTTCAGGACCTGTTCTACCAGGGCCTGAGAATAAGGTGCCTGTCATTTGCAGAATGAGGTTCCCAGAGAGTGAATTTGGTGATGCTAGCCTGCTATGAGGGATAGCGTCAGTAAATTCACCCTCTGGGGACCTCATTCTGCAAATGACAGGCACCTTTTTTCTCAGGCCCTGTCATCAGCTTATATTATCTGAACATCCCGACAAATGAAGAATAGACCATTCCAATTTGTACTACAGCAATTCCCTAAATAATTGACTACTTAACCACAGCATAATTATGGGTAATTTTTCAGGATTTAGTCGGAAATATGGCTTGTTGCCATTCATCGGAAAGCTCTCATTGAGAGCTTTCCGATGAATGGCAATAAGCCATATTTACGACTAAATCCTGAAAAATTACCCATAATTCTGCTGTGGTTAAGGAGTCGATTATTTAGGGCATTACTGTACATATATTTTATAACTTAATGGGAGAATCTTTCAGTAATTATAATCAAAGGTTTAAAAGCTAATCAGATTGGTAACTAGTCACATCATTCATTGTGTATATTATAACTTGCATGTTTTCCTAAAATAACTATTTATACAAACACACACACACATCATATATTAACCAACAGAATACAGGGATTTTATAGGCAATGACAGGGGCCGAAAATATGCTCACTGAGTAACGGCCGTATTGGATTCATCCAGCTCCGTTCCGTGGTTTCAGAGATTCATTCAGCCCCGGATCCGTGGTTTTAGTGCTACAGATCAAAGTTCTGGAGTAGCATTCCATATCTGGAGCTTTTGAATATTCATGACTTCCATATATGGAAATGCTACTCCAGAACTTTTACTCGTAACACTAAAATCACGCAACTGGGCATGGTGGATCCAATAAGGCCGCGAGTTAGTGACAGGGCGTATGTGGAGTCAATATGTTCCCAGTTTCTGATCCAAAATTCCATATTCACAGAAGGTCTCTTGTTTTGTGAACAAAAGACAGGCCGGTCTTCCCCAAGCCGGAGTTTAGTGTATCTGACCTTTGCAGAATGAGGTCCCCAGAGGGTGAATTTGGTGACGCTATCCTGCATAGCTTAGGCCTCAACAGCTATGGGAGACCAGGATCAGATTGAAGTTCCCCAGTTGAAGTTGGTGATGTTCACCCATTAGTCACCTCGATTATGCAATCTATCTTCTGCAAGTTAAGGTATATAGAAACTTCCCAGAAGGGAAAAGGTAACTATAAAAACAATGTTAATTTCATAATTTGAGACTATAGATATTTCCTAGAAGATAAAGCCTAAGCAGAATGAGGTCCCCAGATGGTGAATTTTGTGATGTTAGCCCACTATGTGGGATAGCATCACTAAATTCACCCTCTGTGGACCTCATTCTGCAAATGACAGACAGGCTTGTTGTGAACAAAAAAGACAGGCTGGTCTTCCCCATTTTATGAATATTTTCAAATCATCTTGATCCAATTGCATAAAATAGGAATAAACAATCTAAGAAATACATTAAACTGATTAAATATATGGGAGGCGTTGGTGGTGGTATGCTGTTAAAATAAACAGAAAGAATAGTAAAATATAGACAGACTTTGTTCTTATACCAATTAGAAATATGGCATAAACAGTATGTTATTGTCAAATGTTTTTCCTTTGTTTTGTAAACAAAAGCAAAAAATATTACAGAACCTGGCTTTTGTTTAGATCCGGATATGGTAAACATAAAGAGTGTTATTTGTTAGTGTTTTCCTGATACGGAAATAATAAAGAGCGTTTATGATCATTTGTGCACACGTGATTAACCAATAGAATTGAGCTGTGTTATGTAAACAGAAGCAAAACTGCTGTAACACGAGCAGGCTCTTGTTTACGTATACCATCGTACATCTTGACGACAATATACTATTTATGCGCTGATTATGTTTGGCATACCGGTATGAACAAAACTATATATATTTTAATATTCCTTCTGTTGATGGCGATTTGAACAAATATGAATATTTCTGCAATGAATGCCACCCGTGCCTTTAATGCAATGCTCGAGTTTCACAATGAAAATGTTTCTTTGTATATTCTGTATATCTTCCAACTATTTATAAGGCTGCATGCCACATATTTTCACAATAGAAAGGACCCGGACTCTTTCCCAAAACGGGTAGAAAATCCCTGGAAAATTTTCCCAGAAAATAACCAATGCTTGCTTTTCAATGTTCAGACCTAATGGTTTGAAGCCATACATATCTTCATTTCTGGGGAAAATTTTTATTGATTAATTTCCATGACAAGTTAAAAATATATATATTTTTTTAACCCACTTCTTACCTACCCAAGACGATAGGCCGATCACGATCGGCAGATGTTTAACCCATACCTTGGCGACAGCGATTAGCTATAACTGACAATTGGTCAAAGATATGATCACAGTACATAATCAGTACATAACTTAAAATCAAAAGCTCAAATAATTTGTCTTAAGAAGGGGTTAAAGTATTTGGGGTGGGGGAGGAGTCGTTTTAAATCTCATAACTCTGTCCCTATTCACACAAGGACCTCTCACTGTGAGATCCAATGGTTTAGCCATTAATCAATTTGACAGATAGGATAAACAATTATCCTGTCAGCAGGTTGTTTATCTTTACCTTCATACAACCACCCCCCAGAGCTCTGTACCATATGTCATCACTCAATTAATAACAGATTTCGCTTGGAATGACATCTATTAAAGGTACTCTCATATACTCTGGATATTGGATGTTCACATGGTAATTTATTGATATCATTATATTACATGCAATCATTGCAATAAAATCTTCATATTTTCAAAACAGGACAACACACCTAATTAATGGTATTACAACTAAAACAAATTAGTGTCAATGACAAATTATTTTTTTATTATTACAAGAGTTTTAAAAATATTTGTTTTTGTTAAAGTGAGCGAGGAGTTCAATCTAAAAAAAATTCGAATTTTTTTCAAAAAAAGGGTCATAACTCCTTTAAAATAAATCGGATCAAACCCATATTCGAACTCGATCTGTATTTGGGCTGACAATCTCGCATACAAAATTTGGTGTCAATCAGATAAAAAATGTTTGAGTTATGGCAGCATGCATGAATTCTAAGTCGAAAAAGGGCCATAACTCTGTAAACAAAACTCTGATCAAACCCATATTCGCACTCGATCTGTATTTTGCGCTGAGAAACCTATATACAAAATATGGTTCCGATCAAATAGAAAATGTTTGAGTTATCGCATTATGCATAAAGTGTCTACGGATGGACAGACAGACTGTACCATACTATGGTATGGGTACACATAAAAAGTTTTATCTCATGCAGAGTACAAGAAAAATGTATCAAACCTGGTGTGCCCCTTTAATATTTCAATTCACATTTGTGAACATTACGATTGGTGGAAACAGCTAGTTCAAGGGTCATTCATATTGCCATGATGTTTCTCTTATACCCCGCTGTCAAGGGTGATGGGAGACATGGTGATTTAAAAGTGGTATTGCAGCCAATCAGATTGTTAGTTACATGTACAACCGGATGTGGGGAAAATATTATTTATTACACGCTTGTTCCTAGAAGTACAGTGTCATTGATGTTCCATATTTATAAATCCATATGGAACATATGTTCCATACGCATCTCGTTGACGACAAATGACGTTCGCCTCAATCATGAAATGGGAACTAAAAAATCGAAGCATCATCACACATGACAAAACAAGCCCTCTATGTGCCTAAATAAACCGTGTAAGTGTAATTTTTAATGCACGGATTATCGGACGGTTGACATAAACACAGAATGAGACATGTGTTAATGGGTTTGTTGATACGGCACTTGTGCCATCATGGAAGGATAGAACTTGAGGCTGTTCACCTCTCGTTCTATCCTTCTGCACTATACTCATATCATATCAGCAAACCCATTAACACACGCGTGTTGTTCTGTGTATAGATTCTGTTAGAAATTTATATGATGGGATATCTTCTAGATCAAATTCAGTTTGATTATGAAGAAAGTAAGAAAAGATATCAGACGACCAACCTATACCCAAAGCTACATTTACATTGGGTAGGGAATGGGAAAACAACGATTTTAATACTAGCAGCCAAACAATGCTGAAAAAACCATACACCCAACATGAAAGTGAAAATGATGATGTACAGTAATGCCCTGAATAATCGACTCCTTAACCACAGAAGAATTATGGGTAATTTTCGGAAATATGGTACGTTGCCATTCATCGGAAAGTTCTCGGTGACTTCAATCTGAGTCTATGTTTCCAATAGCAGATGAGGCCATGCAGAATGAGGTCCCAGAGGGTGAATTTGGTGATGCTAGCCCACTATGTGGGATAGCGTCACTAAATTCACCCTCTGGGGACCTCATTCTGCAAATGACAGGCACACTAATCTCAGGTTTGACTTTAGTATTTTGATAAAGTGTCAACACATCCTACATGTACAAGGATGTCATATTGAAAGAATAAAACAAAAATATATTGGCAGGCTGTCACTGAATAAATTCATGGTCAACCACTTTAACACAAGAGGTTTGAAAGCAAAATAATAGTAAATCTAAATCTAAATCATCTCATGACATAGATTTTATGACATATAAAATGATATGGTACTGTCTGAGCACAATACCCAGATGAAGGGAATTCAGTGAATGCCCCCAGATAACAGTTTTACATCACACTGTAGCACTTTTCATGCATGAATAAGTGAAAACAGCATAAGGATGCCAATACCGGCAACGAAATCAATCAACTGACATTGATTAGCTTGGAATATGTATACATATGTCCAACAAACATTAAAATTTCATAAGAAAATCCTACTAATAATTGGAATTTACAACCCAGCTACCATGGCAACAGTACTATATCTTGATAGTACTTAACACATCAGCTTAAACCTTTCTTTACTAAATGGATTCTCCCACCCAATTAAAGGCGGTTATAATAGTAGACATTGGAATGATCTATTATTCATTTTGAGGGATGTTCAGGTAATAAAAGCAGATGACAAACAGACAAAAAGATAATACAAATGCAAAAGGACTCCTATTCATTTGTGGGAAATGTTCAGATAATAAGATAGTAATGCTGAGCGCAATTCATGCAAAGATATAAAACCCTCATAAATGGACCCAATATTAACCCTTTATTTACTTAAATGGATTCTCCCATCAATTATAAAAGTATACACTTGAATGGTCTATTATTCAATTGGAGGGATATTAAGGTAATAAAAGCAGACGACACACAGACAAAAAGAAAATACTAGCGCAAAAGGATTCATGTTCATAGGTGGGAAATGTTCAGACAATATGTTCAACAATGCTGAACATTTTCTTTGGGAACTACTAGTATACTTATCCATGAATATTTAGTAAGAAAGAGTTAGTGATGCAAAGCTTCTGATGTCAATACAGTAATGCCCTAAGTAATCGACCCCTTAACCACAGCATAATTATGGGTAATTTATCAGGATTTAGTCGGAAATATGTCTTGTTGCCATTCATCAGAAAGCTCTCCCTGAGAGCTTTCCGATGAATGGCAACAAGCCTGAGAGCTTTCCGATGAATGGCAACAAGCCATATTTCCGACTAAATTCTGAAAAGTTACCCATAATTCTGCTGTGGTTAAGGGGTCGATTACTTAGGGCATTACTGTATACCGTAACTGTTTTAACCCTTCCATGACGAGGTGGTGGAAAAGGAAGGATGTTTTAAAACAAAATTGACTTTAAAAAAAAATGTATATTTCTCGGCAGTTAATTCATGCCATCTATCTTCTATATCTATATTTGCGAATGTCTGTCTGTCTGTCTGTCTGTCTGTCTGTCTGTCTGTGTTCTATAGAAATTCACAGGGGACCATCTAGATGATGCCAAAGGGGTCTACTAGGAGTAGCTTTTTACGAGAAAGATAATGGTTGGGGTTAAAATTTTCTAAAGTGACGCCGTTTTTGTCAGGGGCAGAAAAGGAGGAGGGGCAGAAAAAAAATTTGTCGCCGATTGCCACCAAACTTATATATAATCATCCCCATAATATGAGGAATCTAATGGCGTGGTTTAAATATGGCAAAAGTCGCATCGTTCGCGTCAGGGGTGCCCGGAAGGGGGGGGGCTGATTTTTTTCTGTCGCCGATTACCACGAAACTTACATATAATCATCCCCATGATATGAAGAATCCAACGGTGTGGTTTAAATATGTCAAAAGTGGCGTCGTTTGAGTCAGGGATGAACGGAAGGGGAGAGGGGCACAAAAATTGATAAAACTAATTTTAGCGCCCATTTCCACCAAATTGATATATATTCTTCTTCATGATACAAGGAATCTAATTGTGCGATTTAACAACGCCAAATTGTTGTTTTTGGATGAGAGATTGAGAGGGGTGGGCACTAAATTTGATAATAAATCGCCCATTGCCACCACACTTATACAAAATCATCCCCATGGTATGAGGAGTCTAATGGTGTGGCTTTTATCTGTCAAATGTGGCCTCATTCGAGTCAGGGTTGCATTGGAAGGGACAGGGGCACCAAAATTGATGCACAATTTTTTTAGCGCCAATTTCCACCAAATTGATACACGTTCTTATCCATGATACGAGGAATCTAATCGTGATTTAAAAATGCCATAGTGGTGCTGTTTGGGTGAGAGATGGAGATTATCACCAATTTATAAACAATCATCTCCATGATATCAGGAGTGTAATCGTGTCGTTTAAGGATGTCACAAGTGGGGCCATTCGAGTCAGTGGTGTGTAGAGATGAGAGGGACACAAAAAATTATATCTTTATGTTTAGTGCCGATTTCCACCAGATTGATACATATTCTTCTCCGTGATACGAGGAATCTTATTGTGTGGTTTAGATACACCAAATTGGTGCCCTATGTGTGAGAAATATGGGGACCTTAAATTTGATACGAATTTGTATACTCGCCAATTTTCACCAATTTCATATATATGCATCTCTAATCTCTAATGAGTCTTAGTGTGTGCAGCTTGAGTCCGAAATAAGGACGGGAGGGGTCACAAAAATATTTTTAGTACCAATTACCATCAAATTCAGACACGTTCTTCTCAAATGATACAAGAAATAAAATCGTGCTGTTTGTCTGTCTTTTTGTCTGTCTGTGTGCGTTCTATATATAACTTCACGCGGTACAATCGAGATGGCACCAAGGCGTTCTAAGAGGGGTAACTTTTTACAAGGAAGATAATGGTGCGGGTTAAAATTTTCTAAAATGACGCTGTTGGTGGGAGGGGAAATTTAAAAAATATGGTGAAATAGTTTTGTCGCTGATTTCCACCAAACGAATACATAATCACCTTCGCAATATGGCATTGTTCGAGTCAGCGTTGCATCAACAATTGATTTAATAAACCAAATTCCACCAAATTCATACACGTTTTTCTCTAATGATATACCATGAATTAAATCACATTTGGTGCCGTTTGTGTCACGGATGGCGAGCGGATATGCATATCATTGATAAGATTGCTATTCGCCGATATCCACATATAAGTTATATACAGTCGCCAGGTCATCTCCATATCATTTTAAGTAGTTGGGCGTTCACAATCCCGACATATGGTGACCCACATAAGTCACTTGAACAATTATATCTTCTTAACACATATTTATATGGGAATGGCAATCAAGGCATTCACACAATGAGCTAGCAAAACGAGATAACTAGAAGAAGCATTAAACGTATATTTATCATTCTATTGAAGAGATACATATATATTCGTGCAAAGTGAGAGACCTCGAACCGTCAGAGGATTGCATATATATAATAACAAAATTTAGTCTGTTCCATTCAATACAGTTTCCACAAAAAGTTACAATTTGTCAAGAGATATGGAAGGCCTGTTCAAAAATAGTGGTCACAGTGTGCAGTCAAATATAGTTTCTTCTGATATACAAGAAAATGCAGTTAGTAGCACAAGGCTTTTCAGGATCCTACCAATACTGACATCTGACGAGGGTTTTATAACAGACTCATCGACTGACATAAACAACTCAAAATCTTGCTCTGTACCTGGCACATGTAGCTGATATATATGCGCAGCAACATTTCGTTTAAACTAAGAATATTTAGCCAATATATAGCACCATGAACAGAGGAGCACCTGGAAATTTCTTTGAAACATCTGTATCTTCATGGAGATATGATAGCCAGGACTGGTGTCTTCGAGATCTTAGTCCAACCCACTAGATTGATTGATACATTTCAATATGTAAAACCCAATTATCATCTTTTGTCGAACTAATGTGTTTATGATGTTCATGTATCATATTATAACGTCTAATGTATACGCAGTTGTAAATAAATAAATACTTCATTATTGGAGGAACGGATTAATCGCGATAAACAGAATGACAATTGACAAGGTGAGCCACTAATTATATTCCATGACTGTAATAATCATGTTTTGTGATGATATTTGAATATACAATTTATGAGAAAAGGTATAACACTTTAAGCAAGAGCATTCTCTATTCCCAACAAATATCCACAGTATACATTAACCTGGGCAACGCCGGGTAACCCTGCTAGTACTATATAAATACCTAATAACTGAATATACTGTTTGTCATGGGTGGAGGGATAGATCCAGGGTGGGGGAAATAACCAGGGTGGAGGAGATATCCTGTAACACTGGTATATGGGAAAGATTAAGAAATTTTGCCAATTTGGATATAAAACAGTTATGAAAAACCCTATTGAACAAGATAATATTCACTTTGCACATGTGAACACCCCACATGAGTGTTTCACACACAGGGGTCTGGGAACCTAAAAAAATAAATATATATACAATATAATTACAAGGGTTAGATTTTCAAGAAAATATATATAATCTACTATATATTTTGAGACTTCCTTCAACTGCCACCATAATGGGGATTGATGGGTTAATCGCATGGTTATTAATGAGCGTTTGTATATGATGCGTTGTTATTAAAGAGCGTTTATATACACAAGTATAAATACGGCTCAATCGACCATCTCGGAAACTGGGGATATCGAGACGAAATTTCCTACTTAGGGCTTCCAAGGGACGGGGGAGATTTTCGTCGGGTCAGTTTGTCCACCTGAGGTGACCTTGACCTTGAAACGGGTACCCACAAATGACCTTGGGCGATATCTCGGTCGTCAGCGGTGACATCGACAGCCTTCATAATTGGCTACGGCAATCAGCATTGCCGAAGCAATTTGCTGAAGCAAACTGGGCCATGGCATACTATTGCCGTAGCGGATTGCCGAAGTCAAACAATCTGAATTAAGAGGGCTGCATCGACGTGAAATTTGTTATGTACATATGGTCAACTCGGGACGGGGAATATTTTTGTCGGCATGCCTGTACGGGGTTACCTTGAAAAACAAAAATTAATGGATCGACCAAAGGCATGGGACCAACCCCGCCAGTGGCAGGCTAATCTGCTAGTGTAAGGCGACACCAATTTTTAAATCTGGTTTACGAACATCTGGTCGGGAAAAAAGTAGATGCAGGACTGGGAGGGAATAAAAATAGCAAATCGTATGAAATTTTACATGATTTGTGACATACATCTTATTTCACTTTTCCGACACTTTCTTTTAAGCTAATTTCACATTACCCCAGTTTTTGTTCCAAGAACAGATAAAGATATCTTTGCATACATATATATACCATAGTGGGAATGGCTGCTCTACATTTATTGAAAGAGTTAGAGATAATTATAGTTAGAATATCTACATGTTTGAGTTTTTTTTTCAGATTTAAGCATACTATTATTATTATTTTTTTTTTTTTTAAACTTTGTGAAAAAAGTTGTAGGCGATGTTCGTAAACCAGACATTAAAATTTGTGTCGCCTAATATATATAATAAAAATATTTTTAAAATTTCCTGACCCCTGTGGTTTCACACCACTTTAAAATGGCTATCTGTCTATTTTCAAAGATGATAGGGAACTACGGGTAAGTAACTAAATAAGATTTAAAATTATTACATCCATTGTAACATAGATTTAAATTTTAACCCCATATCAGCAGAAAGAGCTATTTTGAATTGTTTTCATGACTTAAGGCCCTTCCACATCATGATCCGGCAAATTTGCAGCACCAACTTAAGATGCCTGCTCTTTATGGATGTGGACCGTACCACAAAATAATGGTACAGTCTGCATTCCAGGGCCGGACCACGGACCAGCATCATTGGACCGCTTTGGACCGGTCCACCCATGGCAGTCTGGTACTGTACCGGTTCGGAAACTTTAATTCATAGATGTATGACTAGCTTAAGTACTGCCTCTACTGGGGTCAACTGGTACAGAACTCCAAATTAAGCTCCATGCAGTCAGCAGCCAATAGACAATGTCACACATCATGAAATGTCTGGTCACCTGGTGTCATATCACATAGATATATATTCTTTTATGTAGGCGACATCAAACGACAATGAGTACCGCATCTGTCTTTTGATTCCACCAACTTCAGAGAATGCCCTGACCGGCACTTGCTTGAGTTAATGCCTATGTATCAGGCAAATATGCACACTTAACTATTTTCAATCATGATGATGTCACATGGTATATGTGACCCGTCATATCAAATCCAGTCGTAAGTCGGGATTTTTTTTACCCTGTGCCAATGCATTCTCTTATATATCCGAGTCGACCATAGGTCGCCTCGCATATATAAGAGAATGCATTGGCCTAACAATTTTTTACAAATTTAATAATTTTTTCTTGTATTCTTTAACAATTTTATAATTTCACCCATACAGAGCCCCAGACAAACATGAGCAGACGACACTCTTCTATATGCATCTATGTATGTGTGGGGCTCCCTGCAGGGTAATGGATGTTTTTTTATTTTATGTCCTAAAAATTGTAAGAAACATTTATTTAAAAACAATGATAAAAAATTGTTAGGCCAATGCATTCTCTTATATATGCGAGGCGACCTATGGTCGACTCGCATATATAAGAGAATGCATTGGCACAGGGTAAAAAAATCCCGAATTACGACTGGATTTGATATGGCGGGTCACATATACGTTCAATGACTATAGTGTTGGTAGATGCCAGATGGTTCCAAATCAATTATTTGTAATTCTAGAACTCTCCATACCGGTCTTTTGTTTACAATATGGCGTAACCAGTTGTTAAAGTTGAAAATAATATGTGATGGAGCTTCAACATAGGTCGTGAAATATGATATACTAGCCTATCATAACTTGGCAATATCAAACACCAATTAACTAAATCCTGAAAAATTACCCATAATTCTGCTGTGGTTAAGGAGTCGATTATTTTGAGCATTACTGTACATCCAATACAGGTACGGCGGTACGCATATATACCTGCATGTCGGAAATTGACCAATCTATCTGAATATGTCAGTTGGCAATGCTAAGAACAAAACGTTATGAATGCTGAAAGACCCAAGCATATCATGTGGGGGTAGCGGAAACGTGAACTACTTAAAGGGCGGAATAAGAGTACAGGATGGCAACTTCCAACCACAGTTGTTGGAAATTATTGTCAATATCCACCAATAAATAGACATACCATCACTTTAAAGATACTCAATCTGATCAGATGGTCCCATATCATCAAGATAGTACAACAACAACAACAACATTTCTTCAAAATACGCTTTAGTTAATTAATTGCAACAAAAGAATGCTAACCACTGTCAACTACGGTATCAAATTTCCCAAAATGTGATATTTATCAACATTTTGCTCAACGAAATATAGCCATATAATTATCACTTGAGTATCACAAAATATGGCTGAGGCTGTCAGTTTTTCTGGGACACAAATAATTGCACATCTTGAGAAATAACAAACTTCAAAAATTGATATCTGATCACTCTGAGCTTTGATGGGTGGGTTCCTCGAATCAAATATTTTTTAACCCCCGAAGCCAAAGAGATAGTAATTTGGGAGCATTATTCGTATAATGAATCTTTAATAATAATATAGACAAGTATGGAAAGCTGAACAATTCAGAGTCACCTGACTCCCGCTACAACCACTTATTTCAAGCCCTATTTCAGCATTAAATACCAATTGTAAGAATAGTTCTTTCTCTCAATCGACTAGATATCTCTCTTGAAAGTATTTAAACACTGAAAATCCTGAATGATTTGTCAATTTTTGCGAAGTTAATCGATTTGAATTCCCAATATCATCAAACTTAAAAATCTGATGAGTCACCTTCCGAGTCACATGCTATAATTATTAGAAGCATGGATTGCTTATGACTTTACATTTTGGATGATGGGGACTCGTCAATCGCATACTTGTAAGAGCTTTCCATACTTGTCTATTATTATTAATAGTAATAGTAATGGATGTGTATGTCAGCAGATTTTGTGAGAGAGACAATAATTGAAGTTCAGAGAATTTTCCTTGAAAGTTACCTACCGGTAATTTATCTTCCACAGCACACGTACACTATTATTATTCAATTATACAATTTAACCCATTCATGACGGGAGCTGTATCTGTATTTGTTCAGCGTAAGATCCTTCCGGATATAAGTACGCTGGGTCGCCTTGCATAGAAGAGGTAAATATTGTCAGGTCAATGCATTCTCTTATATGCAAGGCTCCCTATGGCAGACTCGCATATATAAGAGAATGCATTGGAACCTAGTTTTCGTAAAGATTCAGGAAGCTCCAGCCATGGAAGGGTTAATTCATTAATTATTGGAATATATATAATCTGCAAATTATAATGACGTTAAAATTCTTTTAACACCTGGTGACATGATTTGATGTATTTTGCATACTGGTATACAGTAATGCCCTAAATAATCGACTACTTAACCACAGAAGAATTATGGGTAATTTTGCAGGATTTATTAGGAAATATGGCTTGTTGCCATTCATCGGAAAGCTCTCAGTGATAATTTATGTGAATTTGGCTTCCAATACTATAGACCGACCCATGTCCGAAACTCCCAACTGTCATAATTTTGTGCTGTCAGATTTTCTAATTATTTAAAAAAAAAAAAAAAAAAAAAAAAACCTAGACAAAGTTTATTGAAGGTGTGTCTATGTTTTACAATATTACCTTTTTGTCTAGATTTTTATTGCAAAAAAACTTTTCACCAAACATAACCCAAGTTGTGTTCAAACAGTTAAAATTGCATACAAATTACAATTATCACATTCTAGTCTAGTCGTAATTCTCAGAAAAGACATTTCTAGAAGCATTTCCGCGGAAAAGTGTCAAACCAACTTTTTTACCATAATTCGAAGGTGCCGAGCACGAATAGACTGCCTGTCGCCCGATTGGATGAACATAGGGTTCAATAAAAGGCTTTTAAAATCTTCGTGTTTTCTTCGCTGGAGGGTTGTTGATACGGCAACGTACAATGTCATAAAAAAAACAAAATGAATATGAAGTCACGTAACTGGCCTTGAACATACTCAAACTTATATACTCCTCGCGGAACGTTCAAAGCCGCGTTGTATCATGATACTATCATCACAGTAATAATTCTGAAACATTAACATCATATTAATCAGGTACCTACGGTAAGACATTGTTGTTTTGTATATTTATCGACGATTCTCGTAAGAATTCTAGTCCGGGAGCCAATATGGGTACCCTTAAATTGCACCCGCCCCATGGGACTTAACTTCACCCCACTCATTTTGTTCCTTATTATGTCCTTCAACTTTTAAGCAATGTTAGTAAGAAAAAAAAGTGGCCGTGTAGACTTCAGACAAGATGGCGTCCATCCTGGCCGCCATTTTTCAGATCAGACCCTAACTCAGTTTTATGCAAATTATAGCGGGAAAATCTAGTAAAATGTATACAAGTGTATGTATTTTCGTGAAGCTAAGACATAATGACACTTTGTTGGTGCAAAATTGAAACTCACCCTCCAAGATGGCCGCCGGAATTTGAAAATATGACGTTTTTTCACAAATATCTTCTAGATCAGTTCATATTGTTTGGAACTGGTTGAGTAATATGACTTTATTTTGTGTTTTGTTTATTAACTGATCATTGGAGCGGCGTTTATGAATACAGTATACAGTGAGTGGCTGAATTGTCATGTGTGAGGTGTATATGCAAGTACGGAAGGTATAAGTGGTCGTGTGTGTGGGTATTCGTATATCTGGAAGGGATCACCATTGGTGAGGTGTATATATATACCTGGATTGACCCTATGGTCATGGGTATGGCGAATAGGTATACATGTAGTGGCTGTATGGTCCATAGTGAGATGGATATGTATGCACTGAGTGAATGTATGATCGTGAATGTGGTGCACATGTATACATAGAGTGAATATATGGTCATGTGCCAGGTGTAGGAGTACACCTGGTGTTCATGCATGGTGAATCGTGGCTGTATCGTCATTTGTGGTATGTACGGGTATAACCAAGTACTAGTATGGCTGTATGGTCAGGTGTACGTGTATAAAGTGGGTGACTATATTGTCATTTGTGTGGTGTTTATGTACATATGGAGTGACTGAGGTAATGGGTGGGTTGTACACGTGTACCTTGGGTGGCTATCGCTTTCCACAATAACTCAAGGATATGTTAATCAATAGAGAGGTCATGTCAGAGAGTTCTCCATCTTGATGGTGTTTATGTACATGGGGGAAACGTTAAACGTGGAAAGCGTTAGCCACCCATTATCACACAGTCATTCCATATATACATAAACACCACAGCCACAACAATATAGTGACCCAATGTTTATACGTACACCTGACCCATTACCACGGATGACCATACATCCATGAGTGACAATGGCGGCCCACCGGGTATACTCCTAAACATGACCCATAACCATATAGTCACTCCGTGTATACCCATACATTCACCTCACGATTGGCCATACGGTAATCCCCTGTATACATATTCTCCACACAGATGGTCAAATAGACATTCAATATATACATAAACACCACAACAATGACCATAGAGTCACTCCAGGTATACATATGCACCTCACCAATGGCCATATAGCCACTCGCTTCATACACATACCCTCACCCATGCCACCTGGTATACCCCTTCACCTGACATATGTCCATATAGTCACCCCGTGTGTACCTATTCAAAACATTCATACATGATCATGGTCAATCCTTGTATACATATTCACCTCACCATTGGCCATGTCACTCCATGTATCCCTATGTGTCGCACCATAGCCGTATAGCGACACAAGATATACTAATACACCCCAGCTATGTCAGAAAAGTCACTCCGTGTATGCATATGTACCTCACCCATGGCCATATAGCCAATCGCTATATACAAATACCCCTCGCCCATGACCATATAGCAATACGTGTGTATACCCGTATAACCTACACATGACCATACCGCCACGAATCACCAAGCAGGAACACCAGGTATACTCATACACCTGACACATGACCATTTAGTCACTCCCTGTATAGATACTCATTACATTTATGATCATACAGTCACTCCTTGTATACCTACATGTACTCATATCACCATTGACCATACAGTCACTACATGTATACCTATTCGACACACATAGTCATATAACCACTCGATATATACATATGCAGCCCACCCTAGACCATAGAGTCACTCCGGGTATACATATACACCTCACCAACGGACATTCAGCCCTTCCAGATATACAAAAAACCTGCACACACGACCACTCATACCTTCCATACTTGCATATATACACCTCACACATGACAATTCAGCAACTCACTGTATATTCATATACGCCATCCATGATCATACAGCTAATCCCTATTCACCCACCAATGATAATACATCCACGAGATATATAAATATATACCACAAGGACACTCCCTATATACCCACACGCTCGATAATGTCCACCCAGCTTACTCCAGGTATGCATATATATACACTTCAATCATGACCGCACAGTCATTCCATATATACCTATACACATTACCCGTAACCATAAAATAACTCCCTATTTATCCACACACCCCACCCATGGTCATACAGACAACACATGTACATCCCACCCATGACCTTACAGTTACTCCATATATACATAATCAACACATAGATGACCATGTAACTATATTCATACACCACATCAATGTCCATACAGGCACATCGGGTGCACCCGTACTGGATATACACAACCACACAACATACAGTCACTCCATTCATACCGATTCACCTCACACATGACCATGACATCTCCCTGTATACCTATACATATTACAATGGACAACCTCACACATAACCATATAGTCACTCCTTGTATACCTATTCACATCATTCATGACATACAATAACTCCCTGTATACCTATTCACCTCAACGATGATCATAGAGTAACTCCCTGACTACCATCTTGGCATCCACCCTGCATCCAGTTGATATTTTTTGTTACCATAATGGACCAGAATAGCCACAGATTATGGTTCATCTCGGTTCCGTCTCAACGTTCTGCCCATTTCCATTCAATGATATGGCCAGAATCACAAAAGAGGTTCTCGGCAAAATTCCATACTTTAAAATGAATTTGTCATGCCCCATACGGTACTGGGACAACCAGAATAGAACATATAGTTGTCAGTTAATTAACTAACACGTATAATAACCAAGTGAGTCACAATTTACTACCTTTTCGGATAACACAGAGAATAATGTTCAGGATATATGTAAAAAAAAACTTTTGACAAATTTGGTTGCCATTTTGGAAGCCATCTTGAGCAATTTGGTCTATAGATACCGTAGTGTGACACATTTAAGATAGACCAACACAATAAACACATTTGAATCCAGAGAAAGTTACATTTTACCAATGATAGTTGCATTTTACTTGAAAAAATGGTCTATACCTGAAAAGATAATTTTTGCCGATACTTATGTCAAGTTTTTGAGAGAAAAGTCCAATATTTTTGGTGATGTCAGTGATAACTATAGTAACAATTAACCATGGTGCATCAGATATGTTAGTATTCAATGTATAGGAGGCAGAATAGCCAATTTTATGCATCAACCACAACTTGTAAGCTATTGCAGGACACGCTGGGGCAATATTTACCATTTTCCATATTTTGACGGCCATTTTGGCAGCCATTTTGAGCCAAAGTAAGAATTTTGGTTCCAATGAGTTGGAATATTCAAAGGTAATGATATGCCTCACTTACATCACAAAGTTCTGTTCATTTCTTGTTGAAATATGACTAAAATCCCAATTGTGATTTTTTTGTGAAATTTTATACCGTGTTCCAATAATTGCATATTTAATTGCTCCAATGATCAGTTAATATACAAAACACAATATAAAGTCACATTACTCAAGCAGTTCCAAACAGCATGAACTGGTCTAGAAGATATTTGTGAAAAAACCTCATATTTTCAACTTAATCCTGATTCACAGAACTTTCAACCGGGTGTGATTTCATGAAGAGCGTTTATTTACTAAATAACATACTTGTCCATATATGTATAGCAGATGATGAGATAGTTATGACAGAAAGGTCACGAGGGGTGATTCAAATAACAAAGTATTCCCATGTTCATGAGATTATATGTATAACGAGTGTGATATATGTCTCGATATTGACTTACTGTATTTTCGCGGCAATAAAAACAGTATGTGACTTTAAGTTGATTTTATGTGTGAAATGTGGGTCACAGGCAGCGACAGGCACCCTCATTGGATTCAGCATACTTGAATTATGCTAGAAAATTTAGTTTCATGCTTTTCCCCAAAAATGCCTCTAGGGTTCTAGTATTCCACAAATGTAGTTTTTCCGACCCGACTATTCTGAGAGTGAGAGTGAGATGATTCTCACTGAATCTCAGGGCAAGAATTTTAATGAATACTGTAGTGACAGTAGTGTAGTTGAATGTTCACATTTGCAAGACTCAGAAGTCAGATTGTTGGCCTGGCCTCACATACTCTACAGGATACAGTGCAGTACTGTAGTCTTCACTACAGTACTGGTACCATTACCAGGGGTAGTAACTTTCTTGACCAGTTGACCTCCTTTCAGTTTCAACTTCAAGTGAAATCGAACACCAACAGAAATAAAAGATGAAATGCAATATATATGCTCGATCAAACAGGATCAAACATAAAATAAATAATACTTTTATCTATAAATAAAGTTACATGCAAGTGTATTAGTATTACCTGTCGATTGCCGAATTAGAGGAAAATGAAGTTGGAAAGTTATGTCCCACCGCAGGAAAAAACGCCGCCTGTGAGACTATACCACAGGTCACGGGCGATAATTTTTTATGACAGAAACTTGAAATAATTGTAATTACCTTTTGTTTATTTATTGGTCAATGGTGTGTACTGTAATTTATATTGTAGCGATATAAGACAAAGGGAATCAACTTCCCATTCATCATCCAACCGTGCGACACTGAAAATTAGAAATAATGAGCTTCAAAGTGGTGTTCCAATTTGACGTTTCCATGGTAACGTTTACACTATGAATTTGTTGGTAAACAGTTTTTAACGGGCACTTGCCGCAAGTTCACAACTGCAGTAGTTTCAGCAAAATGTCGGACGAAGAACAACAAGACGCCGGGCTCTTTGATGATGAAAACTTCGACGAAGCAGATGGCGGAGAAGAAGCTGGCGAAGAAGAAGAAGACAAAGACAACGAGGACGGAGAACAAGAAGAGGAAGAAGTGAGTTACCTATTTTCGCGGTAGTAAATAAAGTATAAATTTTGTCAATTTTATTGACGAGTATCAACTATCAGTTCAATCAAGTTGTTTGAAAATCTTGAATTGAGAAGATATTTACCGACTACATGAGTATACTGTATTAGCACTGTATTATTCACCAGGGGTTTAGTTACATATAACCGTTGTTGTGTTCAAACAATTAAAATTGCATACAGTTAAACTTTAAAGGGGTACTGTACTAGTCTGTACGCCAAATGTTATTGTTGGTTTCTACATTCTCCGAGTCGGAGAATAAGGTAACAATTTTTTCATTATTTGAAAGTCTGTTGAGTTGAGTACGAAGTAGTGTTACGGATGACAAATTTACCAGAATGCAAAAATACAAATTGTCGTTGTCGAGTAATTTTTTGACATTTTTCAACCAAATCATGTATCAAATAAAAGTTATATTATAATTTATATGCATACTAGTCCCATATACACATTTAAGTTATTGTATCGTCAGTGAGTGGCTTGGGCTTTCTCCTCGTATCATCATAATGTTTTAAACGATCGCGTGTGCCATCCGTTTACCAATCCAGTATCCCTCAATTAATTTGATTACGTCTTGCACACGGAAATTCGTAAGTTACCTTACGCCATTTTATGGCTCCAGTCATAAATGAAATTTATATCAAATTATTAACTTTGATTTTAAGATAGCCTATTAACCTGAGCGTTTACAGAATACTTCTTCGACTCAAATTACTTATGTTTCTATATATTATCGATATTAGATCGTTGTTATCACCGGAAATTTATTGAAAATGGCGTACAGTACCCCTTTAATGAGTTATCAGTATCACATTCTGAGATGATTAACCAATTAATTTCACTTATTAGATCTAAAGCCCAATTAATTGGTTGCCGATTATCGCAATATTACGATACTGTCGATAGGATATAACACTCCGACGTTCATACTCAGATTTGACCAATTTTTTTACCTAGCTTGCCTGGGCTAAGTTTCACAGGAAAATGGCTAAATTGATTCTATTTGTCGTTATATATATATTTATCACCCCATTTCTTATTCATTTTCATAAAAATAAAATAAAACAAGCCGAAGATGATATTTTAAAACTGTTTTAAGCATGAAATTGGCGATAAGTTGTTCAGAGTACGTTATACTTGTGATAGTTATGTTAAGCACACAGTGTTCCCCTATCGTAATCGCCAACCCAATTAATTGTACTTAAAGTTAAGCGCAATTGATTGTGCTTATTGATTGCACGCTTAAGCGCAATTAATTATTAAATTTGAATTTGGTCTCCCATTTGGAACTAATAATAGTAATAGCATGATTTATCGGGCATCATGGTTTATTAATGGCCCTCCAGGAATGATTACCAGCCCTCAGGCTTATTACTATTAGCAGCCCTCAACTGAGTCTCGGGCCTCTAGTAGTAGGCTTTACTAGTAATATTACTACTAAAAATAATAAGCCCTCGGGACATCAATATGCCGATAACATGATTTTTGAGGGCATTATGGTTTATGATTAACAGTCCGTCGGAGTGCTTATTAGTGAAATATGCCCTCGGACTGTTAATCATTCCTGTCGGGCCGTTAATAAACCATAACACCCTAAAAAATCATGTTATTGCAGCCTTCAGATACCTTCAGTTTGGCTTCAGCAATCTGCCATGGCAACCCTTTGCCATGAATGACCCAGTTTGCTTCAGCAAATGGCTTTGCCATTGCTGATTGCCATAGTCAATTATGACGGCTGTTATTGGTATATTAATATGTGTCTGACTCTGGTAGTTTAGTAGGCCCACTGTTCACCTAAGAACAGACTCGAGGCTCTTGCCAATTTGAACTTAGTATAGCTTTTGGTCGCACATAACTTTCTGTTATCTGACCATACACTCTAGATCCTCTAGATACAGTAATGCTCTCACTGAGAGCTTTCCGGTGAATGGCAACAAGCCATATTTCCGACTATTACCCATGTAATTCTACTGTGGTTAAGGAGTCGATTATTTAGGGCATTACTGTATACCGGTATATAATTTATTGATCCATAAATTTATTTTCAGAAACTACCAGAAATGCCACTAACTGAAGAAATAGTAGCAGAAACTTTGTCACTGTTATGTAAAACAGGTGATGGTTTATCACATGCTTATGTCCGTTTGGATGTTCGAGAAAGGTATATTCACAAGTTAACTGTTAGAAGATTTCTCAGATTTGTGTCTGAATTGCCATGTTATTTAATTCTGTAACAAAATCAAAGAAGTTACAGAAGGCAAGCACAAGACGTTCGATGAACTTCAGTTTATTTTTTTAGACCAGCTACCTTACATAATCGTATCATTGAGGAGACATTTAATAGCTAGCTTTCTCCTTTATGTTACTTTCTCTCATGAATAATAATTTTACTTTGCCAAGAACAGTTTCACACAGTAAGGTTCATGTTAAACATTATCCGGAAAGTTGTTATGAATGAAATAAAATAAAAATGTTTTAAATGCTCTTAGCCTCAATGCAACAGAGACAAATCATCTAAAAAGAGGTGAAAATCAGCTTTATTAAGCATTTTATGGTTCATACCTGCAGTTTTTCACATATTAACATTGGGCTTCTCCCGCAAAATTTATCATTAAATCTAATATGTTGTATGTCTTATTTTCGAAATAGTTTCCGGGAAGGGTAATCTACTAATTCTGATTGGATTGTTTTGAAGAGGAATGGCCGGAATCATAGTTTCAGCCAGAACTGTCCCACCGTCCTTTGGGTACAAAACTTCTTTTTTTGTTTTAGTTTTATAAAAGTCTTACAAACGTCTTTTTAGGGGTTAAATACTGTTGTGAATCATATATAAACTCTTTAAATTGGGTCATGTAGTTATAAATTAAACAGGTCATGGTAATTGAAGTTAAACTTGGAACATGAAACTTGAATTTTTTTTGTCTATAGATACATGTAGTTTTTAACTTTTAAGATAATTAAATGACATTGGTCATGTTTGAAAATTTAATCTGATTTGAGGAAGTCCAATACAACAAATAATAGGTATATACAGTAAGTGAGAGCTTTCAGATGAATAGCAACAATTAAGCCATATTTCCGACTACATCCTGAAAAGTTACCCATAATTATCATGTGGTTAAGGAGTCGATTATTTAGGGCATTACTGTATCATACACTTGTTCCATTGAATATGTCCCTACTTTACAACTGGATTACTCCAAATAAAGACACATTTTAAACTTGTGAAAGAGTTGATTGTTTTTTTATCCATTGTATTTACCAGCCTGTTCGGTGCTTGGTGGGGGTGGGTATTATATGGTTGGAATAATTTTTTAGAGCTGATACATCAATTGAAAACTTAAATTTTTATGAAATCATCGTTCTAAATGTTGTATCTCACAACTTAATATTTTTTAATTCTAAATTGTTGTATAAAATCATGTTTTTCTCATCAACTAGGAGAAATACATTCATATGAATATGAAAGTTTATTTTTTATAATAACTACAGTAATGGCCTAAATAATCGACTCCTTAACCACAGCAGAATTATGGGTAACTTTTCAGGATTTAGTCGGAAATATGGCTTATTGCCATTCATTGGAAAGCTCTCAGTGAGAGCATTCCGATGAATGCCAACAAGCCATATTTCCAACTAAATCCTGAAAAGTTACCCATAATTCTGCTGTGGTTAAGGAGTCGATTATTTAGGGCATTACTGTATGATATAAAAGGATGATCATGCAAAGGTATTTGCAGATCTATACCAATTCTATTTCCAGAGATAAATAGTTTTTTGAGTCTCCTGTAAAATTGGAATTTTGGAAGAAATAACATTTTAGAAGCCGACCAACGATATCTCAGATCCTGATGTGTTTGTTTTTTAGGGATTTGACAGATCTGAGTTTACTGAAAGGATTCATTCATTTGCGTTATGTGGACATCAGTAGAAATAACTTGAAAGACATTTCCCCATTAAATGGACTAACTCAGCTGCTGACACTGAACGCTGATAATAATCTGCTAACCTGTGCTAAAATGGATGAGATGCCATTTCTACAAAAATTAAGTTGCAGCAACAACAAAATAACATCAATCGAGGGAATCAACCACCCCCTGCTTGAACATCTTAACCTTAATAGTGAGTAAAAATACAGTGGGCAATCACATGGTTTCGAGGTTTGTGAGTACCACGCTCTCAAAATGTGCAAACGCACAAAAACATAATATATTAGGAAGTGACACAAAACATAGCATTTTGACTGTTACGAGCATATGCTAGTTTATTTTAAAAACAAGTTGATACCTTATCTGTTCGGAAATACTCAGTAGTTTTCTATAACATTCTGACCAAAGTTTCCACTCGGAGTTTCGTGGAATACACAAGACCATGCATACTTCTAGGAGAATCCTTTGATTGACAACTTTGGTCAGAATGTTAACGCAAACAACTGTGAGTTTGGAAACAAATTAGGCATATGCTCATAGCTGCCAAAATACCATGTAATATATAATTATCCTAGTTTATTACCTTTTTCTTCGTTTCTGGTCGTGTTTGCGATCGCCTCGGCCATTTTGAATGCATGGTACTCATCAACTCGAAACCACGTGATTCTCCACCATGAAAAAGTTTTGGACCAGGAACAAGTCTATTTAACAAGAGACATCGAGTGTGTGCAAATAAACAGACTCGAGAGCTCTCAGAGTTGCAGAAACAAGGACAGACGATCATACATATATAGATAGTAATTTTCATTCATTAAACAATTATATCAACTTTGAGATGATACTCTCAAGTGCCTAATAACTTCACTATTAATTGGCATTGAGACATAGAGTGAAATTGCCTTCACTATTACTAATTACAGCCTAAATAGATTTTGCTCTAGTTGTGTTCGATTTGCTATTTTATTATGCTGACATGGAAGTGTGATTTTTAATATTTCCAATCCGAAATGAATTTAAAGTGACCATGTATGTTTATCTAAATTATAACAAGATACGATTATATCCATTTCTGTCAGTGTCAAAAGTTGTGAAAGTGGGAAATAGTCACTGTATTACAACACATCACCACAATCAAAGGGAAGAAACCAAAAACTGATCTTATTACTATTAGTTACATTATAAATACATTGAAGAAGCCAGCTTTTCTATAACAAAGTGCCAACAATAAGCTCTATCTCCATGCATCACTGCAATTATTGCCATTGTTTATATGTTTTATATAGTGAAAAGTTTTAAAAACATCTTTCCCTTTCCAGATAACCTAATATCACAAATCACCGGGCTTGATGCATCAAAGTTAGTTAGACTTCATACTTTGGAACTGCGAGGAAACAAACTTGAAACTACTGATGGCATTTATTTACCATATCTCAAAAACTTGTTCTTGGTAAGTTTTGCATGTTTGTTAATGTTTGGCATTACCATATATAAATTCCTGATTCATAATTGGTCAAGCAATTAGAAAATTGTGAAATTGGTATTGTAGAATTATTACTTTATGTATGACTAGCTGAAACATACTCCCTTTGGGAGCCTTTATTCAGTGACATAGGGGCCTGTGGCTCCTTTGTGCATTGGCTGCAACCCTTTTGTGCGCTTTGCACACATGTTGCGCACATGTTGATCTCTTAAATATTTTGATTAAAAACAATTAAAATTAATTTCTGAATTTTGTTCAGATTGAACTCCTTGCTCAATTTAAAAAAAAACTGAAGCCATTATAACATCTGTCGGGATTTGGTTGAAATTGGTGCAGGGGTCTGGGGGGGGGGGGGGAATTGTGAACAGACAGATCCTACTCTTTTATATAGATGTCTATCTGAAACAGGCTCCCTTGTGCACTAGGGGCCTGTGGTTCCTTTCTACACTTCACACATATTTTGATCTTAAACAGGCTTTGGGAGCCTTTATTCAGTAGCATCTATGAGTCTTTTTTTTTTAGACTCCATGCTCAATTTAACCAAACAATAAATAACAAAATTGAAAAACTAACGCTGTTATAACATCCACTGGGGTACCCTTAGTCACCACACCAAATTTGGTTGATGAAATCGGTCCAGGGGTCATGGAGAAAAATCGCAGACAGGTAGAGACATACCGATCCTACTCTTTTATATGTATACATTTATGATAAAAAGTTCAAAACCTAAGTTTATATCACAGTTGGTTGTGTTGATTTCAGATGAGGGGAATATCATACAAAACTTGAAAAGTTGAAGATAATCCAAAATTACAAAAACAACAATAAAATGTTTATAGAACTTGATTTAGCACCATTTACTGCCTGTGTTAAGGGATTTTACCTTCTGTCTGCCTTCTGTTTGACAAATAGAGACACTCATTTAAATTAATTGTAAAACTTACATAAAATAAGGTCCCAAACCAGGTCTGAAAATATGGTGCCAGACATTTGCAGAATGAGGACCTCAAAGGGTCAATTCAGTGATGCTACCATGCACAGCATGCTAGTGTCATCCTCTGGGGACCTCATTCTGCATGGCCTCATCTTCTATGGCAAACATAGACTCAGATTTAAGTTCCCAGATGGTGATGTACTAGTACACCCATTGCACACCTCAATTATGCAGTGTGCCAATTTGGGGACAAAAGAAACTGAACTAAAACAGATAAAGAGACATTGTAAAGAAGTTTCTAAAGAAACTTTATTTGATAATAAAGATAATTTCTAGAGAAGATGAGGCCTAAATACAATGAGGTCCCCAAAAGGTGAATTTAGTGATGCTAGTCCATTGTGCGGGGTAGCATCACTAAATTCACCATCTGGGAACCTCATTCTCCTAATGTCCAGTGCCCAAGCCTTGAAATAGTGTGCCTGTCATTTGCAGAATGAGGTCCCCAGAGGGTGAATTTAGTGATGCTACCCCGCATAGCGGGCTAGTATTACCAAATTCACCCTCTGGGGACCTCATTCTGCTTACACCTCAGCAGAATGACGTTCCCAGAGGGTGAATTTGGTGATGCTAGCCCGCTATGCGGGGTAACATCACTAAATTCACCCTCTGAGGACCTCATTCTGCAAATGACAGGCACACTATTTCAAGGCTTGCCAGTGCCATATTTTCAGGCTTTCCCCACATTAAAAGTTGTATCAACCAGAAAGGTTTCAAGGACAGGGAAAATCACAACATACAACTTTCATGAACAGCAGCAAGATGTTTTTGGGAGGTTTCCTATATTATTCATTGGATAATTTCATAGTGTCTTTCTAAACCTTCCAATTTTTTTATACCTTTAATCAATAAATTTGCATAGACTTTCACATAAAATATTTACACCAGTTACCGATCACATTTGTTTCCTAGAAATTGCTTGAATCCACAGGGGCTTGTAACATGCTCCATTGTACCCCCCTCAATCCATCACCCCCTGCCCTTATGTGCCATCTCTATATACATCCCTGATATATGTCATGGTAGTATACAAATCTCTGGGGGCAGCGGGGTGTGTTACAAGTCTGTTATTGGAACTTGAATATATATTAACACTTCTTACTATATGGTATTATTTTTGGGCTGGTTGGGCCAACCACTAAATGAATTCATCCCTATCAAATACAGATGGCAATCATTTTATGTTTGAGACTGTCAGCCTTGGGTTGTTATAACATATGTTTACCAGTACATCTACTGTACATGTATTTCGGAAAGTAGCAGATGGAGTATTACATTACATTTATAGCTAGTAATAGTCTGTGTAAATGTACACTCAGAGTCATACTGAGTCTATCATAGTCTCGTCGAAATGTCATTTCCTGGAAATGTGCATGCTTCCCCCAAGTTACATCACATCACATAACATTAATAACTTGGATTAGACACTTTTATCTTGGGGCTACTACTAATAGTGAGTTCTGATAGGCGCTAACCATACTGACGTGGAGTCTCGTCATTCAGGAAACATAAATTAAGTCTACAGCAAGTAATCAGACTATTTATATGCGGTCTGTAGTTAACTTAGACTGAGCTAGTAATAAGTTTCTTCAATTTCATAGGGTGCCAATACAATAAAGAAAGTAGAAGGATCGGGTCGCCTTGAAAGCTTACAGACATTACACCTGAGAGACAATCAACTTGAAGAATTGGATGGCTTCACAGAAGCCAATAAAGTTCTACAATATATCAACCTGAGGTAACTATTTTGATTGTTGCTCTCTTAGAATTTTTAGCAATTAACAAAATCGAAAAATGGCAACAATATTAATGCTATTATTCATGGAATTATCCTTCAAATTAATTGCGTGGACAGGTGCGGTGAAGACGGGCTGGTGGGTGCGCTTAAAACTAGTTTTGTTGAAACGACTCAGAATTTTCAATTTGCACTGATGTCAGTGATGACACAAGGAAATGTCATCTCTAGTGTGATTGAATTTGCATTCCAAAACTGAGACATCCATAAGAACTCCAGTAAATAGTCCAAGCATGATTTTGAGTGACAAATTACGTCAATTTTGACAAAAATATCTACACCCATGAATAATACTAATATGATTCTGTATAAATGATTATGTCATACTTTGTGAATTTTGACTGGAATTCACCACTCAAACATCTCAAATTGTATTATACTTGCAGAGGAAACGTTTTAGCAAATGTTAAAGAAACACAGAAACTGAAGTCACTACCCATGTTGCGAGCGCTGGTTATATCTGGTAGGTGTTACCTTATATAATGCCTAAATGGTACCGGTTGGACAAAATTATAGAAATTCAAGAACATAATCTCACTGGCTCGGCTTAAGAGTATCAAATATTGGCCAATTACAGTAATTCCCGAAGTATATGACCCTACAACCACAGCAGAATTATGAGAAATTTTTCAGGATTTAGTCGGAAATATGGCTTGTTGCCATTCATCGGAAAGCTCTCGAGAGGAAGGAAAAATAATCTGATGTCGTAATTTTGTACATGTATACAATAGTGTACATCAGAATATCAGTATATCAATACATGGGTGTCTATTAGTACCATGAATCCAAATATGGGGATTTTTCTTTTCAGCTGTAAAATTATGACAAAATTCTATTCATAATTCTTCAATTGGCACAAAACATACATGTATACAGTACTTTAAAAGATTGCATTTAATACTTACATTTGTCATTTCTAATGACTTCTTTCCTTTAACCATTCCAGGACAATCTCATGTTGTAGATATGAGAAACATGTATACATACTGACATTTCTCTGAATTTGCAGCTGTGTTGATAGTATCTCTTCATAATTTGCAGAGAATCCTGTGGCAGAGGAGGATGACTACCGACTTGAGGTCCTCGTAGCACTAAGAAAACTTGAACGGTTAGACAAGGATGAGTACAATGATGATGAGAGAAATGAAGCTGATGAGATATTTGAACAGCGACGGTTGGAGGAAAAGGTGAGTCCTTTGACTGCATTTGGGATTTCACTGTAAATAAATCTTATCTTTAATTCTTTATTATCCATATAGAGCTGCACTCATGTTGGTTCAGGGTCTATGAGTGGTCGGTGTAAGGATTCTGCAAGATCCGAAGGTACAAGTGCTTTTCTTGCACCAACCACTCAGGTGAGGTAATGGCTGTTCCCACTTCCAACATGAGTATGGCTCTATGTCACCATATTATTGCATATCACAAAACAATAGCGATATCATTTGGAGATTGCTGATCAATTTTATAGTTTGCAATGATTTCTGCATTACAAAATGATAAAATCTCATTATGTTGCCTCCAGGGAAAATCTGGATGGCACTAGGGCCCTGCATATATTCCATTTGATTACTTTCAAAACATAATTACAATTACTTTGACAATTACTTTAATGGAACTTTCAACTTTCTTGTATGTTTCATTGTGAATGGTTCTGTAAAATCAGGACACAACTACATGATTAAATCTCACCCATATATGTAAAAAAGCTTATTAATATGTCCTCTTTGATTGATAAGCATGATCATTTTGTATAGTAACTTGATGTAATTGAAAAAGTGATTGGATTACATGTCTATTTGTCAATGTAATTAATTATTATTAACTAGTTGCAATTGAGAATGGCCCAATTACAAATAACTATCAATTACTTGAGAAGAAAGTAATTAATTACCGTCAATTACAATTACCCCATACCCCATCTAGGTGACAATGAATTTACAGAGTGTTCAATTTCATCAGCAGTGCTATGGAATTACTTAATTCCCCATAGAAAGTGTCACTCAGGATTTAATTTGAACTTTGGAATCACCATTAGATTTACCTTTTCACTTTTATAATCAACAAATTGAATTTGGTCATTTTCTCATTAACAGATAACTGATAATGTTCTCTAATATTTTAACAGGAATATGGGCAACCAGAGTAACACAGGTTGATAATGTAGAACGTAGAATGTAGTTTAAATCTGTTTGAATTTCGATTTTGAGTGATATAAATTTCAGCAAGTGACTTCTCATTATCAAAATGTTTATTCCAGAGGTTTTAACAATTATTTATACCATTTACACATTTTAAAATGAGAGTAAGTGACTCTTATAGAAGCAACATGAATTTCATTCAAGACTGACACAATTTGCTGGATTAGATAATATGGCAATATTTAAAGTTTTCACACACTTCCATCTCACAACTAGTCAGAGATGAGAAATTTCTGCAAAAAATTGAAAATTGTTACAATAAGTTTTTTCTGAGCATACCGTATGTGACCTAATTAACAACTATCAAACAATTATATAGTTTTAACCCATTAAGCTAAAAAAACAGCATACATAAAACATAAGTACATGTACCTTATATATTTCAAGATACCATGACTGTGCTGAGTTTGTGATATAGTGATGTCTCTGGTTTGAATATTTTGGGTGCATTTTTAGTTGTGTGTGACATATTCTTTCTCTTCAGTTGTTATATAAATAATATATTATTAATATATGTTGTTATTTAAAAAAAATTTGAGTTTTGCAATATTTTATTCTTCGGTTTATAGAATTTCAATAGAACGGGGATAATAATTGATTGAACTGAAAAAGATATTTCCTTATTGGTACAGAAATATTTTATCATTATGTGAAAAAAATCTTTTGCAAATGTGAAAATTTGAAACATACTACTTGAGGACACTCATATGGTACCCATGAGTACTACTGTTGAAACATTTGGGGTTTTCAGAAGTCAACTAGTCGACAGGAGAAGTCGACTACAAGTTGATTAGTCAAACCCCATCTCCTGGTGACATGATTGACAACGGAACGTCTTTTCAAACAATATTTTGAAAATGTAAATTTCAGACTGATTATTTCCAAAGTATGTTGTTATTGCAAACTTAATGGTAATTGCCACAAGAAATCCAGTCAAAAATAAAAATAATAGGCTCAATGAATGTATCTAATCTATATGAATAAAGTGTAGCGAAGATAAAAATTGGGATTTCCAAAATACGTAACTCTGAACAAAATTCGGAACAACTGAACCGGTGCTAGAACTTACTAGAAGGTTCGTTTGATAAAAAAGTTCCGGGATGATGACTTAGGTAGCAACTTGAACAAGACCCATAGAAGAATCAGCGAATAATACAGAAGCTAATTAAAACAATATGCCAGCTAGTGCAGCAGCTCACCAGCAGAGTTGTTAGCACCTTTTGAGAAAACTAGGGACATTGCACATGATGAGTTGAGCTCTCAATCTGCACTCCTACACCTGTGTTAGCACCCATATCAGCATCATCAATGGGTCGCTAAAGGGATGAATAACTGGATCTCTGAATAATAAGGGAACCGTTTTATTGAAGGATGTTCATTATCTGAAGGAATCTTTACATCTTGTGTTATTTATGGTGACCAGTAGGCCATGTTGGGGATTTGTTTCGATTGGCAGATTTCATTGTGGACCTATTTAATAAATGAGTCGACGTTGATTAGTCAACTAATCAGTTCAACACTAATGAGTACCAACTACCAAATGGATGTGGTATGATATAAAAAACTATGAGGATCCGTTCCGGTTTTTGATAATCTGTGACCGAGGCACCTACCTAAAATGATCATTTGCTAGACTTTGGATATCAACAAGCCCAGTTATCCTTAAAAAAGATTTTATGTTTTCCACCTTCCGATCCATATATTTTGGGCTGGGTAGGTAGGCAGGTAAAACAAATTCATAAACCAAATATGGGGAAGTATTCTTTCAGCAATAGGGTATTAATTGGCAAAGATCATGTCAGAATGTAATAACTTAATTAAACACTCTCATGACTTTGAACACTGTTTTATTTGTATAAGAAAAGTAATATTTTATTGGATTTCATTTTTTGGCATGTCTTTCCCCTTATTAATCAGGCACAGACATGAAGGACTACGTGTGCATGTATCCCATATTTCTTCTGAAGTTTGACATTCCTTTGATCCAACAGTCAGTTGCAACCAAGATCTGGTCCTCTGCATTTGCATTGAATACTGTACTTCCAAACAGAGTCCGTGGGAATCACTGTTTGTTAAATAAAAATTATATTTTAATTAAAACTTGCTGCTGACCAAAAAAGAAGAGACAAATATAATTTTTTTGAGTCGGCAGCCAAAAAAAATTGGGTCAGTCGGGAGAGGGAAAACAAACAATCTTATGTTAAGGCCCAATCTAAACCTGCTTGTGTGAAACACTTACAAAGTCTTACCACACAGCTTGCAGTATGTGTCACACTGCCTATTAAGATCACATATGACTTGTGATACAAGCACTGGTCCATCACTCATATTGTTATAGAGGCCACTGCCAAATTAGCTTGTTGTTCTAATTCAGAAGTGAAATTTGCACTTCACATGTGACTGATCAGGTAATTTTGTCTATAACAATGATAAAAGCTATGAAGATAAAAGGATGAGTAGTGAATATAATAAGATGTGCCCCCCCCCCCCCCCAACTTTAGTCTAAATTTCAACAGTTGGAAATTTCATGCCCGGAACAACATCAATTGGAATATTCAGACAAAATATAGGTTGAAATTGTTCAAATAGTTCGATTTTCCAGCCAGTATCTAGTAAGGCCAAAAAAATATATACCTGTGTTTCTGGTGACATGCAAGAAAAAAATAGGGGTGGGGGGTTGTGGTTTTTTATTTTATATAATTTTTTCATTTTATTTTCGACTTGGCTCAAAATAAATATGACTACCTCCCCCCAGACTGCTTATCCTTGTTTTTAATGTACCATAAAATATTTATAGTTTTATTGAATAAAACATGAACAAATAAGTTTGATTAGGCTGTGACCTAATTGAAGTGTGAAATAATTTCCGCTTAACAGTACACAGAATGTGTCCGCTTCACATGAAAATGAATCGATTTACATGGAAAATAAAATCGGATGCACATTTATTTTGCAAAATCAATAAAATGAAAATGGTCAGGGGGGGGGGGGGCAGAATTATGGGCGGGCAGGTCACCAGAAACACAGGTCTTTTTTTATTTTGGCCTAAACTTCAACAGGGCTGTAGATACAGGTTTGGCCAATACCCTAACAAGTTTATATAAGCTTAGTTTTTTCATTGGATAGAATTTTGCTCACCACAGGATAAATATTAATTATTATAAATAGCTAATAATCTGTCTCTTTACATGAACAATGGAATCCCATCAATAAAGAAATGGAAATTGCATATGGAATTCTAGTGACGTAAATCTGATATGACTATCATCAGGTTTTTAAAGTGATGTGAAACACTCCATTGGGGTGATCAAATAGAAATGGAGAATAATCTTGCTCAAAGTAGTAATTTTTACAAATATTATATCCAAATTGACAACAAACACCGTCATTCTTATATATTAATTAAATACAGTGACTCTCGATGGCAAAATTGTTTCCGTTAGCTTATCGCAGATAGTTGCGTCCCGAATCGAGATGTAAATATTTACAATTGCGCGTAGTTCAGACGATTTGTTTGAAATTTTCGGCGATGTTACTAGAATGCTATATTCCTCCATTTGGCATAGTGCCTGAATATAATATTTTTTTACCCAAAATATGTATCTCCTATAATAAATATCTTGGACACTGAAACTAATGGTTATATATTTCTTGCTTGCAAGATTCCTAGAAGTCGTTTTAAAAATCGGTACGCAATACCTCAAGTACGCGCACTTGTCAAATGCCAATTAATGGCGATTATATCTTTGGACCAATCATGCGAGTCCTTCCACTATAACAGCGATTGAAAGACAAGACCTCATTCCTTTTAATTTCTTCCTCCTGTGTGTTTGATGCGTTTGACCGAGTGCGCGGGGCGGGAATGTTGATCCCAACTGGGAGGGCCCTTGCTGTGTTCAGTGTCCAAGATATTTATTATAGGAGATACATATTTTGGGTAAAAAAATATTATATCTCCGTCAAATATATCTTGGACACTGAAACTAATGGTTATAATTAGAATTCTTGAAGAGGAGGAGGCCACGAGGCAGATAATCCGACTATGTCCATGAAACCCACCTGCTGAAGCAGAAAAGACCTGCATCCTGTACCAAAAAGATTTCTTGGTAGACATGTGCCAAAAAATAGATGTGTCCCATATGTAATAGTTCAGATAAACTCAAAAACAACTGAGCCTCCTAAAAGGAAACACCACGTACTTCATGTGCCCTACTAGTTATGATCACAGGGTGAAGGTGTCCAGGATAAACATTGGTCATAGGCAAGGGGGATAACTCATTCATTCATGTACCTAATAGGATAAAGGAACCTACCCCACCCCCCCCTCCTTAGAGGATGAAGCAGCACTAGCACGACATCCAGAGGATGCTGACTGGCCCATAATACATGCAAAAGGGGCACCGAGGGGAAAACACGGTTATGACACCCCCACCCCCTCCCCCCCCTACTAAATACATGCCGCCTAGACACCAATGAAATGCCGATACGCTATATGATGAAATCCTATGGTGTTAGGTGGTCACTGAAAGATACATCCCAAATCTAGAAGTAAAATTGAAAATGAGCGTAGTTCAGACGATAGTGTCTATGGAGCTGAACGGTCGATATTCATGATATGTTCGGCTAAGTGAGTAGAGCGCCAATTTCCCCTGTGAGATATAGCACCCGCATACTAACTTATCAGGTTCACACACACAATCAAGTCCATAATACGTCTAGGTTTGTCTCATAAAAGCGGCCTAATTGTTGAATAAAAATCTAACAGATTAGAAGGCCCAAAACTATAAAGACAGGTCTCAACAACACCTGGAATACCCCGACGGGATAAGAACGGAGGTGAGAATGGAGGCGAAAGAAACTTATTCAGGAGCAGTTCCGGAATGCGGCACATAGCCAGAGCAATGCGATATGGCAGAAAGCAGACTGACAGAGGAAACCTCAAAGTACAAAGAACGAAGGTAATAGTGTACAAAACAGTCAGTCGAATGAATGCCACTTGTCGGTGACTAGGCACAATGAGGTAGCCAAGGCAAGAAAGGGTTCGGAAAAACCGCTATGTGCCGTGACAGCATGAACCTGGATGGACTGAGACAGAACCAGCGGTAGATGCTGCAGAACCTCCATGACGAGCAGCGAAGGTTGTGGAAGCCACGACTACAAATAGAGGAGGCATGACCACCAACAGATTCCGAGCCGGCAGCGCAGGCTGTATCGAGTGGACAGTGGAAAATTCATTGTTTCCTGTCTCTGCGAAGGTTGTGGAAGCCGCGACTACAAATAGAGGAGGCATGACCACCAACAGACTCCGAGCCTGCAGCGCAGACTGTACCGAGTTGGCAGAGGAAAATCCATTGTTGACCATCTCTGCGAAGGTTGTGGAAGCCGCGACTACAAATAGAGGAGGCATGACCACTAACAGACCCTGAGCCTGCTGCGCAGGAAAATCGTCATACGTTGGTTTTTTGTTCTTGATATGTGGGCCCCATGCGGTCATTCGGTTGTGGATGGCTCAGGAGGCCGCGACCAATAAGGAGGAGGCATGTCCCGCAACCGACTCCAGCGGAGGCTCCATGTGAATGGAGGAAGCAAGAGAATGGCGCTGTTTGTTCTTCCTTTTTCTGTGCTGTTAGTATCATGCTGGTAATGCATGCAAAATTGTGCGCAATTGTTATCCTAAGACCGAAGGACTGACCCATCCGAAATGACCCTCAGGGAAGGCACTCTTGGATGGGCATGGCGAACTCGGACACGCATCAAACGCTGCCAAATCCAGGAGATGTTGCGACAGCACGTACTCGTCTCTGAACAGCACCGTCCGTCCCGGAGATGGGGGGAAAGGGGCAAGAATCCCGACCAGGTCACCTGGTTTGATGAGGCAAGAAATACCGGAGCCTCGGAAAGGAAACTAAGTCTAAGTTCTGGCCTAGGAGCCCAAAAGAGGCCAGAAACTGTACAAAGCAAGGCCACACTGGTGGCGGAAAGAACACAGGTGAATAATAGGGATACATACCCACCCCAAAACCGGGAGGGACGGATGCCGGAAAAGACATTGACGAATGGAGGACAGGTCAGAACCCGTGCGGTCAAATCCCCTGGAGTGGAAGCAGTGGCAATTGACACATTGAACTGCGTAGGCAGGCAATGTGCCGAGGGCACCGGGGCTTGCCAGCTAAACGGACCACTGATGTGGTAGCTGTAGCAAGTGGCCGGCTGGTGCAGCGATGGTGCGAACCCGGCGGAACCGGAGACAGGACCAAGGGCAGCTGCACTTGGACCACCATCGCTGCCCTTCTCTGCGGGGGCTATGGACGCCGCGACCCTGAGGGAGGAGGCATGTCCACCAACCAACTCCAGCAGAGTCTCCAAGTTAATGGAGGATGCAAGAGAAGGTGCCACGTCAGCAGAGGTGCCACGATCATTGAACTTGATAATCGATAGTCAATACTAGATTAGAATCGATGAAGCGTATCTAATAGCAAGGACAGAGGAAGTAGTGCATAATATTCACATGTGCATAATTTGTATCAGAAACCACCGAGACTGTCCTTCCCATGACAAAAAATATAGTTTCGTTGATTAGAAGGGTGTAATTGCACCGGTAATATACTTGTAAGTTGGGGTTATCTCAAATCAAAGGTCATTGTGTGATATACCCAAGTCCACTGACAATTTCACATGCCCATAAATTAACAGAGATGGGAAATGTGCTAAATATATCTTCACATATTTTAATATTGATGGTGACCAGGTGGACAAGTGCAAATGGTGAATACCCGTGAATAGAAAATTGCGAGAGCAATCGTTACTGACTCGTGGGAAGGAAAGTCGGTAATTAGTAATGAGCACAATGCGTTACCAATATCTTTGCACGATCAACGATCGTTAACCTGTCCGTTGGATATTAAACTGTAAAACAGGGTATCCAAATATGTCCGGTACTTTTCGACATCCGAAATAAAGAACTCAGAGTAATCGCAGCTGAAAATGGTCATCGAATATCGGCCGTATCAACATTTCATCGATTATACGATTAATCGTGGCACCCCTACCTGTCGGAGGGAAAAAACATTACATTACATTAAGTTTTCATCGTAAAAGCATTGAGCCTTATGTTCAATGTAGAGAGAAGAGGCAAGCCACACTGTGGCTATTTTATCTAGCATCCGTGAGGAAAATTATTGTAAAATATTGTAATGTAAAATATTGTAAATTATTACTTCTAATACATTTGGATAGGATTTTGTCAGGGACCAAACTCCAAACTGGAGCTTAGTGGAGACGACAACACGATGATTCTCGTAAATAAAACAAAATTGAAATATTTGTTAATGAAAATATCCACCCACGGACTACTGTCATTAATAAGACAGTATTGTAGAATAAAAGATTGTTGAACAATTGTAAAACTAAATTGCGAAAATTGGAAAACACGTCGTAGTGTACGAAATTAGGCAACTGCGTGTTGTCGTTCGCAATAGCATAAAGAGAAACGTTCATGAGAAATGAACAGATAAAAAATGCGACTTATCTTGCGTCTAGAAGAATTTAAAATGAATGAGGTCTTGTCTTTCAATCGCTGTTATAGTGGAAGGACTCGCATGATTGGTCCAAAGATATAATCGCCATTAATTGGCATTTGACAAGTGCGCGTACTCGAGGTATTGCGTACCGATTTTTAAAACGACTTCTAGGAATCTTGCAAGCAAGAAATATATAACCATTAGTTTCAGTGTCCAAGATATATTTGACGGAGATACTAACTTTCTAGTTTCACGCACCCGAATAGGTACATAATATTCCTTTAAATAGGCTGGTTAAGAATTTTGTTTTGTGCAAAAATGTGGCATAAATTTAATTGACAGTCATTTATATTTCAGGCTGGTGGTGACTCAGATGCTGAAATCGAAGATTAAAGTTAAGAAAATCTGTTCTATACATGTTATACAAAACTGTTATTAACTTAGTTTTGTACATATTTACCCGTTGAAGTATTCCGATATTGTCTCTCTACAGCATTCCATTTTATTAGATTTCATTGTGTCTGTCACACATGCCGTCAAGAATCTCTCTAACTCAGGTCATAAAAAACTCTCCTCACTCATACCTATTGATAACTTTCTTCGTACTGTCAAGTTTTACGGTTTGTGATGAGATACAGTAATGCCCTAAATAATCGACTCCTTAACCACAGCAGAATTATGGGTAACTTTTCCGAAATATGGCTTGTTGCCATTCATCGGAAAGCTCTCAGTGAGAGCTTTCCGATGAATGACAGCAAGCCATATTTCAGACTAAATCCTGAAAAGTTACCCATAATTCTGCTGTGGTTAAGGAGTCGATTATTTAGAGCATTACTGTAGCAACAACACAATAATGTCAATTAATGCATGTCCTGTAAGATTAAATAATATTGCTATAAACATGCCTGTTCTGATATATGACAAATGAAATATTGGAAATACACTTTTGAGACTTGTTATAATAATTTAATTGCACAAGCTTTTGGCCTTTCTGGTGGCCTTTATCAAGTGAAAATGACAAGTTACCATTACAAACTCACATGTACAGGCATCAAAATAATGATGCTGGGCATTTGCAGAATGAGGTCCCGAAAGGGCGAATTTAGAGATGCTACCCAACACAGCGAGCTAGTATCACTAAATTCACCCTCTAGGGATGTCATTCTGCATGGTTTCATCTTCTATGTGAGACCAAGACTAAGATTTAAGTTTCCAGATTGTGAAGATTGTGTTGTCTGCCAATTTAGAGATATAGAGAAACTAAAAAAGAAATTTCTAAAGATGTTTCTAAAGAAACTAAAAAACTTGTAAATATAATAATACATGTAAATATACTTTCCAGAAAAGATGAGTCTTAAGCAGAATGATGTCACCAGAAGGTGAAATTAGTGATGCTAGCCTGCTGCGCGGGGTAGTGTCAATAGATTCACCCTCTGGGGGCCTCATTCCGGACTGAAAATCTGTGTGATTCCACTTACAATGAGATGAAACTTGCCACCTTACAATCTTTAGATTATTGTTTGTTACCCTGAAATTGTTAAAACACATTTTTAAATTGAACTTTTACAAATAAAGATGATTACCTTCAAAATTCATGTTAATTTCTGTCTTGAATTTCATCAAGTGAAGATCTGAACAATAGGAAGGTTTAGATGGACAGTTCTGTCCAGGAGACGGCAGCAATTGCGCACCTGTATGCACTTCTAATTTTCAATTCACGGGGTGCTAAAATTCACACTCTTCCTTCTTGTCAAAATGCGTATGGTCACTGTAGTCATTGATTCAATAGTGAACTATTTAAAGGTTACTAAGATTCTTTCCTGTCTTAGTTCAATTATGGGCAACCAGGTCAGGAACATCCTGAATTCCGCTATTATAGTGGTATATGACCATAACATATTCATGTTTTCTGTATTTCCATCAGAAATTCGCCAGCGCCAGCTTTGATATTCAATATTACTAATATATGCCTTTCTAAATGACAATAATTGGATGACTCAATCACTCCTTCGTAACAATATTTAAACTAATTTAATGTTAATTGAGTTGCTTGTCATGTGCCATCATGATTAATCATTCTCCCAGACAAAATATATGTATAATACCGAATTAGGGCTACACTGACTTTCAATAATTTGTGTGAAATATGATTTTGGGTTATCCCTCTTTTATCAAATTCACAAAATGTAATGGTCATATACCACTATAATAGTGGAATTCAGGATGTGCCTGACCTAGTAACTGGACATAGATCTACCCCACGATGGCACTTTGTTTAAGAAAAACCCCACTTACGATTATATTATGGGTGCCATATTACACCTGTCTTCTGAATTGTGGGAGCAAATAAATCCTTCCTTGTGGGAAGGACTGGATGGAAAACTATTTAATTCAAACTTCAGGCGCTGTGATTGCCAGACATTTTTGTGTTTGATCATGAACCATATTTATCAATATGCGAGAACATCTGGTAACCAATACAACATCTAACTGTTGGCAGCTGACAGTGCGTGAACTCTGATACCTTGGGATAAATTGGCTATTTTGGTGATAAGAAACATGAAATTGACTCAAGTTTTGATGACTTATATATCAATTTGATGCCTCATATATTGTAAGTCATGTTTCTATAGTAAGTCAATTTATTTCTTTTTTCAATAGAACATTTTAATCAAATAGAAAGCTTTATAAATGTTCATTAACTGCCATTTTGATGTTCATAGCCATTTGCCGGGTCAATATCAATCAACAGACATGTCAGATCATGTCACTAGGTGTTCAAGAGTTAAAATACAAAAGAATACTCTATAGCTAACATAACCATTCAGCAGTTTAAATTATGCAATACAAAATATAGTGCGGCCGGTTTGCCCATGACGTTCCAGTGTCGTTCCTGCATCCTGCAATTATATTACACCAGCAGGGTGACTCAGTGTTGCCACGGATAAAAGTGATGTGGAACACTCTGTTTCAGGAATTTTTATGGGAATAGAGATTACTCTTGTTCAAAGTAGTTATTGTCCCCCAAATATTATCAGAGGACTATTATAATCAGCATGTCTGTCCATATGTGGGTCGTCCATCAGTGTTGTCCGGATCATAACTTCAACATAATTTCATGAATCAAAATTCCAAGGGATTTGGTATGTAGTTTGTATTTAAGAAAGGATATGCTCAAATTGAATTTGGTCACAGTCCGATGATTTTTTGACAGGAGTTATGCCCCTTTTTATACTCCCTTTCGAAAAAAGGTCGTATTATGTAATCAGTCTGTCCATCCGTCCGTCTATCTGAAATTAGGGGTATATCAGATATTCTTTGTAAGCTCAAATTATTATTTTATTTTGCGGTAGTACAATTAGAAATGTCTAAAGGACGTATTTTGCCACGCCCTAGCGATGCTCTTATTCCAACATAATTTCTTGATAATTGATGTGTGGCTCACATTTGAGAAAACGCAGTCAAGTTCTAAAATAGATGATTTTTGACATAGTTATTAGATAGTCCAAGTCTTCTCGTACTAAAACCAGCTAAGATATTGGTATGGCGAGATGCTGGATTTTAGTCCGAGATCGTCCTGTATGGTCTCTTATGACACGACTTACGCCCAAGGTTTGTGGCGGGTATTTGTTGTGTATTTTACTCGATTTACCTAGGAAATCAATATGTGATGCTATATACATCAGAAAGAGTGACATCTTATGGTCATAACGGTGTATAATAATCTAACTTTAATGTTAAATTACACATAGAATATTCTGGTTGATTGCCACAAACATCGCATTTTTTCTCTGTTTGTTTACGTTTTAACTGAAAGCCGAAGTGGTCCGAATAACTTCGGCATAATCCGGAGTTTGTTTTGGGTATACTAGTTTCCGTTTCTATATATAGCGCGGGGTTTTCCGAACAAAATGGCGAAAACCGATCGCCCCAAAGTCCAGTTTCCTATGTGCTTTGAGAACAATTCCCGCACTAAAAACTTAATGACATAATGGAGGATCAGAACGGTAGTTTGTTGACAATTTTCGCAAGCAAATTGTCAAAATTGGAGCAAATTAGAACTCTTGTGTCTGACTTGCCATGTGTGATTTTCGTCCATGTGCATTTTGACATTTGTGTTGATAAAATAATCGTAGTACCGAATCACACAGTTTCGAAATATAGTTCTTCCGTTTTAGTGGGACTTTTCAAACGTAAGGTTCAAAATTTATACAAATTTTGTTTGATTTTTTGTGTGCTTAACAAGAGCAGTATATTGCTCTGTTCGCTTAGTATATATCTTAATTTCGCGGAAGTCCACCAAATGTTGGTGAAATGTAGCGCCATATTTATTCTAATGCTCGTTGTGTTTACACTGTTTTAAACTTTGAGAGGGCTGTAATTCCCGTAATTTATTTAAGGTATTACATTTCTATCTTCAATGTTTACTTAATCTATTTATTTTTTATTTATTGACACACATAATTACGATTACAATGGAGAATTCATCGTAATTTGCGTGGTTAGTCGAAAATCTACGGAATATTTACAACGGAAAATGCCGAACACAGCTCGCGAGGTCAACTGAGTTCGCATACTTTGTAAACAGTGAGGTAATTGTCTCTTTTCACATTAAATTACCGCTTTCAATTCACAACTGATGTGGGTTTCAGATCAAATAGCATGTCTTCTGCGGAAAATATCCGTTTATTGTCGCAATTGTGATATTTTATTTCATATAATTGTGGTTTTATTTGAGCGGGTCATTAACGCTTAACTCCTGTCATAAGAAGGCATAGGGCGCGATCTCGGACTAAAATCCAGCATCTAGCCAACCCAATATCTTAGCTGGTTTTAGTACGAGAAGACTTGGACTACTTTTTAGACTGATAAATAATTAATTATTGTGTTATCTGTATGATAACTTGAACAATGTTTAACAGAATTTCTCGATAGTTGGTAAATGGTTTACAGTTCAGAAAACACAGGCTAAGTTCGAATTTGGTCACAGTCAAATGATTTTGACGAAGTTATGCGCCTTTGTTCAGCTTATAAATCATAATTTTTGTGTTTCTAAATGATAACTTGATCATTGATCAAACTTGAAAAGAATATTTGGTGTGTGAACCACTTTGAGAACACATGGGTCATCAAGTTGGATTCAAATATTTATTAGAATTTGACTTCTTTGTTCTTAAAAGAAGCATACACCCCCCAAAAGCCACCTCTTTTGAGCAGACGTGGGGTCAGCAACCTTTTTATTCTCATAAATTTTATATGCAAATGGGCAACACACAACATCATTCTTATTCATGCATGGATTATATGCAGTGACAAACATTGGCATAATTATTGCCATTTGTGTATCGTGAATAATTTGTCCTGAGTTGAGAAGTATTTACAATTGTGCATACTTCAGATGCTATATTTTGTGAAATGTTACTATCGACGTGGAATTTTCGGTAATAGCAAATATTGTCATTCTTCCATATTAGACAAAGCCTGAATAATCACTCATAAAGTTGATTCAGAATGTGTCATTAAAATGTTACAAAACACTTCATATGGTTTTCTATTGGAAATTTTGTTTTGTATCCATTTTGGTGCCACAAACCCACCCTTAAACTCAGAGGGTGCAACTTTTAGCATTTTCAAACCACACCCTTAGATTATTCATGTTGTGTGCATGGCTAATATATATTTGAAGGAAATTTCTGAAACAGCATGGTTTTATTAATTATGATGCCCTTACAGCTCTCCACCCCCAATGGCAAATCTTCCAATCATTGAACCACACCAATTCTGGTGCCCTCCCCTGAACTAATCCCCGACTGATGATGACACCGCTTTTGAAGCCTTTAATTCCTATTTTTGTGGAGATTTCTATATAATATAGATCTATTAAATTTAAAAACAAAATCGGTCGGCGACAAATTTATATTGTTTATTTATGTTGTTGCACATCATAGAGATGATTATATATCAATTTGGAAGCAAAACCACAGAAGATTTTGAAGTTTGTAAAAATCTTTAATCAAACAAATATATCTTTAGACATAAAATACATCTAAATAATTTAAACCTGTAATACTAAAACAAGGTATACAGACAACTCTTAACTTGTTATGTCAGAGCTATGCCATAACTAACGGGATCAAACAAAGCATTAAAAGGATTGAGCAATAATAAATGGAAACCAGATATAGGAATCTGGAGCCATATATCCATTGCTTTTTATAGAACTATGTAAATAAGCTACAGGTTTTCCCTATTTAAGTTACACTCCATCATTAATAGAGTAATAACACCGGAAGTTTTTCCATATCACACAATTTTTCCTATCAGAAGAGAGGACAACCAATTCTGAGTGTCCAAAAATAAATTACTAGCAAGATCATTACTATAACGAAATCAGTAGAGCATGATTACAAACATAAGACTTCAAGAACTCATCTCACATGTTCAAAAGAAGACAGTTCTTAATCTACACACCTTGAGTGATAGGAGATGGCCTACATCATTTTAAACAATGAACATAGATAATACTTCCTCCTAATTTGGCAATGAATTAAAAATAAGATATCCATATACATTTGAGATTAACCCTTTCTTCAGTAAATCAGTAAATACTCATTGACGACTAAATCTCCGATTTGTTCAGATAATATGTTCAACAAACTGATGGGAGAGTCCATATAGTAAAGGGTTAACCCTTTCCAGACTAAATACTCATTGACAAGTAGTTCAGTGGTCATTTGTTGAACTTATTATCTGAACATTTCCCACCAATAAATATGAATTCTTCCGCACTTGTATTATCTTTTCATTTGTCTGTTGTCTGATTTATTACTTGAACACCCCTTTAAATTAATAATAGACTGTTCCAATGTATACTTTTATAACTGAGTGGGAGAATCCATTTAGTATAACAGCCCTGTTAATTAGCAGAAATTTGTCTATTAAAGCTTAAAAATTGACCTGGCCAGAAAATTTTCCTCGGCTCAAAAGCCCAGGATCTGCATAGTTGTGGGCTCATGCATATATCTTCAGTCTATAATTGGAACTTGGACCATTATCATGGCAGACATTGGTTCAGTGTGGTTTAAAATTGCTGATTATCAAGATATTCCTTGTTAGCTCAGTAGTCCTTGGCATTCAACAATGATTTTTTTATGTCTGCAGACTCCAGTGTAACATTATAGCAATTTGTTTCAATTTTGCACAATACATTGGCAGGCGGACAATATTTCTTTTTTGCCCAGGCATTTGCCTCGGCCTAGCCGATAGCCTTGCAAATTAAAAGGGCTGGTATAAAAAGGGTTAATGTCTGAATATAAAAATGTGTACTGGCCTAGGTACTGTGGATGAAATAATGATCAAATGTTTTGCAGCTAGATCTATGATAGAAAAATCTTTCTTATTCCAAACCAAAACAATTTACTTGTGCCAGCTTCGATTCATGAATAAACAATTGTAGATGTTACAATGGCATATCTTCTTTCTGAACTTTCTGGAACAGTGTGGCAGCTAACATTACATATGGGTAAACGGTGCACATCACCCCTAACCTGTCAGTGAACAATCTAATGGAATATTCACTTTCTTGCATTGATAATGTTTACAAAGTCTGGTTTCAATGAAGCTCCTCCCACCAAGAATCCATCAATATCTGGTTTTGCTGCTAATTCTTTACAGTTTCCTGCTGTCACGGATCCTGAAAAGAAAAACATCACCCTGAATTATATTGCTATTCAATGAATGGTACGTGAATACGGGGAAATACAGAGAACTCCAGATAGCTAATATTATGATATATTATATCTCACATGGGTCATTCTATCGTTACGTGTGTGACATTTAGAGGTTTTTAGAGCCTTTATAATCAAGATAACTTTAATTTTATAAAATTATTTTAGTCAAGGGATGCTGCATTTTATTTGCCAGAGGCTAGTCCACGACTTTTGAGACATATTTTAAACTCATTGTGTACCATAAATTTTTGGCAGGACATTATTTGGTGCGTTACGTGTGTGACGCACAAAAATAAGTTTTTTGCATGTCCTCTTTTTGAGTCTATATTCCTGTGAAATAGTAAGTCTAGAATATACAATAAATGTCACGTTTGAATGGAAATATGTTCAGCTATTAAAAAAATAGTTTCTGAATTGTCAACACCAAACCACCTTCCATTCCAAGGCTTATAACCACCAAAGAGGCAGCGTTACGTGTGTGACACAAAAACGTTACGCGTGTGACGCTGTGAAATTGCTATTAGATTATTGGAATTCAATACCCTCAATGATATATAATTTGGCCAATAAGAGTTGCATTAAAGAGGGCATTAAGTTGGGTTAGATAGATCCTGGGTTTTAAATTTATGTAATGTTAAAAGTTTTTTTAATTAGTGGACAAAAATGGTCATGCAAATGTTTAAAATTGTACAACCATGACCGCAGTTACAAACTCAGCCGTCAGGACCATGTAAAGATACTAGTAATCCAATTAATTTGCACTATGAGCATGGTATAGGTTATCGAATTATTGATAATCAAAAGATTCTATAGTTTGACAATCAACTTAATATTCATCAACATGTACATCTAATTCACTTATAAGTGATCCATGTGGAAATCCACAGAACATACCCACATATATCAGGTAGGAAGGGGTGGTACAACTGATGTAAAAACATATTCTGGGGGTGTTTGCGTCATAAAAAGGGCTAAATTCTCCTTTTCACACCTTTTTAATTTTGAGATATAAAACCAACACATCATCTCAATAATAGTTTAAATGACATTCACATTGCAGAAACACTGTATTTAAGTACCCAGGACCCCATGGATGCTTTAAATGGGTTACTATTAACCCTGGTCATGTCTGCATTGAGTTTAAACTGAACAGTGCCTTAGGCTTAAGACCCATCAATGTGCCCTTATTGCGCACAATTACTTCAGAATGATAAAATGAATGAATTTAAGATAAAAACATGTGTAAAATACATTTTCTTGATATTTAGAAGTTTCTTCAATAAAATAAAGCCAAAAAGAAACCTGAGTTGTGTGGTTTGTGACTGGTAATGGTTGATTGTATAATGTCACACACGTAACGTTACGTGTGTGACAGATATCGGAAGCACTGCAAAAGTCGTAAAAAGTATTAATATCTTATTTTATGATGTTCAGTGCTTCATCCAAACCATGGAGTCACAGAATATAGAAAACTACGATGTATGTTCATGTAGTTTTTGAAAAATTAAAACTTTAATGTTAAATCGTTACGTGTGTGACAGATGATTAGTCATGGAGATGTTGATGAATAAATGTTCAAAATTTTGAAAATGTGGGTATGTTTTATATTTTTTTTATTGGAAAAATATACACAATGTATTGCCGCAAAATTATAATGTTTACTATCAATAACCTTCATGTCACAGCTTACGTGGCCACTCTGATAATTATGCAAAAATAACAGAGTTGGGTACTACTATTTCAAACAAGCCAAATATATACAAACAGGTAGGCAACAATATAGTTTAATACCATTTTTGGAAAGCTGAAAATCTGTACTTTTGAACGAATCAAGTGCCAGGATTATTCAGCATGTTTGAAATTTTGCCATTTTTTACAATTTTGGGATACCTAATGGTAGAATGACCCACATGACTTTCTCGCATTCTGATTGGCTGGCCACTGTTATACTATTTTACGATAGTACCCCAGTAGGATTCCTACATGCCTACTATTCTTTTTCTATTTATAGTAACAAACTCATTTCGCGAAATCGGGCTGCCGCCTGAAGATACGGCCAATTTTAAACTGTACCTTGTGCGATATTTGTTGCAATATCGATATAGCATTAGATTTATTGATGAATTGCCATGATCTTACAAATTTTTCCGATGATATCAAGCCAATGTATTTAATAGTTTGTCCGTTTAGTTGGCAACAATGGCAAGCGGCCAGTCCTAATTTTTGCAAAGCCAGTGGACGTTATTTATAATTTCCTTTTCCGGTTAATCGAAGTTAAACAAGTTAATTCTAAAATTTCGACAAAATGTCTTTGCTAATGACGTATTTATATAAATTAATGTATGAATCATGAAGAGATGCTGTTAGATGTAACTAATAACATAGTTATGCTCCTGTCCCATCGTCAAATTATTGCCGTAAATTGTAAAATCTGAGAACAATTTCCAAAATTCAAGGTAAATAAAAATGTAACAAAATCAGACTCAGAAATTGTGTGAGAATTGGCATAAATGTTCGATATAATATAATAAATAATGAATGTCTTGTCGTTGACTATGCCAAAATAGTGGTCCTCGAGGAGGAATAGTCAACTCCAAGCCATTCATTATCTATATAATATCACATGAAAGTGATGAAACCCCTATAATATCATTGAAAAATCCATATTTTTTTATCTGTCACTAGTGGGTAAACGCTGTGTGCTTCCTGGGAAACTTGGCATAGTGCCAAGTAAATTACCGTGCAGATTAATACTATTTAGAAAACCGCGCTTGACACCAATACCAGACATTGCAAAATTATTGCTTTGTTCATTATAGTTAAATTATTGTCCAACTTTGTTGCAGTAATGAAAATAGGCACAAAAAAAAGAGGCAAATTGGGGACTATATGTTTTGTCGCAAGACAGAGCATGCAATACTGTTGTGAAGCGTCTCAGCCAATGCAGTCCATGTATGCATTTTACAGCTTCTTTTAAAGATGGATTATCTCTTTAAATAACGAATTTTAAATAGTTGCGTGGGTATAAAATAATAGATATGAACTGAAGACCTATGCCCGGAAAAGCTTCTATCAATTAATATTGATTTTATTTCGAATATTAAATCGGGCCCGTTTATGTTACTATTTTTAGAACCGACCATTCGGATGAGACCGTATTGCGATATAGAGCACTGGGCTGTTCCTACGGATACGCAACGAATGTCAAATGTCACAGATTGGTTGTTTGTATTGTTTTGTTCCACAGATATAAGCGATAATGAGTATAATTAACGTTTATTTGTGACAAAATTGCACAATACAATTTCTGGTCTCAGTAACCACTATTGTTCGTTAGCTGAACAAACACACCTTTTTAGACCAGAAAATATTCGAAATTAATATTAATCGATAGAAGCATTTCTGGACAGGAGTCTTCGATTCAAATGTAATATTTTGTACCCCTGTAACTATATAATACATGTTTACAAAGAGATAATCCACCTTTAAAGATTTTGATTTGTTAAAAAGGCATAATGCTCTAGTCTTTTTCATGTGATATACAAGATCTTCAACTCGTTATGTTGGGATATAAGATTTTATGAAACTCGTTTGATAAATTTGATTCACAATAAGTCGTTGGAGATCCTCTAATACATTTTATTCCAATGTTTAACCCTTTCTTTACTAAATTTACACTCACTGACGAGTAGTTCAATCCCTTAGGAAATATTCAGATAATAATCCATTGGCCGCTTGTTGAACATATTATCTGAACATTTCCCACCGTTAACCCTTTCATGATGGGAGCTGTGCTGGTGCAGCATTAAAGATCGTGTGTCAGTGCATTCTCTCATATATGCGAGTCTCCCACAGGGAGCCTTGCATATATAAGAGAATCTACTGGCTTGCAAGGCTAAGGTAAATATTGTTAGGCCAATGCATGCTCTTATATATGTGAGGCTCCCTATGGGAGACTCGCATATATAAGAGAATGCATTGGCACAGGGTTTTCGCAAAATTTCAGGAAGCTCCAGTCATGAAAGTGTTAAATAAGAATTCTTCAGTTGTATCATCTGTTCATCTGTCTGTTGTCTTATATTTCCAGATAAATAATAGACGATTTCAACGTATACTATTATAACTGAATGGGAGAATCTATTTAGTAAAGGAAGGGTTAATTTACTTAATCTTTATTTATGAGATAGATTTCTGAGCTACTGTTCTTCATTGTTTCACTTTCAAATTGTGAGCAATGCTATGGTCACCGTCACCCTCTCAACAAGTATTAAAAACTTTATTTCTCACAATCCAAAGTCTGAACAGAAATGAAACTTAATTTTTCTCTTTTTATATCTATCTAATAGTTGATTCCGTCATTATCAAAATCAGCAAAATAATTTGTTGGCTGTCATGAGCATGATTATCAGTTGAAGCTACCAACAGCAGTTACAGCACTGAGACACATATTCTCTAATTGATCTATTGAAATTTTTGTGAGATCTTTGCAGAAGCATTGTATATTAACAATAGTTAGGCCAAATAACACTAATGCCGTGTTTCTCAGACAACTGCCCCCTCATAAAAAAATGGCCCCCTGGATGCTTTTTATGACCCACCAAACACAGAAAATAAAAAAAATATAGGTCATCCTAACCCTTAGTGACAATAGATGAACTACTGACCATAAATTTAGCTAGATTCATTTCAACTTGTATTTGATATTTCCCTTAATAATTTCTGAAAATATTAAAGTTTTCTTTCTGATTCATTTAAACTGTATGCATGTGCTCAGGTTGTAAGACAGATTGTATTAACAACTTTAATAACAAAAATAATTTTTTTACAACCAACAATATTTTTTATAATTCGGAGGTAAACATATCAAAACCTGACTGCTTGGAAATTTTTATCGCAAAGGTGGGACTAAAAACCTGTATAGCTGGTAATTTTTTGGCTAATAAATAACGAGAGGCCGATCACGATCGGCAGATGTTTAACCCATACCTTGGCGATAGCGACTAGCCATAACTGATAATTTGTCAAAGATATGATCACAGGAATTAATCCATATATCAGTACCCAACTTGAAATCAAAAGCTCAAATAATTTGTCTTAAGAAAGGGTTAAAGTATTTGGGTTGGGGAGGAGTAGTTTTAAATCTCATAACTCTGTCCCTATTCACACAAGGACCTCTCACTGTGAGATCCAATGGTTTAGTGATTTCGGAGGACATAGGAGTTTAAGTTTAATAACTCATTGGAAGCAAAAGTGATAAATCCCTATCTTTGCCACTTTTGACATGCCAGATATTCAAAATTTATTATTCACTTCTAAAGAGAAATTATAATTGTTGACAAGCCAGACTGCTTAGAACGACATATATGTAGGGGATTCCATCTCGTATTTAAATGGTACTTTAATTACCCCCCCTTCCCCCATTCTCCCCAGTTATTTGTTTATCAAACATGGACAGATATAAGATCAGATCTGACCTGTGTATTAAATAAGATTAAGTGTTTCATAACAGGGGTGTATGGTTTTCAAAAATATATGTAGTTTATACAATTCAAAAGTATTATCTATATAATGTTATACAGACATAATATGATGGGGATGCTGGCCCCTATGATCACTAAATCGTTCATATAAAAGAAAGTAAGTTAGCCCTCATTTGAATGGTTTCACACATTACAATATTTTACAAGTAGCTTGGGCACTAAAAGCCACAACCTTCAATGTTAATCTTCTAAGTGCTCTTTGGCCCCTAAAATTAAATCAACCATGAAAATGTGAACAAATGGGAAAATAAGGTTCCTGGAAATACTAATCTACCATATTGATTTTCAAAACAAGTCATCACTTACAATAGTCATGTATATTTATCTGCCTGTTTCCCATTGCATAGATAAATCATATTGGCTGTTGTTTTAATTTCAAATTGAAAGCACGTGTCTGAAGGGTTAATATATTTTTCAAAAATCAATTAATCAGTCAATACCAAAATTTATATAAGTGAATAGTGTGCAAAGATACCCAATAGATATTAAGAGATATGAGGAAGATTCCATGTACATTATAGCATGTGTCTATGGAAACCTTGGAAAGGGTTAATTATTTTTGAAGCAAATTAATGGAATTTATAAGACACTTATATAGGTGAGGGGGGCCCTTATCTCACCCTGTAATGAAATTTCAAGAATAGGAAAAACACCAGTCTTGTGCTGCCATTAATCAATTTGACAGTTAGAACTAGAGGTGTGACTGTCCCAATGGGACTAAGATGTTTGACATGTCAGTAAACATTTAGTTAAAATAATGAAATAACAGTTCCCATTGCAGGTGTACAACCATAACCCTAATCTTAAACCTATTGACCGAAAATTGTAGGAATAAAAGCTTGGACAAAATTATGTATGTTGCGAAATAAATTCTAAGTCGAAAATGGGGAATAACTCCACACAAAAAATGTCGGACAGACGTCATAATTGCAGGTGTACAGGTTCCCATGGTACTAAATATCAGTGCCAAGATTAAAAAACATTGACCGAAAAATGTAGGAATAAAAGCTCGGACAAAATTATGCATGTTGCAAAAAAAGTTTCTAAGTTGAAAAAGGGGGATAACTCCACCAAAAAATGTCGGACAGATGTCATAATCGCAGATGCACAAGTTCCAATGGTACTAAATATCTGTGCCACGTTTTAAAAAAATTGACCAAAAAATGTAGGAATAAAAGCTCGGACAAAAGTATACATGCTGCGAAAATTTTCTAAGTCGAAAAAGGGGGGATAACTCCAAAAAAAGAAAGTCCAACAGACGTCATAATCGCAGGTGCACAGGTTCCCATGGTGGTTGATGTCTGTGCCAAGTTTCACGGAAATTGATCAAAAAACGACTGAGAAAAACTCCGGACAAATTTGTGTCCACGGATGGACGGACGACGGACGGACGGACAAGCTGACTCCAGTATACCCCCCCCTAACTTCGTTGCGGGGGGTATAATAAACAAACAGCCATCCACCAGTGTTGTTTATCTTGCTTGACCCACCAGAGCTCTGTATCATATGTCATCACTCATTTCATAACAGATTTCACTTGGAATGACAACATCTATAAAAATCCTCTCATATACTCTGGATGTTGGATGATCACATGGTAATTTATTGATATCATTATATTACATGAAACTATTGCAATAAAATCTTCATATTTTCAAAACAGGATATCACACCTAATTAATCGTATAAAACTAAAATAAATGAAAGTGTCAATTTTTTTTTTATTATTTAATATTTGTATATGCTAAATTTATCAAGGAGCTAAATCTATAAAAAAAAAAATTTAATTTTTTTTTTCTTCGAAAAAGGGTCATAACCCCTTTAAAATTAATCGGATCAAACCCATATTCGGACTCGATCTGTATTTTGGGCTGCGAAACTCACATACCAAATTTGGTTCCAAAAATGTTTGAGTTATGGCAGAATGCGTGAATTCTAAGTTGAAAAAGGGCCATAACTCTGTAACAAAACCTCGGATCAAACCCAAATTCGAACTCGATCTGTATTTTGGGCTGAGAAATCCATATACAAAATTTGGTTTCGATCGGATAGAAAATGTTTGAGTTATCGCATTACTGGTAAAGTGTCTACGGACAGACAGACAGACAGACGGACAGACAGATGGACAGACAGATGGACGAACGACGAGTGGTCAATCCGGGCAACGACACTATGTTTACCATACTATGGTATGGGTAAACATAAAAATGAAAGTGTCAATGACACTGTAGCTCAACTTAGGTAGGGGAATAATTTAATGGTTGACAGTATATAGGAAAGGAAAGGTGCTAATTGCAATGTCTGACCTGTGCCAAAGGATTTAGTCATGCAAAGATTAAAATCCCAGATGGCTGCTGGCGGCCCTGTTTTTTGGCCAATTGACCCCAAAGGACTCGTTCCCATCTACATGTCATTGTTAACATCCATGACAAATTTCATGAAGATCTGACGAACAGTACGACCTGTAGCCCGTGCTAATGGATTGAATTTTTAAATCAAAGATGGCTGCTGGCGGCCATGTTTTTCAGCCGAATGACCCCAAAATGACTCACTCCCATCTACATGCCATTGTTAACATCCATGACAAATAGCCCTGTAGCCCGCGACAAAGGATTTAGTCATGCAAAGAGTAAAATCTAAGATGGCTGCTGGCGGCCATGTTTTTTGGCCGAATGACCCCAAAATGACTCGTTCCCATCTACATGTCATTGTTAACATCCAAGGCAAATTTCATGAAGTTCCGACCAAAGCTACGACCTGTAGCCCGCGCCAAAGGATTTAGTCATGCAAAGAGTAAAATCCAAGATGGCTGCTGGCGGCCATGTTTTTTGGCCGAACGACCCCAAAATCACTCGTTCCCATCTACATGTCATTGTTAACATCCCTGACAAATTTCATGAAGTTCCGACCAAAGCTACAACCTGTAGCCCGCGCCAAAGGATTTAGTCATGCAAAGAGTAAAAACCAAGATGGCTGCTGGCGGCCATGTTTTTTAGCCGAACGACCCAAAAATCTCTCGTTCCCATCTACATGTCAATATTAATATCCATGACAAATTTCATGATGATCAGACGAACAGTACGACCTGTAGCCCGCGCCAATGGATTGAATTTTGAAATCCAAGATGGCTGCCAAGCGGCCATGTTTTTTGGCCGAATGACACCAAAATGACTCGTTCCCATCTACATGTCAATGTCAACATTCATGACAAATTTCATAAAGATCAGAACAAAGGTACGACCTGTAGCCCGCACCAAAGGAAATTGTTGACGGACACACGCACAGACGGAAAACGGACACCAAACCATGGCAATAGCTCAAACTTACAAAGTAAGTTGAGCTAAAAACATGCATGCCCATTTTGAAAAAAATGTCTGAGAAATAGATATTAACTTTGTCTGGCCTTAATTATCTTTTGAATGTACATGACAAAAGGTATAGAAAATACCATGAAACACATCGGTTGAGTGAGTATAATTCATTTTCATACAACCGTTGTCTACATTAAATTTGAGTGATGTAATTTCTTACCTCCATACAGGATCCTAACACTCTTGGACACAGCTTCGGATACATTATCTTTTAACCACTGTCTCAGTTGACCGTGAACTTCTTGTGCTTGCTCAGGTGTAGCTACCTTTCCGGTACCGATGGCCCACACAGGTTCATATGCAATAACAACCTTGTCCCAATCTTTGGCTCCAATATTATCTGAAATAAAGTTTCATCCAGTGAGACAATTTCACAGCAGTAAACCATTAGTATTATTCCACAAACTCTGATACTTATTCAGTTACCTGGGGTTAATTCATGGTTTTAATTTGTGAAATATGAAGCTATTGTTGGTATTGACACCCAATATTTCAGTACAATAATGTTTGGGGAGCAAACTTAACTAGAGGTGTGACTGTCCCAATGGGACTACGGATACCCCCCTGTTTTTAAAATACTAAGATGTTTCACATGTCAGTAAACATTTAGTTAAAATAACAGTTCCCATTGCAGGTGTACAACCATAACCCTAATCTTAACCTATTGACCGAAAAATGTAGGAATAAAAGCTTGGACAAAATTATGCATGTTGCGAAAAAATTTCTAAGTCGAAAAAGGGGAATAACTCCACACAAAAAATGTCGTACAGACGTCATAATCGCAGGTGCACAGGTTTCCATGGTACTAAATATCAGTGCCAAGATTAAAAAACATTGACCGAAAAATGTAGGAATAAAAGCTCGGACAAAATTATGCATGTTGCAAAAAAAATTCTAAGTCGAAAAAGGGGGATAACTGCACCAAAAAATGTCGGACAGATGCCATAATCGCAGGTGCACAAGTTCCCATGGTACTTTAATCTGTGCCACGTTTTAAAAAAATTGACCTAAAAATGTAGGAATAAAAGCTTGGACAAAAGTATACATGTTGCGAAATTTTCTAAGTCGAAAAAGGGGGGATAACTCCACCAAAAAACAGATGTCATAATCGCAGGTGCACAGGTTCCCATGGTGGTTGATGTCTGTGCCAAGTTTCACGGAAATTGAAAAAAAAACGACTGAGAAAAACTCCGGACAAATTTGTGTCCACGGACGGACGGACGGACAAGCTGACTCCAGTATACCCCCCTAACTTCGTTGCGGGGGGTATAAAAGCTCATGGGCTTGTTGTTTAATCCCCTTTCAAATTCACATATCTATACTATATTGTCAAAACTTTTGTTAAATGTTCATATATGTTACATGTATTAGGATTGGAATAAAATATGTTTACATCAGTACCATAAAATGGTTCTAGAGGTCAAACCTAATGATATTTGCGACAATTCAAGGCCATTTTGTGATATTTTCAAGTTTTTTGGTGTATACATTATTTATTGGTCCCAAATAATACATGAATTTAAAATGTATGTGATAAATATGACATGATAGACCTCTGAGAGGGAAGAAGAGGATTTGGCATCAAGTGCTAGGTGCTAAAAGGAGCCATCTCCTCAGAAAAGAAAAGGATTACATGAAGAGCTAGAGAACAGAAGTGGAGGACAAGAGAAGTGGAAAGATAAGACAGAGACTGTCAGAGAGAGGTACAGCAAGTAATATATAAACATGAGGTGAAATTTCTGAAATGAAGAAAAAACATACGGCCAATTAACACTGCAATGATCATTGCTCAGTAGGTGCACGTGTATTTAAAATTTACATTTTCATTTAACCCTTTACCCAACAAACCAGCCAAAACCGGCCAAATAAAGCTTCAACAGCCTAAAATATCTTCGGTCTGTCTCAATAGAACCATACAAATATGGATATCATTGGAACCGGCTCCTTGACCACATTGTGATAGTTACAGTTAGCCCTGTGCCAATGCATTCTCTTATATATGCGAGTCGACCATAGGTCGCCTCGCATATATAAGAGAATGCATTGGCCTAAAAAAAATCTTTTTTTAACACTTTTTACCATTTTTTCTTACATTATTTAACAATTTTATAATTTTTAATGTGTTAAGCCAATGCATTCTCTTATATATGCGCGGCGACCTATGGTCGACTCGCATATATAAGAGAATGCATTGGCACAGGGCCCTTCTGTTGGGTAAAGGGTTAAAGATGAATATCTGAAGCAGTGCTAAATGATGTCAGCAGAGAGTGAATTTAGTGACATTTGCCGACTGTGGACCTCATTCTGCTTGACCTCATCTGCTATGGGGGACCTAAATTTAAGTTCCCAGATGGTGAATATTGTGATGTGCACCCATTGGGCACCTCGATTATATAATTTGTTGTCAGCCAACTTGGGGATATAGAGAAACTAAAAGAAGTTTCTAAAAGAAACTAAAAAAATTGTTAATTTGACGATAAAGATACTTTCCAGAAAAGATGAAGCCTAAACAGAATGAGGTCCCCAGACTCGGGCCCAGAGGGTGAATTTAGTGATGCTAGCCTGCTGTGCAGGGTAGCATCACTAAAATCACCCTCTGGGTTACCTCATTCTGCAAGGTCCAACATTATATTCTCAGAGAGGCAATTTATATGTCTGATATATCTTACCTGCAATGAACTTCATTTGATGGAACACTACCTCAGTTGTTTTTCCTGCTTCTTTCTCGTCTAGTTTCTCACCAATGCAGGGCAGAATGAACATACCTTGACTCAAAGCAAACTTGCATTTCTCACCAATCAACTGAAAATGGTGCAGAGAATTGAATATAAATGCTTCCACCTTAAACATAGAGATTGCATATCAGTAATTCAGGAAAACCTTGGTTAATTAAGGGCTACTATTTGCATGTCATAGAAAAATTAAACAGTTAATACAGAACAAGCTGATTGGCTTGAATGGACATTATGCACGTCAATCCTGTTTAATATCATGTAGATGAGGTCACGTATGAGAAAATGAATACAAATTTAGCTATTTGCCCAAAAAATTACAAAATGGCCCACAAAATGGCCCAAGTATTTTTCTGCAGAAAATGTAGTACATATCTGATTATGTTGTCCAGACATGCAGGGCTTTCCAACTGTTGTAAATTTCCAATCTGACACCCCCCCCCTCTAATGTTGGAAATATTCCAACTGATGGCCATTTCAGACCAACATTTTGACCAAAAGTAGAAACATACAACTGTTATTCTAAAAACAACAAATTTCCCACTATTATTACTGGTTCGAAAATCAAACAATGTGAACAATGCACCCATACCCCCAGTTGCCACGTTCCTGGTACTGGGGCAAATTTGGTGCAATTACAATAGTGTCAGATGGGTGATTGATATAAGACCCACCGACAAACCACTGGAAGTTTCAGTCACAAAAAAATCTTCAAATTATAAAGTTTGGTACATTTGTGTTTCAAAAATCATGAACATTGTAAATCTGCAAGTACATTTCAAGAATACCTAGACAAACATATATGATATCTTTGATCTCATCATAAAATGTTTTCAATATGCCCAATGGTGCCCTACATTTGCGTGATCGATGAGAAATGCATTGCACTGTTCCATTGTTATTAGTTTAAACAGTTGGGAGGTATATGGTACAAGTCTGTGAGTTACATGTAGGCTAAAATTTCAGATGTTTTTCAACATCAGATTTATGGAGGCAGAGACTCAGTATGATTGTTCATTGGTTCACAATTAAGTCCTTGCTTCGTGAGCGAGAACAAATATTAATACAAAATTTAGAACAAAGCATCTTCAAATGCGTGCATGTTCTTTTATCACCACAAGAATGCAAAGAGGCCAAGAGGGTGATTCGAAAATATTCAAAACCTAGGATCGAATCGAACCAAATTGAATCGGCAGCCCGATTCATGTATCAAATCAAATCTTGAAGCTTTGCAGGGGCCTACGACCACAAGTTGTCTCAAATAAATGTGAATTGTGTAAGCCAATTCTTTTGGTGTTACTTAATAGTTTAAAATCCCGAAATATAAATGGCCCAAGATATTATCAAATAGCCCAAAACATATTGAGAACGGCCCAAAATTTTGCCCATCAATTTTCTGGTCCACCGAGAACACTGGTAACAAATTTTTTCTTAACTAAGAGCTTTTGCAGTACTTAATACCTACCTTATCAGGCTCTCCAAAAACATGTCTTCTCTCAGAGTGACCCAAGATGACCCATTTAGCACCAATATCCAGCAGCATGTTTGGGCTGAATGAAACAAATGATAAGGCGATCCAAAATTAAATATCTGTTTCTCAAGCAATCCCTCACTTATTTTGAGAGCCTCATTGATCTTTTTATTATAAGAAATTTGTGCAAAATGAAATTCAATGGCCATTTTATCATCAATTTATCATGATTGGTTCAGAGTTGTGAAAAGATAATAAGCATACTGACCTCAGAAAGAGACAAAAAGTAATATGAAAGTGTCAATGACACTGTAGCTCAACTTAGGTAGGGGAATAATTTAATGGTTGACAGTAAATGGAGGAATAGGAAAGGTGCTAATTGAAATGTCTAACCTGCGCCAAAGGATTCAGTGATGCAAAGAGTAAAATACAAAATGGCTGCTGGTGGCCATTTTTTTTGGCCAATTGACCCCAAAATAACTCGTTCCCATCTACATATAATTGTTAACATCCATGACAAATTTTATGAAGATCTGACATAAGCTACGACCTACAAATTTCATGATGATCAGACGAACAGTACGACCTGTAGACCGCGCCAATGGATTGAATTTTGAAATCCAAGATGGCCGCTGGCAGCCATGTTTTTTGGCCGAATGACCCCACAATGATTCGTTCCCATCTACATGTCAATGTCAACATTCATGACAAATTTCATAAAGATTAGACCAAAGGTACAACCTGTAGCCCGCGCCAAAGGATTTAGTCATGCAAATAGTAAAATCCAAGATGGCTGCTGCCTGCTGGCGGCCATGTTTTTTGGCCGAACAACTCCAAAATCACTCGTTCCCATCTACATGTCATTGTTAACATCCATGACAAATTTCATGATGTTCCGATCAAAGCTACGACCTGTAGCCCGCACCAAAGGATTTAGTCATGCAAAGAGTAAAATCCAAGATGGCTGCTGGCGGCCATGTTTATTGGCCGAACGACCCCAAAATGACTCGTTCCCATCTATATGTCAATATTAACATCCATGACAAATTTCATGATGATCAGATGAACAGTACGACCTGTAGCCCGCGCCAATGGATTGAATCTTGAAATCCAAGATGGCTGCCAGCGGCCATGTTTTTTGGCCGAATGACCCCAAAATGACTCGTTCCCATCTACATGTCAATGTCAACATTCATGACAAATTTCATGAAGATCAGACCAAAGGTACAACCTGTAGCCCGCGCCAAAGGAAATTGTTGACGGACACACGGACACGGACGACGGACGCCAAACCATGGCAATAGCTCAAACTTACAAAAGTAAGTTGAGCTAACAAGGGTTGCACATCAAGGATGGCTTGGTGGAGTTTTTTGCCCATAAGAGCACCTGTCTGACTGAGAATAATTGAAAATGGACGACTAAAGAAACATAACTCAGAACTAAGGGCCATCGAAAATCATTCAAATTTGATAGCACCCATCTAGAGCTGATCCTAAACAAGCATGTAAAGATTCAAAACAATTCTCCAATAAATGTGGGTTGCAGGGTCTACTGATGGATTCACATTTGAAACCCAAGATGGCTGCTGGTGGCCATGTTTTTAACAAATTTCGAAAAAAAAGGGAGGCTCCCATCTAGAAGTCATCCGTAAGATCCATATGAAGTTTGGTGACGATTGGATGAGAAATGTGACCTGTAAGGTGTGCTAATGGATTTAGTCATACAAAGAGTAAAATGCAAGATGGCTGCTGGCAGCCATGTTTTTTAACAGAATTCGGAAAAAAATGGTAAGCACCCATCTAGAGGTCACCCTGGGGATCCATATGAAGTTTGGTGATGATCGGATGAGGGATATGCTCTGCAGGATGTGTTAAAGTATTTAGTGATGCAAAGAGTAAAATTCAAGATGGCTGCTGGTGGCCATGTTTTTCATAAAAAATCATTCAAATCCAATTGCTCTCATCTGCAAAAGACAAACTCATATACCGATTATTGTTGAAATCGGTCAAAGTTTGTTTGAATTAACGGTCACGAGGGATCAAAATCGCTAAAAATAGACAAACTAAGTCTCATAACTCTTGTATAAAAGATTGGACAAATCTGGTTTTCGAACTTTCGAAAAAAATTGATATGTATAATAGTAATACATAACTCTAGGCAGCCAATCTATTCTAAATGGTAACCCTGTTCATTATTTAATTAAACGTCACTTAGCAGGCATCCCACAATCAAACCAAGTTCTTAAACAATGAAGAAGATAAACCCTTAGGCCCGTTTTATACGTCGAACCAGACATGGGTCGCCAACCTAATTAGTGTGAAAATTCCAAGATAGCGCGACTGGCTCATAAAGAATTTTTCTGCCACAACCCTACGTGCTATACCTCTGGTAATGACATACTACATGTCTGTTTTTCAACGCTGTTTTATACAACGTGCTAGAAATGGGTCGAGCTGAGATGATTCTGGGAAAATCACTCCCCATTTAGGTCCCCTTTGGTGGAGAGCATGCACAATTTGAAGTTTGTTGATCATTACATCAACCCTGGTTCGTCCTAGTGTGACCATTGCAAGCACGTCATGTAAAACAGCGTCGGGCCACAGAAGTGTTGACTCTTGGCCGTTGTCAATATATATCGAAGGCTATGGTACGGTATTACAGAGACATGCATAATTATGACAAAGTACATTTCAAGAAATTTGGGAATAAATATATTGCAGAGATATATACAAATGTTCAAGGAAGATGAATGACAAGATCCTGATTTTGAAAGTTTCAAACCAACAAATGAGAGCCAGTTTAGAGTGCATTGTTAGAAGACACTATCACTGATTATATCAGACAGCATTTTGTATAAATTGTATAATTTATTTTTAAATATACGATTATGGCACATGCCAGCTAGCTTGACGTATAAATCAAACACACGTAACACGTGCCAGAGACAAGCAAATGTTGAGCCAAGCGAAGATAGAACAACCCTTGTTTGGCACGATGTATAAAACGGGCCTTACAGAGAGGATTGATCAAGGGATGATGGCTGTATATTCTTACAAACATTAGTCTAAAATTAGTTAATGGGAAGTAAATACTTTTTAATAACCTTATCTGCATCTTCCTGTCCAGACTTTTTCCCTTCATTTAATAGTAATATTTTATAGAGAAAATAATATTCTAGTATATGGCTCCCATATAAGCATATTCAAGCCACCAACCATCCTGATAGTTGGGACTTAAACATAATGAAGTGTCAATGACACTGTAGCTCAACTTGGAGAGGGGATAATGTCATACATTACAGTCAATGGAGCGATAAGGAATGTGGAAAGTTCAAATGTTGAAGTAATACCAGAGGATGCAGAGGTCTACCCGAAGAGCCCATATAAAGTTTGGGATGAATTGGATAACAAGAGCATGTTAGGTCATGGCAAAATTTCCCCATGGTAATTACAACAAAGAGCCATATCTCAGGTGAAAATTGGCAAGGAGTAAAATCCAAGATGGCTGCCAGCAACCATGTTTTTGACCGAATATCGTTCAAATTCGATAGCTCCCATTTAGAGGTGATACCATACATGCCTGTATATTTTCAAAACATTTTGTCAATAATTGTGGGCAGCAGGGTGTATTGATGGATTCAAATGTGAATTCCAAGATGTTTTTTTTAACAGAATTCAGGAAAAAAATGGTAAGCTCCCATTTCAAGGTCACCCCAAGGATCCATATGAAGTTTGGTGACGATCGGTTGAGGGATGTGACTTGTAGGGTGTGCCAAAGGGAATTGACTGACGCACATATGCAAAGACAATGGATGCCAACCCATGGCAAAAGCTCAAACTTGACTAAAAACCTCCCTCCCTCACTGATCTGAGAAAAAATTAATTAACTTTGGATGGCCTTGTCAGAGACAATGACACTCAAGTTGACTATAAGAACACAAGCCTTGAAATAGTGTGTCTGTCATTTGCAGAATGAGGTCCCCAGAGGGTGAATTTAGTGTTGCTACCCTGCACACCAAATTCACCCTCTGGGGACATCATTCTGCTTAGGGCCCATCTTCTGGGAAGTGTCTATAGTCTCAAATTGACATTGTTTTTAGTTAATTTTTTCCTTCTGTTCAGTTTCATTATCCCCTAATTTGCAGAAGATAAAATACATAATCGAGGTGACTAATTGGTGAACATCACCAACTTCAACTGGAGAATTTCAATCTGATCCTAGTCCTCCCACAGCAGTTGAGGCCTAAGCAGAATGAGATTCCCAGAGGGTGAATTTGGTGATGCTTGCCCACTATGCAGATAGACCTCATTCTGACATATATGCATTCTGCAAATGTCAGAAACACTATTTAAAGGCTTGCATGAGTCAGTTTGGAGGCTAGTTATGGAGAGATGTTCAGTCTCTTTAAAGATGCCCTGTATGATTTGACACCACAAAACAACCATAGATCTGGGCATTTTTTTTACCAGAAAATAATCAGACAAACAAGCCAATTAGTAGGAGGTTTTGACTAGCCTTGAAATAGTGTCTGTCATTTGCAGAATAATAGACCTCAACAGAATGAGGTTCCCAGAGGGTGAATATGGTGATGCTAGCCCGCTATGGGTGATAGGCTGATAGCATCACTATATTCACTCTCTGGGAACCTCATTTTGCAAATGACAGAAACACTTGACTATTTCAAGGCTTGGGTTTTGATGGCCATATATTAACTTTCAAAAGAGGAAATTTTAACACATTTAGAATTTTTGTAAGCCCAGATAAACTTCAAATGAACATTTTTATAAAGAGCATCAATGCCTCCATAACCCGAAGGCGGTACCTACCGGTACCTAGATATTATAAAGAGCATTCTCAATTATAAGCTTTTGTGATCCTATTCAAAGTATTAATAATATGGATGCTTTTGTGGATTTACGCAATGCCTATGCTATATGAATGATGGTAACTGCAAGTACATTTCATTTCTCTTTTACCTGGTAAGCTGAAAATTAACTTTCACAAATTTGGCACAAAATCAAGAAGAACAAGATTTTTTCCAAGGTAATGGCACCTTTATATTTCTACTAAGAATATATTGAATTATTTGTTTTGACACAGAAAAATTCCTATTCAGCTCTGAAGCAACCAACGATATGTGACAGAAGACTTCCATAATGGCTTGTAGATCATTTTTGGAATCTACGATCCTCTTTGGAATAGCCTATAGTTACTAATATTGTCTATTTAAAAAAAATACTATGAAAAAGTTTCCAACGAGTAGGCATCCATTTTATGTTTAACTCGTTTCACTTGAACAAACATAAATGATTTATAGAATAACAACTACGAATTACATAAACGAAGTTTTAATCTAGAAATTCAGGTTAACGATTTGCTTTACATGAACTGTGCACACCATATTGTTATCATTAAATCATCACAAAAGACCTGTCATACTATAAACATGTATCATGCAATGAAACGAACTTTTGCAGTCTATAGTATCGTATGTATTGATGATCAACTTTTCCAAAAGCCAATATAAGCGAATAATTATCTACGTTACGAAATTTGGGTGGGAGGGTGGGCCCAACCGTGCACATAAGAAGCTAAATGTAGAATGAGCGCTAAATTCTTGTTTGCGTTCAAGCACACTTTAGAACAATCGAGAAACTCGTGCTGAATCGAGTAAATATCAATCAACGCTTATCATGCGTGAACTATAATCACCAATCACCCAGATATGCCCCATCGATTTAACCCCCGTCGATCTAATATTTTTCATTAACACCCTGCTCTCCAAATAATTCTTCGTTGAACTTCAATAAAGTAATTTCTGTTTTCTTTGAGAATCTATGGAATGATTTGGATGCAGTGCTTCTATTTGTAGGAAACCAGCTGCACCTTCAGAATTTCTTCTGTCTGTTACAGTAATGTCTGAAGTATATGACACTTTAAACACAGTTGAATTACGAAAAAAAATTCAGGATTTAGTCGGAAATATGGACATTACTAGGGCTGCAACGATACACTTTGTCACGATATGATACATGACCAATGATACGATACATATCATGATACGCAACAAGACAGTCAATGACTGTGGAGACGCCCACCAGACTGTAAAGACTGAGAAGACTGGGACTCGGAAGACCATAAGAGTTAGTACTTGTCAAATTCACTTAAAAACAAGTAGTCCTAAAGAGGGACGTAGCCTAGAGGGTCTCTGTTGAGCAGTGGGGTGTCCACCTTGAAATATGGTCCAGATCACCCCACCCCACATAGTCCATAGTCTGCTCCCACCCAACTGAAGCAAGCACACTCCCAAGTTCGTAAAATTCCTTTGCACATGTTGGAATTTTACAACTGATACCTCAAGCTTTCCTAACTGATGCAAAGTTCCAACCTGAGATGCCCCCCTTTTTTAATGGTGGACCCATTAAAACAAATTTTTATCCCAACTCTCCATATACACCAAATGCCATTTCTTGATTGGTCGAACCCATTTTAACAAATCTGTAACCCAATCCCAAGTAACACAAGGACCCTCCATACTAGTTACTACATATAAGCTAAATAGGCCTGATGGCTCTTGAGGAGCCATTTTAAGAATTACTATGGGGGAAGAGTTATGTCCCTGGTCGCACCCCTATTTGACCTGCTGAACCCATTTCAACAGATCTGAATCCAAGTCACGCAAGGACTCTCTATACCAAAATGTATGCTAAATATGCCAAATGGTTCTTGAGAAGATGTTTTAAAAATAACTAATGAGGGAAAGAATTATGTCCGTGGCTCTGACCCTATTTGACCTAGTGATCCAATTCTGAATCAAATCTGAATCCTTGTCACCCATTCCAAATATAAGCTGAATATGCCTGATGGTTCTTGATAGGAAGACATTTTAAGAATTACAATGGATGGACAAGTTATGTCACTGGCTCCGCCCTTATTTGCCCAGGTGACCTCATTTTAACACATCTGTACCCCTGTCACCCAAGGACCTTCCATACCAATTATAAGCTAAATAGCCCCGATGATTCTTGAGAAGATGTTTTAAGAATAACTATGGATGGAAAGAGTTAGGTCGCTAACTATGCCACTTTTTTGACCATGTGACCCCCATTTGAACAGAACTGAATCCCAGCCACCTAGGGACCATTCACACAATATATGTCTCAGTTCTTCATTTCAGGTAAGCTAAGAAAAATGCCTCCTTCTTTCTCATCCAGTTTCCCATATGTATTTGCCTGAGAAAACAGGTATTTAGTTTTACTGGCCTAACTGTCAGATTCATCATTCACACTTGCCTTTGGGAGTTTGTTATCATAAGCTATGGGTAATTTATATACAAACTCTTTAACAGGCAGAGAATTTTAGGCTATTAATCAAAGGAGCTGTCATTTCAATCAGATTTTGTTAACACTGCCATTTCATTTATTACTTTATAATCAATGTGACTTCTATATGGTGTTAAGTAAACATTCTGTGATTGCAGACACCTTCCTCATATCTCATAGAGCTCTGAGTATAGATCTGCTAGCTGTTTGCATGTTCTTGATTTTAGACTGATTTAAACCAAATTTGGTTGAGTCACCCTGGTGGATGTTATAATGGTGTTATTTATTTTTTAAATTGAGCAGGAAATTAATCTCAATTGAAATAAAAAAAATTCATTTAAAAAAAAAAAAACACACATTTCAAATCAAATTTTTTTAAAGTTTTTTATTTTGTTTGTTTTGTTTTTTAGTTAAATTGAACAAGGAGTTCAATCTAAAAAAAAAATTTTTTTAAAGAGTTGTGACCCTGGCTCTGCCCCTATTTCACCCAGTGACCCCATTTGAACAAATCTGAACCCCAGTCATCCAAGGACCTCCATACCAAATATAAGCTAAATCGGCCCAACGGTTCTTGAGAAGAAGTCATTCTAAGAATTACTATGGAGGAATAGAGTTATGGCCCTGCTTTCGCAACTATTTGACCCAGTGACCTCATTTGAACAAATCTGAATGTGAGTCACATAGGGAACATCTACACCAAATATGAACCCATTCGGTCTTATGGTTCTGAAGAAGAAGAGGTTTAAAGAATTGGACGGACGGACGACGGATGTGGAGTGATGACTATAGCTCCACCGGAGACTTCGTCTCAGGTGAGCTAAAAACCATGTTTTGCAAGGATTTTCTACCTAAATTGCTCAAAAAAACACAGTAAATATGGGTTATTTTCGCTTTCAATGACCTAAAATTGTGATATTTGTGTATCGTGATACACTTCACATGATACGATACGCGTATCGTGTGAAAGCGTATCGCAATACATCGAAATCACGATGAATCGTTGCAGCTCTAGACATTACTGTATGTTTCTACAGTCTACCAGTACCAGTAACCAAACAGCAAACAGGCTGCAAGTTTAAACACTGTACCTGTTTTCTCCAGTAAAGGCACCTTTTTCTGCCTTATAACAGTTCTGAGCTGCCACATTGATGTTTTTATTAAATTTTGAGACACAATAGTCAATGTAGAGAGCAGGAGGAGACACCAAAACATCTGAAATTAAATTGATTGAATGTTAAAAGCTGGTGCCGATGGGTATATTAAGACATTTGAGGTACAGTAATGCCCTAAGTAATCGACTCCTTAACCACAGCAGAATTATGGGTAACTTTTCAGGATTTAGTCGGAAATATGGCTTGTTGCCATTCATCGGAAAGCTCTCCCTAGAGCTTTCCGATGAATGGCAATAAGCCATATTTCCGACTAAATCCTGAAAAGTTACCCATAATTCTGCTGTGGTTAAGGAGTCAATTACATAGGGCATTACTGTATTTACATGTAAGCTCATTTTATCAGTGCTGCCCTGACAGTTTCTATGAATTGAACTGATTCCACATTGCACAATGGCTTTGAATGCATGAATCAAATGCTGAGCCTGAATCAATTAGTCATAAAGCACTGAAAATCGAAAAGTTGCATGAGAATCATTATGAGAATCGATTTGGTGATTCTCGTCCAATCTTAAGTTAAGCTCTGAGATATCGACTCAAGCCAAGCTAGGTTCCGATCATCCTGACTCAAGGTCCCAATCGTCCAAGGTCCCGGGGCTCCCAATCGTCCAAGGTTCCAATCATCTGATCATATTGTATCTGTATGATTACTATGAAGTTTTGAAGATCATGCCTAATAATATTAATTATTAAAAAAAATTAATAAAATAAAATATCTCACCCGTATTCTTATCTAGATCTGCTTCATTCATAAATTTTATTATTGCGTCAATAGATGACCTCGATCCATTAAGTTTCCAGTTACCCCCGACGAAGAATCTTCTTTCACAAGACATTCTGGTGATCTGATCGGTCTTTTGCAAGGGAATGAAGATGAGAAATGGAGAAGCCGGCAATTTTAGGGACGTCCTTGGAGCGCTGAATGTCAAGGACGTTTTTTATATTGAATTTCCAAAAATCAAACAAATGCTGAAACGAAAATAATTGTTAAATGTATTAAATATAGATTCGTCGTGAACTAAACATAAAGTTTGTATTAACAATAAAATATCCATATATAGTTGAAACAACAATTGCTTACCTTCAAACGCTATTAATTAAGTTTTTTTAAATAAGATGGAGTTCGTTCCATCAGTCTTGTTGTGTTAAGTCCCAATTTTGTTTTACAATATGTCTGCGCCCATGAGAAGAGAAGTTTTCGCAAGGCAATTTTCCAACAAATTCGTTTAACTTTAACATTCCGACAGGTGATTTCATTTGAAATATGTAGTCTTCTCTACAGCATGGTATATATATTATCGAAATGGAGAAATTGAGTATTTTGAATATCTGTACACGCAATACTTGGTGTGTTCTCAGGAAAAACTTGGATGCAAGTCAATGTAAATGGAAAAGTTACAGCACCCAAAGGAAGGGATCGCCAATGAATGTGTTTTCTCGGAAGGCAAAACGATTGCACAGAGACAGAATAACTGAGTTACCAGACTACAAAATATATGATTATGTGAAAGATGAAGTAAGTAACAATCAGCAGGTCTGGGAAATGTGAAAATTCAGCTACAGTAATGCCCTAAATAATCGACCCCTTAACCACAGCAGAATTATGGGTAACTTTTCAGGATTTAGTCGGAAATATGGCTTGTTGCCTTTCATCGGAAAGCTCTCAGTGAGCCATATTTCCGACTAAACCTGAAAAGTTACCCATAATTCCATAATTCTGCTGTGGTTAAGGGGTCGATTATTTAGGGCATTACTAGTACTGTACAAATTGCAATCAAGTCGGGCACTAGATCCATGGGAACTTAGTAGACCTAAGTTCCAATGCAAGTTCTAAATGCTATGATGCAAGTATGATTTCTATAAAAATAACAATTATGACCAACACACATGTATTTATCATCTAAATACTAATATAAACTTGTGTTCAACCATGCACTCACCTACATTGTATGTGTCATTTAGGCTTCTAGACGTTTCGTACCATGGTCGTTTCGTACCTGGACGTTTCGTACCATCTGGTCGTTTCGTACCATATTTGTTGGTCGTTTCGTACCGCATTGTTTGGTCGTTTCGTACCATGTAGAAAATCAATTGGTCGTTTCGTACCGTGTGTTGTTCCATGTTGGGAATGGGGGCAAACAGTATTAATTTCATACTTTATTCTTTATTTTAAAATAACAATAACATATTAACAACATTATTTTACACAATAATATGGGACATGATATTTGTTATTTGATTAACAATCAGCAGACTCGACAGCAAGGACAGCAACTGTTGGCGCAAACAGTTTTGAACATGCCTTCAAAAGACCACTGGTGGAGATGCCGCCGTTTTCGTAGTTACTCCACAAGCAGAATAGTTGCGCCTGGTTCTCCCGATACTGGAGTCTTTGGTGCCTTTTAATTTTTTTTTCACCAACCAACTTTACTGTCATGACTGTCGTTGCCGATTCCTTCTTGAGCATTGGAACCAGGATGTAATATGGGATGTTTGTTGCCTTGTTTTTGTATTGGATGCGTCTGTGCCATCCCTCAGTGTCGTTGTTTGTTCGGATGGAGCACCCGTAGATGCACCACGATTCCATTGGTAGGCATCTGGAGTCCAGCCACTGTGATTCCACATACTCGTAGATTAATGGCATGTTGCCGATTTTGGCTGTCGGGTGATCTCGCATCCTGGCAAATGCTGATCGGATGTGTTCAGCTGGCAGAAGTGGCAAAGCATAAAGCTTTCGCAGTTGCCTACAAAAATTAAAAGAAGATATAAACATAAATAAGAAAATATTCAGTTTGTTATATATTATTCTAATTTCCCCCTATTTCTGCTAATTGAAATAATAGCATTATTCTACTTATATAACTGAAATAAAAATAATAATCATATAAGTTATATTTGGAAAAAATTGATTTAATCATACAATTCTATTATTTTATTTTAATCATATAATTCTATTATTTTTATTTTATCTACTATTTTATTTTATGAGAACAAATATTTACCTATATTCGTCTCCTTTTTTGTTGTACAGTTCGATCAGCCCTTTCTTTTGAATCTGCTTATTCACGGCCTGGGTCCAGTGAAAATAACAACCACGTCTTTCTACCTCTGGTAGTAACTTGTGTTTGGACTTCCATGTTGCCTTGTCAAAGTCCATACAATTAACGTCGGAGAGAAAGTCAGACATGATTGTGAGATGAATGATGAAATGATGGGGATCTCATGTTACTTATAGGATTCCAACAAAAACAACTCACGAAAAGGTGTGATAAAGAAGCCAGGTGGTAATTAGTGGTAATCAGTAAGAGCTCACCTCTTGTTTATACAGCATGATTAGTATTAACACTTGTTGTAAAAACATCTCATAAGATCTTTCCCGCAGTCAATCAGATGAATACTATTGTCAGCGTGATTGTTATTCACATTCGATGTAAGCAAATCTCATAATATCTTTCGCCGCATTCCAAAACATGAATAATTATACATACATAATATAAATATATATATAAAATACCGTGTTTTCCACATTTCCAACACACGGTACGAAACGACCAATTGATTTTCTACATGGTACGAAACGACCAAAGAATGCGGTACGAAACGACCAAACAATATGGTACGAAACGACCAGATGGTACGAAACCACCAAGTACGAAACGACCACGGTACGAAACGTCCTGTACCCGTCATTTATCCTTAAAATCTGACAAATAACGGAATGAAAGCACTGACATGTCTACCATAACATGTAATTGCATGCACTCATGAATTCCCCTGATGTTTAATACCATAACTTTCTCATGCATGACAAGGATCAGTTCAATCAGGTCGAGTGTAACTACACTCTGGGCATGCGTTCTACTCTCAGGCTCCAAATAAAAGTGCAGGGGGGAAATCCATTGAAAGTTAATTAGTGCAGGAGGAACTGTGAGCAACATCATCTGTGGTTAAACAAATTATTTTTATAGTAGGTCAAGTTTTGGAATCGACATATTATGTGTCGTGTGGTGTTTTATTCAATATTTAAATGTTCACATGTATGCCATAGACTTGAATATGTACATGCATAAAGTTATAAGCTCATCATTTTTTTATATCAGAATCATATAGAAATCTTGAGTTTGTGCTTATTTCAATTTTCATAGCCTCAAAATTAATAAACGTGCAGACCCAAATAAGCACTGTGCAGGGCGGAAATTACCCAAGTAAATAATAAACGTGCATGCATGTTTATTTGGAGCCCAAGAGTACGGTACTAACTTTGTACCGGTACTACTAACCTTACTATGGGTACCGTAACCAGTTTTCCGTGACATGTTATGATTTTCCCGTGCACAGGTTGTCATGTGATGTTTAGGACCGCCTACTTGACTTACTTTGGCCATCTTACAACGTGGTTTCAACATGTGTTTTCCGATTGGTATTTTTGATTAAATATTTAAGGAATTATACACACTTTCTGGTAGGCGTCAAAGTTAATATAAATTGCAATATTGATAACTTTAATGACAATGTTACCTTCTTCTCAAAATTAAGTGTATTTAAAAAAATTAAATTGTCTCAACAGGCCATAGAGGAAGGGCTGTCTGACTTGATTCGAATATTAAGTTCATCAAGTCAGGTCTGACAAGTCGGGCACACATCCAAAATGGGCTTCGTAGCTCGTTTTGTCTATCATAACCCAATTTAGCTACATTTTTAATGTGAATTACACATCTCGATCAATTTTGGGCATAACGTGAAAAAGCGCAAATCGAATTGACTTTCATTAGTTGTGTATCACTATCCTGTCTACAAAGAAACAATAAACTCATTGACTCACCATGGCTTAAATAGCTTTTGAGCATTTCAAAATTAATCTGTTTTTGGATAATTTATCATCAGAAATCGTAAGGAGGAATCATAACACTTTTTGTAAGCTTAAATCTGATTGGCTGCTAAATTATGCCCGGTTTAATGATATATTCTTAAAGAAATTTTAATGCATAATGCACCTGTTTGAATGTACAGGAACACACATTAGATTGTATTTATCCCATCCATATCACACACAATGCACATTTCCATATATTTCAAGTTTATGACCACTCCTGCTTCCACACATTGTCTTCTCCGAATAGCATTCACATAAATATTTTACAAACAGTCATCTCCGAGTGAAGCTGTTCAGCGTATTTGCTTTATACAATCAGGTGAGCCACATAAATTGAAAATTCTTGACCTTCAAAAGATATGACATGTGAACACTAATGGGCAACTTTCAACTTTTTCTAACGAAATCTGATATTTTCACAAAACATACTACCATACCAGACGTCAGTAACCCTCAATAAAACATTGTGAATTGCGCTTAAGTCATGGTGAGTCGAAGAGTTTATTGTTTCTTTGTAAATGGGATAGTGGTACACAACTAATTAAAGTCAATTCAATTTTAACTTTTTAGCTCACCTGAGACGTAGTCTCCGGTGGAGCTATAGTCGTCACGCCTCGTCCGCCCATTTGTCCGTCAACAATCTTTAAACATCTTCTGAACCATAAGACTGAATGGGTTCATATTGGTGTGGATGTTCCCTAGGTGACTCACATTCAGATTTGTTCAAATGAGGTCACTGGGTCAAATAGTTGTGAAAGTAAGGCCATAACTCTATTCCTCCATAGTAATTCTTAGAATGACTTCTTCTCAAGAACCATTAAACTTTTAAATTAAAAAAAAAAATAACGCCATGATAACATCCACCAGAGTGACTCAACCACATTTGGTTTAAATCAGTCTAAAATCAAGAACATGCAAACAGCAGATACTGAGATCTCAATGAGTTATGAGGAAGATGTCTGTGATCACAGAATGTTTATTTAACACCATATAGAAGTCGCATTGATTATAAAGTAATAAATGAAATGGCAGTGTTAACAACATCTGATTGGACAGCTCCTTTGATTAATACCCTAAAACTCTCTACCTGTTAGAGAGTTTGTATATAAATGGCCTATGGCTTATGATAACAAACTCCCAAGGCCAATTGTAAATGTTGAATCTGACAGTTAGGCCAGTAAAACTAAATACCTGTTTTCTCAGACAATTACATATGGGAAACTGGATGAGAAAGAAGGAGGCATTTTTCTTAGCTTACCTGAGATGAAGAATTGAGTCATACTGTGGATGGTCCCTACTAGTAGGTGGCTGGGATTCAGTTATGTTCAAATGCAGGTCACATGGTTAAAAAGTGGCATAGCTATGGACCAAACTCTTTCCATCAATAGTAATTCTTAAAACATCTTCTCAAAAATCATCGGGGCTATTTAGCTTATAATTGGTATGGAAGGTCCTTGGGTGACAGGGGTACAGATGTGTTAAAATGAGGTCACCGGGTCAAATAAGGGCGGAGCCAGGGACATAACTTGTCCATCCATTGTAATTCTTAAAATCAAGAACCATCAGGCCTATTCAGCTTATAGTTGGTATGGGTGAGTAGGAATCAGAATTGGATCACTGGGTCAAATAGGGTCAGAGCCAGGGACATAATTATTTCCCTCAATAGTTATTCTTAAAACATCTTCTCAAGAACCATTTGGCATATTTAGCATACATTTTGGTATAGAGAGTCCTTGCGTGACTTGGATTCAGATTTGTTCAAATGGGTTCACCATGTCAAATAGGGGTGCAGCCAGGGACATAACTCTTCCCCCATAGTAATTCTTAAAATGGCTCCTCAAGAGCCATCAGGCCTATTTAGCTTATATGTAGTAACTAGTATGGAGAGTCCTTGTGTTACTTGGGATTGGGATACAGATTTGTTAAAATGGGTTCGACCAATCAAGAAATGGAATTTGGTGTATATGGCCTATGCCAGTATGGAGAGTTGGGATCAAAATTTGTTTGAATGGGTCCACCATTAAAAGGGGGGGGGGGGGGGGCATCTCAGGTTGGAACTTTGCATCAGTTAGGAAAGCTTGAGGTATCAGTTGTAAAATTCCAACATGTGCAAAGGAATTTTACGAACTTGGGAGTGTGTTTGCTTCAGGTGGGAGGGAGCAGACTATGGACTATGTGGGGTGGGGGACTGGGGGGGATCAGGACACCCCACTGCTCAACAGAGACCCTCTAGGCTATGTCCCTCTTTACTAGGACTACTTGTTTTTAAGTGAATTTGACAAGTACTAACTCTTATGGTCTTCCGGGGTCCCAGTCTTCCCATTCTTTACAGTCTGGTGAGCATCTCCACATTCATTGACTGTCTTGTTAGTGTTATTGTTTAATTCACTCATAGGTGATTAGAAGACTCCAGCACCTGTGGAGTATGATAACATAATAAGTACATAATAATAATAACATAGTCATACATAACACATTCCCGAGTCTTTGTTTAACAGAAATATTGCTGGGTAATTCATCCAAACATAATAATTGTAATATACGTAAATTGTCAACACAGTCCATTCACATATTCTCAACTATTTGACACAGTCCATTCATTGTTAAGTCCATTTTCACTCACTGCCGCGAGGAAACGTTCACAGTCCATTTCCACTCACTGCCGCTATTAGTGGATGAAAGTCTACTCCAGCTTTCGTTAGACAGTCCGAAATCTGTCTACTCGTCTTGATCCACTGTACACGGATATCTCCCCTGTTCACACTTTGTTTGATACTTGCCAAGTCCAAACGTAATCTCTTTTCCGAAACTAACTTTGTTGAATGAATGTTTTGAAATAGCGACTTATTGTCAGTGAAGCACGTTATGGGAACACACCGATCGTTGAATGGAAGCATCTCCTGCAGAATACTTCTCAGGAAATACGCAGCATCAATCCCTTCCATGAGTGCTAACGCTTCTGCAGCCAGGGTACTCTTTACTACACGCTTTATCTTTTTGGCTGCCCATGAGATAGGGGTTACGTAGCGTTTTTCCGAAGACCCATAACTCCGAAGGTCCGATTCTCCGAAGGTCAGATTCTCCGACGCCCCGATTCTCCGAAAGCCCATAACTCCGATTCTCCGAAATCCCATAACTCCGAAGACCCATAACTCCGAAATCCCATAACTCCGAAGACCCATAACTCCGAAAGCCCATAACTCCGAAGGCCTATAACTCCGAACGCCCATAACTCCGAAGGTCTATAACTCCGAAGGGCCGATTCTCCGAAGGTCCGATTCTCCGAAGGTCCGATTCTCCGAAGATCATGTTTTATCGCTTATTAAATAGTGTACAGTCCAGTGGTGGGGTCAATGGGGCCCTAGGGAAGACCGCCCCCAAAAAACATGTCAAATGTCATGTAAACGTCAGGAAATCCCTCCTAGGCATTCAAATATTCACAGTGTTCCTGCCCAGGGGAGCCCCCGGACCAACGATTGGGGGCGACCCCTTCCATGTATGCGCTCCCCAAATCAGGCCTTCGTGATATGCTTTCGGCATATCATATGCATGATATATCCCCCACATATCCCCCACATATGCTAAATAATGTGCACCCCTAAATGGGAACCCTGGCTCCGCCACTGATGTGCACCGGGTATATTATAACGAAACGCTGCAAGAATGTCAGAGTAGCCTAACATGCACAGGGGCGACAAGTTCTTCCCCGTTCACCCCTGTACCTATTACTCTGGCATCTCATGGGCCAACGTAACGTTATAGTATCTGGTGTATAGTCAGTGGCGGGCCAGGATTCCCATTTAGGTGGGGGCAGTAGGAAAAGTTTGAATATTTTGATGCCCCATGAACGATTTCCGGGCGTTTTGGTAGGGGCCCATATTGTCTGAAATAGCAAGTAGAGGTTTAATGGGGGCAGTGGGAATTTTGGGACCCCTTGGCTTCGCCACTGGACTGTACACTATTTAGTAAACGATAATACCCCGGTAAAACAAAATCTTCGGAGAATCGGACCTTCGGAGAATCGGGCCTTCGGAGTTATGGGCCGTCGGAGAATCGGGTCTTCGGAGTTATAGGTCTTCGGAGAATCGGCCCTTCGGAGTTATAGGTCTTCGGAGAATCGGCCCTTCTGAGTTATGGGTTTTCGGAGAATCGGATCTTCGGAGTTATGGGCCGTCGGAGAATCGGGTCTTCGGAGTTATGGGCCGTCGGAGAATCGGGTCTTCGGAGTTGTGGGCCGTCGGAGAATCGGGTCTTCGGAGTTGTGGGCCTTCGTAGTAATAGGTCTTCGGAAAACCGGTCTGACACCGAGATAGGAGCGTATTTACCGTTTTCTCCTCGTAGAAAAATGATGTATCCACCCGCACTTGATACATGATCGGAGAGATTTGCGTATGATGCGTCGGTGTACAGAATGAAGTCAATATTGTCCAGGCTGTCCAAACATGGAAACACCATTTTATAAATGTTATTTCTTGCTTTACGGACAACTTTGTTGATCTTTGACCGTAGCTTGTATTCATTGTCATCTGATGATGTTGAGATATCCAGCACATCAAAACTCAAGTCCGGTCTACTTTGTGTCGCTATCCATTGCAACTGTCCAATAACTTCCCTGTGTAAGTTACCGTGAGTTGAATGTCCAACTTGTGTCAGCTCGCCTATGTAGTCATGTTGATTTAGCACAATGGTATTATTTTCATTGTTAATGTTCAATCCTATGTATCGAAAGCTACTATCCATGATCTTCCCACATTGGAATTTATTGGTAATGGCATCGATAACATTACTCTTGAAAACCTCGGTTCCTCCCCAAAGGAAATCGTCCACGTGCATCATGAATATACCTTGTAATTGTTCATTCCGATGCCAGAAAAACAGTGCTGGATCCAACTGTGACTGTGTACACTGTATCAGTAGAAGTGATTCTTTCACGCTCATGAACCAGTTCCGCGATGCATCAACTAGCCCATACACACATTTCATTTATCGCCATACCGAGTCTGGTGTCTCGTTTTCACAAGGTGGTTGAATATAGACCTCTGTTTCAATGCTATTCCCTTGCAAGAAAGCAGCTTTTACGTCAATGGTGTGCAAGGAAAATTTACATGTAGCTGCAACTGCTAAAAACAAGCGCAAATATTCTTTGTGGACAGTTGGTGAATCTCGCTGGACATCCTGCTCCTCTTCAAAACCTCTCACTACCAATCTTGCTTTCGTGCATGCTTTTCCATCTACTTCCTTCTCTGTGATACCCCATCTTGTTGTCACCAACTTCTGTCCAGAATAGGGCACAGACTCATAAACAGAAAACGTCTTCCAGTTTTCGAGCTCTCGTTGCTTCGCATCTTTCACGGATGGATCATCATGTCTTGATTGTGGAATCATTATTACATTCACATCTTCAGTTGTCTCGTCTAAAATTCTCCATTCTTCGACCTCTTCGCCAAAGTCTATCCCATTTGGTTGATCTTTACCATCTTCTTTAATGTTAAGATATGCCCAATTTCTTCCTGTAGTTTTAGTCGGAAATATGGCTTGTTGCCATTCATCGGGAAGCTCTCCCCCGAGAGCTTTCCGATGAATGGCAACAAGCCATATTTCCGACTAAATCCTGAAAAGTCACCCATAATTCTTATGCGGTTAAGGAGTCGATTATTTAGGGCATTATTGTAAATACTACCAAAACAATGAATGTCTCAGCACAAGTCACTTGGAAGTCAGTAGTGCTCATTATTATAAAACAAGATGGGTAAGACTTGAAAACACTGTTAACATATTGCAATAAGTCAACAGAAAATGGTAAGATGCAAGTAACTTAATTGTTTGCATCACCATCAATCCCAAATTCAACTAATATTTTTGCGTGCATATAGCAAGAGTGTGGGGATGAAGGGGGAATCGAGCTCACATGTATTCTCCACTGAGATGAATGCTCCCTTCCCACCTCACGACAATAATAATATACATGTATCAACAAATTTAAAAAAAAAAAAATTATTATAATTATACAAAGTTATAATATATCAAATATATCAAACATATAACATATTCTTTATGTTCAATTGAAGAAATCTCAAGTTGTTGACCATCATATGACATATACATGTATGTGTGTGCACGTATCTATGAGATATGCATACCAGGATCTTAATAAAACTATTAAGACAAAAAAAGATTTATGTTTGAAAGCACACAGTTCCTCATAGCATTCATTTTTTCTTTTCTTCAGATGGGATATCGCTTGGCAGATAGGATATGTGATGTGAAAAGGTACAGAATTTACCTCAGATCTTAGTCCTGTTTAAGCTTAGAGCTTATCTGGCCTCTCCATTAGAAGCTGTCTTAAGTGGACATATGCACTAGACACATAATTTGTACAACAACATACTATTCTTCATCAACATCAGCCGCGTCAGCAATTCTGGCCAGTATTTAATAGTAAGGCCATGTTTAAAACAACATCGGGACAAATGAGAGCATGAGTATTCCTTGTTGTATATATGAAATAAAACACGGGATACTGACAGTTTATAACTGTGTTCAGAACGGATGTAAAGTATTCATCGTAATTTCGCATTTATCACTTGTTTACCTGGATGTAATATAGGGCGCATATATGAACAATTAATTGACAAATCGTTGACTATAGCAGTGAATTAGTCGATTCTGAAAACTCATAATCATGGCAACCCTACTCGCAACAAAAACATAAAAAATCTGATTTAACATCGTTTTCTGCTTCTTTCTGTCGAAAGGAAAATAGACATATGGACTAAACCTAAAACTACCAGAGAATATTGTTTTCTTGAAAAATTAGCAAAATAATTTTTGGTGGCCTTCTGAAACATCGAAATTACATTTATGTGAAATAAATGCATAGAAAGTTTAATATCAAACAAAATAGCATCTTTTTTGTATCACTTCTTGTTCCAAACATGTAATTTTATACACAAGCACCTACAGTAATGCCCTAAATAATTGACCCCTTAACCACAGCATAATTATGGGTAACGTTTCAGGATTTAGTCGGAAATATGGCTTGTTGCCATTCATCGAAAAGCTCTCATTGAGAGCTTTCTGGTGAATGGCAGCAAGCCATATTTCCGACTAAATCCTGAAAAGTTACCCATAATTCTGCTGTGGTTAAGGGGTTGATTATTTAGGGCATTACTGTACCATTGAATTTGCCGCCTCTCTGGCTGACAAGTCCACTCTCTGGCATGCAAGGCTGCCTATCTTGGAAAAAACCTCTTTTTCTTCGAGATGGTTTATGTTTATGTGAGGTACAATAAGAATAAACAGGGATGCATGCCAAATAATGCATTTACCCTGTGCTGTGGTTATGGCCTGACTCCGCATATGATCCCCGGTAGAAGAAATGCCATTTAAGATAGAGATATAGGCATCACAAAGTTAGCCAATGTGAGTGTTTCACAGCCACTGCACATTTGGAAGCTCCATGTCTCTTATTGCACTAACATATGTCATGTACTTGGCAATAATCATGGAAGATGGATGACTCAAAAACACGATGCCACTCACATGACCGAACAAAAATCTTTATATTTATAAATAGTAAACAAAAACCTGTACATGCCAGAGAGTGGCCTTGTCAGCCAGAGAAGTGGCAAATCAAATGGTAGGTGTGACACTTGAACTTAAAGAATATGGAAATAGGTTTGGAAAATTAACCTGGGACCTTGGGTACATCGTTAAGTGAACATTGACAATTTAGATACTGGTGTCCTGTTATTGTGTGCTTGTTTTTTCCTAGAAAATTTGACATAGCCGTTGATCTAGGATGTGGAAGGGGACATGTGTCTAAACATGTTTACCAAGATATGGTTGGAACCTTGATGCAGTGTGACCTTTCAGAGAAATTACTAGTAAGCCATAGATAATAAATTCTGTGACTGGCTTAAACCATATCTACAGTAATGCCCTAATTAATCGACTCCATAACCACAGCAGAATTATGGGTAATTTTTCAGGATTTAGTCGGAAATATGGCTTGTTGCTATTCATTGGAAAGCTCTCCTCGAGAGCTTTCCGATGAATGGCAACAAGCCATATTTCCGACTAAATCCTGAAAAATTACCCATAATTCTGCTGTGGTTATGGAGTCGATTAATTAGAGCATTACTGTATATACTGAATACTCATTGGCATGTAGTTTCCTTAGGAATGTTTAGATCATAAGTTCATCAACAAATGACCATAGCATTTGTTGAACTTATTATCTGAACATTTCTCACCAATGAATATGAATCATTCTGCATTTGTATTATCAGTTTTTCTGTCTGTCGACTTCTTATGTATCCCGAACACCACTCCAACTAAATAATAGATAGTTCCAATGTATATTTTTATAACTGAATGGGAGAATCTATTCAGTGTATTACGGGTTAACACATGCTTCTTCTGTTGAGTTTCAGTTTATTAACCCTCAAAACAGACATTTCCTGCTTTTACGTGTGGATTATTCACTTTTTTAGCATAAATGTAATAAATGATGATAAGAGAGTTTAAATTTTGTATATTTTGCTCAACTCCAGGCGCGCCTCTGCAAACTCGCTGAATACATTTACAATACATTAACTCTCCAATCCGGAACTGTAAAAGTTTAAGGCAACATAACTTGTTAATTTTCAAATGAGAAAACTATAACATGGATATATTCATACTACTGTGTAAATGTATGTCTCATTTCTATAACTATTGATTTTATTATATCCACACATCTTTGACCCTTTCTATTCTAATACCCAGTGACGAGTATTTTCCATAGGAAATGTTCAGATAATAAGTTAAAAAAACATTTGTTGAACTTATTATCTGAACATTTTTCTCCAATAAATAGGACTCCTTCTGAACTTTTAGTATCAGAGAGTGAATTAGTGATGCTATCCTGCATGGTGGGCTAGCATCACCAAACTCACCCTCTGGACCTCATTCTACTCTGGCCTCAACTGCTATGTGAGACCTAGAATCAGATTCAAGTTCCCCAGTTGAAGTTGGTGATGTTCACCCATAAATCGCCTTGATTATGCATTTTATCTTCTGCAAATTAGGGGATATAGAATAAGGATATAAAAAATTGTAACTAAAAACAGTGTTAATTTGAGACTAAATATTCTTCCCAGAAGATGAGGCCTAAGCAGCATGAGGTTCCCATGGGTGAATTTGGTGATACTAACCCACTGTGCTGGGTAGCATCACAAAATTCACCCTATGGGAACCTCATTCTGCTTAGGCCTCACTGCTATGGGAGACCTAAGACCAGATTGAAGTTCCCCAATTGAAATTGGTGATGCTCACCCAGAAGTCACCTCGATTATGCATTTTATCTTCTGCAAATTAGAGGATGTAGAAAAATGATATAAAAAATGTAACTAAAAACAATGTTAATTTCAGACTATATATTCTTCCCAGATGATGAGGCCCAAGCAGAATGAGGTCCCCAGAGGGTGAGTTTGGTGATGCTAGCCCACTGTGCTGGGTAGCATCACAAAATTCACCCTCTGGGCAGTCTGGGACCTCATTCTGCAAATGACAAACACACTATTTCCAGCCTTGATAATAATCACTTTCAGAGACAGGCGAACAATTCACCAGAAGTGTCAACTGATCTCCTTGTTGTCGATGAAGAAAATTTGCCCTTCAAGCCAAATTCGATTGACCTGTTCGTCAGCAGCTTGAGGTGAGAGAATAACTGGATGTTCAGTAAACATTTCATATGATACAGAGATAATAATGGTTATGGTACAATTGTCAGAATTTATTGATTTTATTGAATTTTTGAGTTACATTACCATTGGTATATTTTGCCAACAAAGAGCAACACAGCAGAATTATGGTTAATTTTTCAGGATTTAGTCGGAAATATGGCTTGTTGCTATTCATCGGAAGCTCTCAGTGAGAGCTTTCCGATGAATGGCAACAAGCCATATTTCAGACTAAATACTGAAAAGTTACCCATAATTCTGCTGTGGTTAAGGAGTCGATTATTTAGGGCATTAATGTAGGGCTGCAACGATGTGGAACTTCACTATGCAATGCACATCACGATGTTTACGTGACGATTTACATGTGCATCACGATGTTTATGTGACGATGCGATGGACATCACAATGCAGAATTGCTAGTTGCCACTATGTATTAATTCAACCTTTGTTGCAGGAATAATGTTTTTCACTGCCCAAATGGCAACTTCAACCTCATTCCTGCAATTAGGAAGTGAAAATCAATCTACTCTATCTTTCTCATTTAATAATAAAATTGATATGTCCCTCCAGGAAATAAATGTTGACAAACTCAATAATTTATTGTTGCCAGATCTGTAGCATTTGATAAGTTTTTGATGCAAAAGTATGCTTTTTCATAAATCGTGATGCATCACATCAGACAATCGCGATGCGATGCATAGAAAAATATCACAATGCAAACCTATCCTAAATGTTTGTTCCAAGCAGTTGCTCTACATTGTAGTTTCAGGGAATTGTCATATTTTATATGCCATATACCATTGAAAGTCACCAAAATGTCTTCTTCAATTCAGACAGTGCAACTATAACAATAAATGTTTATTTGTTTGTTGACATTTCACTGTTTTACCCCGCCAATTGTTCAATTGTCAAATAAAGTTAATATTAAAAGAATGAGAAATGTCAGAATTTAAGTTTCTGTATTTTTTTTCCTTTCATTTCAGCTTGCACTGGGTCAATGATTTGCCAAACTGCTTCAGACAAGTGAGTACATGTACTTTTGTTTCATTAAATGCAATTTAATGCCCAACCACCATGTTCACCCAACAATCAGTGTTTAATTGACCATATTAAATTATATTTGCTCACACTTAGTTTATGCCTTAGTTTGAAGTTCAGTTGATTTGCCATTATGCTTTTTGTATCATATAGTGTTGTTTACTTTATAAATAGTTGACACTAGCTGATGTTCCCGACTTCGTCCGGGCTATTTAGAGATTTCTTTGCCAGAGACATGCCTATATGAGCATATTAGAGCGAGGTAAAGAACATGGTCACGCATGAAATTGGACCCGCCCATATTGTTCCCCGGATCAAAGTAGGCCTACATACCAAATTTGAGTCAGATTGGTCAAGCAGTTTTCGAGTCTATAACACACATACATACAGACAGATAGAAGTTCCAAAATATATAATAGACTAGCCGATGAGCCCGACGTTGTCCGGGCTATTCATCCGGGCTATTCAAAAACCAAATTTCAAGTCGATAGCTCTACCCGTTTCCGAGATCTGGTCTGCGCATGCGCGAAGCTGGCGTCGCACGGGCTCGGCGACCCGATAAAATTTGTATCCGGGGCAAGATACATTCACATACCAAATTTCATTCAAGTCGATAGCTCCACCCGTTTCAAAAACCAAATTTCAAGTCGATAGCTCTACCCGTTTCCGATATCTGGTCTGCGCATGCGCGAAGCTGGCATCGCACGGGCTCGGCGACCCGATAAAATTCGTATCCGGGGCAAGATACATTCACATACCAAATTTCAAGTCGATAGCTCCACCCGTTTCCGAGATCTCGTCTGCGCATGCGCGAAGCTGGCGTTGCACGGGCTCGGCGACCCGATAAAATTTGTATCCGGGGCAAGATACATTCACATACCAAATTTCAAGTAGATAGCTCCACCCGTTTCCGAGATCTCGTCTGCGCATGCGCGAAGCGGGCGCCGCACGGGCATGCCAATACGACAACGTTCACCGCCTGGTCAAACTACACACACGTACCAAGTTTCGTCCCGATCGGTCGAGAATCGTAGATTTGTATTAATGACAAACATACAGACAGACAGACAGACAAACAAACAGACAGAGGTCTTCAAAATATATATGAGATATCAGAATGGTGGAGGTACTGGCTCAGCATGAGTGCAAATTGCTTCAACATTCCTAAAAAAATTCTCATTTCTTATGCAGCTTCTTAGTTTTGATAGTTTTGCAGTTGTTAATTGTCACACTTAATTGTTTATATCTATCTCTAAGAACATCTTAGCTCCATGCCATTGAAAACATAGCTTGGAGTTCTTCAATTGAATGTAAGTTTTCCTCAGGTCAAATATCATAATTGAAAATCAAATATTCACGGTGCCAATATGAAATGTCCAACTGATGTTGTTTCAGTTATGAAAATTTTACTTTTGTAAATATTTTCCGGGATATGCCAGGGGTGGGTAGGGTGAGATACCCAAACTCTTCTTCTCTCTTGCCAAGCATCTGCTCATAGAGGCTATACTGACTACCATACCATACCACATTATGTCTTTCAGATACAGAGGTGTTTAAAGAATGATGGTGTTTTCATTGGCAGCATGTTTGGTGGAGACACACTGTTTGAACTCAGATCATCTTTGATTCAGGCTGAACAGAAACTAGAAGGGGTCAATATATGTTATGTTTAATACCCATGAAGGGTAACACTAATCTCAAGTTTTTATCAGGCAGGATTTCATCTAGCGTAGGCAAGATAGGCCCTCTTTACTCTTCTTGCTTATGTATGTAGACACAACCCTTTCATGATGGGAGCACTGCTGGTGCAGCATTAAAGATCCTATGCCAGGGCATTCTCTTATATATTCGAGTCTCCCATAGGGAACCTTGCATATATAATATTATTATCCATCCCTTAACTAACACCATTTCCGATTGGGCAAAAGCCGCCACGTGATAGTCCTGGAAAAAGTCATATTGGACTCCCGAAAGTCATATTGGACTCCCGACTGTACAATATGACTTCTCATATTGGACTCCGTGACGTCACGAATTAACTCTATTGCGAAATGAATCGGTGAAATTGTGATGCTCGCGCAACATTGATGGATTTTATCAGACGTTTCTCTTCCGCATTGAGTTTTTTTCTCACTTCCGTGTTTACTTTTCCAAATCATGCTTTCTGATGATCAATATACGGTACAGGCTTTTATAGAGAATTAAGTGCCGACAAATACCAAAAATAACCACAAAAGTTTTATTTCCAAAATTTGGATAAACATACAGATGGATAATAAAAATGTCATTATACAATGTTTTGTACAGTATGAGTTTTTCTTGTACTCGTCCAGGTTGTGGTGAAAAGTCATATTGGACGAGACACGCCAGTGTCTCGTCCAATATGACTTTTCACCACAACCTGGACTCGTACAAGAAAAACACATACTGTACACAACATTGTATAATAACATTATAGAATGCACTGGCTTACAAGTAATATTGATAGGCCAATGTATTCTCTTATATATGCGAGGCTCCCTATGGGAGACTCGCATATATAAGAGAATGCATTGGTACAGGGTTTTTGCAAAATTTCAGGAACTCCAGTCATTGAAGAGTTAATGTACATGTGGATGAGAAACTTTTATTCAGTGAGTACGTAAATGAGCTGAAATATATATTTCACAAAGAGTTGAAGATTTGATTGCAATGTGGCTGCAGAGGAACACATATCCAACCGAGTGGAAAGTAGTACTTAGTAAACTTGAAAAATGCTGTACTTATTATTCTGGACACTGATGACTAAACATTTATTGACATGCATGAATATTTATTCTGATATGGATTAAGTCAATTGTTGTGCATTTTGATTAAATGTTATTGCAAATGACTATGGTATGGGAAATTCAACCCTAAATATTAGTGGCTATGCAGGGTTGGTGTTTTTAACCCTTCCATGACTGGAGCTTTCCTGAAATTTTGTGGAAACCATGTGCCAATGCATTGCCTTATATATGTGAGTCTCCCATAGGGAGCCTCACATATATAAGAGAATACATTGGCCTATAATATTTATCTTGATCTTGTTAGCCAGTGCAACCTCTTATATATGTGAGGCTCCCTATGGGATACTCGCATATATAAGAGAATGCACTGGCACAGGATCTTTAATGCTGTACCAACGTGACTCCTGTCATGAAAGGGTTAACTACTGACAGCCCAGTAGAGTCATATCATCTTATGCTTTTGCTTAGTTAAGTTAACCAAGTTTTATTGCTCTTAATACAGGGCCAGGAACCTACATCACCAATCAAGTCTCTAACCCAAAGCGGTTTTGATTTTAAATTTATTTAAAGCATATATAAACATTTGTCTGACAGGATAAACTAGTGCATGAGCTGTGAAAATTCACAATGCACATTCAAAAATAAGTAATTGTATATAACTGAAATTTACAAGGAAAATAGGCATCAATTGTGCCTGGATTTTAATCATCAAACACACCTCAACCATTTAATAGATGATTGTATAATGCACATAATCCCTCTTACTCATAATAAAGTTCAATAACTCCTGCAATAGATATTTAGCTCATCCACTGTTTGAGCAACTATCCGAAACACTGAAGCAACAGTTTAAATCAGTGACTTGGCCCTGAATATAGCAATATGATTGTGCGACAACTGCACAGGGCACTCCCCCATTCTCTCCCAACAGACATGTAAATACAAGTATGGTTACCTGAGCAATAACCTACATTGGATTCACACAAAAATAAAGAAACACTTAAGGTAACCGAACTAAGACATAGAACAGTTAGAAAGATAGTGAGTAAGAGATTCTCAAGTTATAACCTTGTACATTTCAGGGTATTGGTGCGCACATATCTCCGTTTATTGATATCAAAGATCTGGGCGGCCTGTTGCAAGGGAGCAAGTTCACTATGCCGACAATAGTAGGTGACAATGTATTCATACATGTAAATAATGAATATTGAATATGAGACTTATACTATTACTGGGACTTCACATTATTTTGATATTACTGAAGGTGGGTTATTGACTGTACTTTGACAAGGGCTTCACAGTATTTTGATATTACTGCAGGTGTAGTATTGACTATACTAGTGTACTGTGAACTGGGCTTCCCAGTATTTTTATATTACTGCAGAAGTGTATTGACTGTACTGTGACTATACTAGGACTTCGTAGTATTTTGATATGACTGCTGGTGACTAGGGTTTCACGTTATTTTGATATTATTATGGGTGTGGTATTTACTGTACTGTGACTAGGGCTTCACGTTATTTTGATATTGCTGTGGGTACGTTATTGACTGTACTTTGTCTAGGACTTTGTAGTATTTTGATGTTGTGGTGTGACATTATACAATTATCGCATTGTTTCGAGGTTGACACGAGGAATTGTCAACCCGAGGAAGTTAATATTCACCAAGGCCATAGGCCGAGGTGAATATTGACTTCCAAGGGCTGACAATTCCTCGTGTCAACCAAGAAACAATGCGATAACTGTTTTATTATATGAAACGCGCTTTGATTGGACAAGACGTTGTGACGTTGAACGTCGCTGGGAAAATGCTATCTACTTTCAGGTCTGATAATAAGTTATGTTAACCCCTGAAGTATGTGACATCACTCCGAACTAATATTAACCTCTTGTTTGATTAATGAGGTGAACATCGTTAGATATCTCGATTTGTTCGTTATGTTTTAACATAGGAATTGGGAAAGAAACTTATGATCATATAATAATAAATAATCATTCATTGTTGGATACATCATGCATTACTGTACTCTATTGATGTACCCTGAGTAATGGCTGATTTAACCCTTTCTATGCTAAATGGATTCTCCCAGTCAGTTATAAAAATATACATTGTAACGGTCTATTATTCACTTGGAGGGGTGTTCAGGTAATAAAATCAGATGACAGAAAGAAAAACAGATAATACAAGAGCATAATTATTCATATTCATAGGTGGGAAATGGTCAGATAATAAGTTCAACAAACGACCGACCATGTTTGTTTGTTGAACTTATTATATGAACATTTCCCACCAATTTAATAGAAGTCCATCAGCACATGTATTATCTTTTCATCTGTCTGTTGTCTGCTTTTATTACCTGAACACCCCTCGAAATGAATACTAGACCATTTTATTCTTTTCTAATGTATACTTTTATGGGAGAATCCATTCAATCAGTGATTGGTTTTAGTTTGTTTGAGTTTATCATCATTTCAACTGTCAGGTTTATCACGATATCTGTTTTATGGTAGAGGAAAGCTGCACAGTGTTATTTTCACACGGAAATCTTTCCACTGAACATATAAACCACTGGGGCCCTGTCAACTGACTAAAAAACTTGTCCAGATACACGAATCAGGTTATCTTCCCTTTGCGTTACAAATCTGCGCTTATTGGGATACAAACCAGCTGTCATTGCAGCCACAGCTTACATTACCAGCTGAGCCACTGGGAGCCCCACTTTGATAATTAGTCCTGACAATTTCACAAAGGGTAATTCCGCATTCAGGATTAGATTGATCTGGTATTACCATGACATCTATATCGGTGACCAGGGTTGTCTTTTGTTCTTAGATGATAAATTCAGTGAAATTTCTTAATAGTTATGGAAATAACATGTAATTGTGTGTAACGCGGTGTGATATTCAAATTATGGTGATATTTTTATAGCACAATACAACAGCCCAGCAATATTCTCTGTGGCAAGGAAATAGGCACTGTGGGGGAACTACTCCTGGCGATTTGGTTCTCTACCGAGCTTTATTTACATTCTCTACCGAGCACAGTTTGCGGGTGGCATATACTACTTTACATAAGGCAGAGAATCGAGAGTTATTCGCAGAGAACCGAGCGCTCGGTAGAGAATCGGTGTCCTCAGCAGAGAATCGGAATTGGAAAATAAAAATCAATTTCTGTGCATTTCGGGCTTAATTTTTAAAGTATTTTTACACACACTGATGGCCAGTGACTATAATTTCACGGTAGCGCTATAAAACACATGAAACACTGTTCTAATGCTGTTGATTTTACGTTTTATGCGCGATTGCTCGATAGAGAATCGAAATCGTCGCTAAAAATACTCACGCAACTCGGTAGAGAACCAAATCTCTAGGAGTAGTTCCCCCACAGTGGAAATAGGGGGGTTTATGCATGAAATTTAAAAATTTGCATACGATAGGCCAAACCAGCCCGTACTATCCTAGGTTCTACGGACCGTTCACGGAAACTCTGATAATGTGGATATACCATTATTTCCAAAGATGGAGTGCCATCTTTTTGTCCCCCTGACATTCCTTCGGAGAACTATATTTGACCCTTGTTCGTGCGTGTGTCCAGAACTTTGTCCGAGTCTGTATTCTGTTATTTTCCGGTCAATTTTTTTTAAACATATATTAGCCAGCATGGGAACATGTGATTTTGAATCCAGTCAGACTCATTTTGGCGGAGTTATTGCCCTTTTTCAACATAGAATCGTACATCCTGGGATGCGTCTTTTGTCCGAGTCTGTATTCCGTCATTTTCCAGTTAATTTTTAAAAACTTGGCACAGATGTCAACCAGCATGGGAACCTGCGCACCTGCGATTTTGAGTTCGGTCGGACTCATTTTGGCAGAGTTATTGCCCTTTTTCAACAATCAATCATACATCCTGGGATGTATATTTTGTCCGAGCCTGTAGCCCATCATTTTCCCGTCAATTTTTTTTAAACATGGCACAGATGTCAACCAGCATGGGAACCTGTGCACCTGCGATTTTATGTTCAGTCGGAGTCATTTTGGAGACAAATAAATGTTTTATGTTTTTTATTTTAGAGTTATTGACCCCTTCTTGACACATTGAAGATGTGCAACATATTTAGTGAATATGCACGTTGTATCATATTGGTGTAATCAATTCCTCCTGAGGTTGTAGTATATGGATCTGAAATCCATAAATCCTTAAAACCTGACCAAATTGTTAGGGGACATTTTGGTCAGCGACTTTTTATTTCTATTACAATTTCAGTTTCAGATTAGCATCAGTGATAGGCATGCTGTCTTAATCTCTACTGGTGACAGCTAAATGAAACCTGCTCATTTTCTTACATTTAGTCACTGTCATGTTTAGCAACAATGTAACTGCTAATTTTGTACTCTTCAGGATGTTGATGAAATGGTTATAAAGTATCCGTCAATTTATGAACTGATGCAGGATCTTAAAGGTGAGATTCTTAAGTTTTTATCTGGACTATACTTATGTGAATATATGTAAACTTGGGAACAGCACCTTTGGTATAATGTGGACTGTATAATCAGGAGTGATAACAGTATATCATTGTGGATCAATTTATCACAAGTGAGGTGAGCAATTCATCTGGGAACAATGGATCTCGAAGACTCAGCTTTTGCACCTTAAATGACATCAGTAGTCAATGCAGAAATGGTCAGAGCAATGAAGATTATCAAAGATATATGATGAAATACAGAACCTATAGTCACATACATGCTCAAATCTGACAATAAATCCATGAATCCAATAAATGGTATGGGATTCAGACAGATAGCAAGTTGGGACAATACAACTAGAGGCAAACATTGTAGATGCAGTCCATATTGTGGAGGCTACTGTGATATTTCATAAATGTCAGTATCCTATTAAACATCAGGTGGACTTGAATGTCATTTTTCAGAGCACAAAAAGTTCAAAATTGTTTCGAAGTACACTGTTTAGCATACCCTGCTGAAATTCTGATGACAATTTATTATTGTAAAATTATGATAACTTTTGATTTGCTTTCACTGGAAGTAAATTTAGTTGGAAAATAATTGGTTTTCTTAGTCCTTTGATAGTTGCAGAAATTTAGACTTACTATTGTGGTAATTTCATTTTATAATTTAATATATTGCCCCATCTTTGTTGTTTGTTTATTTGTTAACATATTGTAATTTATAAACATTATTACATACCAATTTAATAACTTTAATTACACACCCGCTAATACCATTTCCTGGAAAAATAGAAAAAAACCTGGTCACAAGCTAAACTTGCTTGACCATTATATGGCATTTCACGATTTCAGTAAGTGCTGAACCGTTTCCGAGTCGCAATTATTACTGTGTAAATACACCAGAAATTAACATCTGCTAAAGTAATATTTTGTTGACATGGCATAAAATAAGTACCAGTATTTCAGTTTGAAGATCATGAAAATAGCAGATGTTATCATCAAGCAAAGATTATTGGAAAAAAATTTGTCCCCAAGATGTTTCACTTTCAGTTATATCTCCGGCAAAGATATCTTGGACACTGAATGAACTAATGGTTATATATTTCTTGCTTGCAAGATTCTAGAAGAATTTTTTTTTTAAATCGATACGAAGTACCTACAGTACGCGCACTGTCAAATCCGATTAGGTTCAACTTCCGGCAAACCATGTGACCATCCTTTCGTTATAAAAGCCATGTCACGTAAGTCTGCGGTCTTTTTAATTTCTTCTACTTCGCAAGATAAGTCTCATTTTTCATCTGTTCAACTTTCTTGAACATTATCTTTATTATATTGCGAATGACAACGCAACGTTTCCTAATTTCGTGCAATGACGCGTGTTCCCTTTTTCGGAATTGCGTCTTCACAATGGATCAACAATACTTTAGTCTTTATTCTACAATACTGTCTCGTCAATGACAGTTCTCGGTGGATGGATAATTGCAATTAAATCAACCAATTTTGTTTGGTTTACGAGAATCACTCCGACCACATGTCGTTTTTTGAGAATCACAAACGATGCCTGTTCTCGTTCGAGCTTTATGCTCATTCGAATAATTCGGGTTCTCGTCGGGATTTCTCACCCTGCACCGAGTGCAATATGGTGTTGAATTCTACACTTTGCTCCAATTTGGAGTTTGGTCACTGACAATTCCTATCAAAACAAATTGGAAAGAATATTGCACAATATTTCTACTCCCGGATGCCTGATAAACTAGCCAATGTGAGGCTTGCCTCTTCTCTCTACATTGATCAGAAAATTCAATTCTTTTATGATGAAAACTTCGTAACTGTATTTTCCCTCTGACGTGGCACCTTCTCCTGCTTCCTCCATCACCATGGAGTTGGTTACTGGACATGCCTCCTCCTCAGCAGAGAAGGGCAGCGATGGTCGTTCAGTTGCAGCTACCGCTGGTCCTGCCTCCAGTGCGTCCGGGTTCATTCCATCACTGCACAAGCCGGACAATTGCACACCATTTTGCATGCATTACCAGCACAATACTTACAGCGCCCAGGAAAACATGTGCTCTACCGCGTTGTGGTTGTTAACTTAAAATGGGTTCTAGCAATGGATATCTCTATTCATCACTACAACTGAGCTACAATGTCAAAAACATTGACCCTCTTTGATAATTTGTCAACAACAACTTCCACAACTGCGCTAGTAATCTTCGGATGTGACGCGCGATCGTCACTACACCTGTTTTCCACAATCAAAGGATGGGGCCTCCATATCAGGATGAAACATTAACGCGTGGCGCCTTTTTTTTCTGCCAACTCGGTACAGTCTGTGCTGCAGGCTCGGAGTAGGTTAGTGGTCATGCCTCAGTCAATCCAATAAAACAATAACAGTATTAACACGTGGCGCCTTTTTCTGCCCACTCGATACAGCCTGCGCTGCAGGCTCTGAGTAGGTTAGTGGTCATGCCTCCTCTATTTGTAGTCGCGGTCACCACAGCCTCCTGCTTCCTCCATCAACATGGAGTTGGTTACTGGACATGCCCCCTCCTTATTGGTCGTGGCCTCCTCAGCCTCAGCAGCGAAGAGCAGCAATGGATGTTCTGCAGCAGCTACTGCTGGTCCTGCCCCAGCCAATCCAATAAAACAATAACAGTATAACACGTGACACCTTTTTCTGCCCACTCGATACAGCCTGCGCTGCAGGCTCTGAGTAGGTTAGTCCTCTATTTGTAGTCGCGGCCACCACAGCCTCCTGCTTCCTCCATCAACATGGAGTTGGTTACTGGTCATGCCTCCTCCTTATTGGTCGCGGTATCCTCAGCCTCAGCAGGGAAGAGCAGCAATGGATGTTCTGCAGCAGCTACTGCTGGTCCTGCCCCAGCCAATCCAATAAAACAATAACAGTATAACACGTGACACCTTTTTCTGCCCACTCGATACAGCCTGCGCTGCAGGCTCTGAGTAGGTTAGTCCTCTATTTGTAGTCGCGGCCACCACAGCCTCCTGCTTCCTCCATCAACATGGAGTTGGTTACTGGTCATGCCTCCTCCTTATTGGTCGCGGTATCCTCAGCCTCAGCAGGGAAGAGCAGCAATGGATGTTCTGCAGCAGCTACGGCTGGTTCTACCTCAGTCAATCCGGGTTCATTCTATCGCGGCACATACCGGTTTTCAGAACTTTTCTGCCATGGCTACCCCATTGTTACTTGTCGCAGACAAGTCGCGATCATTAAACTGCTTTTTTTGTACAATATTACCTCCGTTCTTTGTACTCGCCTCAACGAACCGACTGCAGCCATTGCCAGCACCGCTCCAGGATCCATTCCTGTGCTTCTCACAGGTATGACAAAGCTGACTTGTGAGGTGATGCTTAAGTGCATGTGCCCTTGCTCAGGGGTCGGACCCTGGCATGAGGTTTCCGTAGTGTACCACCCGATTTTGCACATAGTTAGAAGCGTCGGTACACTGCAAGCGGGGTGAGAACTCGCCTCAATGTGTTGTCCATGCTGACAATTAATACAATCTAACCATGGAGGTCATGTCACCCCATTTCCCTCTTTTCCCTGACAAGACCAGGAGTCCAGTCCAGCTTTGCCTTCTTACCAGATACTGATGGGTCAGCCTGCCCACCTATCCTATCTCTCTCGGATATTGGGACGTGCTCTGTCCACCCAGCCTTCTCTCAGACTGTGAGGTTTCCTCTGTCAGACTGATTGTCCACCATGTCCAATTGCTCTGGCCCCGTGCCACAATCAGGGATGGCTCATGACTCGTATTTAATTCGCCTCCATTCTCTCGCCTCCCTTAATGTCCCAACTGGGTATTCAAGGTGTTGTTGAGACCAGTCTAAGAGTTTCGGGCCTTCCAATCTGGGACATGAATGAATGAGTTATCTTCCTTGCCTATGACCAATGTTTATCCTAGACACCTTCACTCTGTGAACATTAGGGCACATGAAGTACGTGCTGTTTCCTGTTCGGAGGCTCAGTTGCTTTTGGGGTTATCTGAGCTACTGCATATGGGACACAATGGTCTATTTTTACACATGTCTACCAAGAAAACTTTTTGTTACCGGATGCAAATCTTTTCTGCTTCAGCAGGTCGGTTTCATAGGCCTAGTCTGATTATCTGCCTCATGGCCTCCTCCTATTCCAGAATTCTAATTATAACCATTAGTTCATTCAGTGTCCAAGATATCTTTGCCGGAGATATGATATTTTTTACCCAAAATATGTATCTCCTAATAAGTATCTTGGACACTGAACTCATAGGGCCCTCCCAGTTGGGAGCAACATTCTCGCCCCACGCACTCGGTCAAACGCATCGAACACACAGAAGGGGGAAATTAAAAGACCGCAGACTTACGTGACATGGCTTTTATAACGAAAGGACGGTCACATGGTTGAACCTTATCGGGTTTGACCGTGCGCGTACTGTATGTACTTCGTACCGATTTAAAAAAAAAAAATCTTCTAGAATCTTGCAAGCAAGAAATATATAACCATTAGTTCATTCAGTGTCCAAGATACTTATTAGGAGATACATATTTTGGGTAAAAAAATATTATTTTCAAACACTGGAGGAAAATTATTTAGTTGAAAGCATTGTCATAAAATTAGCCAGAGCACACCGCTTTATGCCTTGAACCAAATTATTTCTACCAGTATTCTTGGACACTGAACTCATAGGGCCCTCCCAGTTGGGAGCAACATTCTCGCCCCACGCACTCGGTCAAACGCATCGAACACACAGAAGGGGGAAATTAAAAGACCGCAGACTTACGTGACATGGCTTTTATAACGAAAGGACGGTCACATGGTTGAACCTTATCGGGTTTGACCGTGCGCGTACTGTAGGTACTTCGTACCGATTTAAAAAAAAAAAATCTTCTAGAATCTTGCAAGCAAGAAATATATAACCATTAGTTCATTCAGTGTCCAAGATACTTATTAGGAGATACATATTTTGGGTAAAAAAATATTATTTTCAAACACTGGAGGAAAATTATTTAGTTGAAAGCATTGTCATAAAATTAGCCTGAGCACACCGCTTTATGCCTTGAACCAAATTATTTCTATTAGCAGGCATGGAGACACACATGTATTCATTATTTTGTTAGATATTTGTTAGATATAAAGTTATGTTCTGTGTCAATCTTTCTCCATTTCATTGCAATACCACCTATGGATATTCAGTTGAAAAAAAAACCCCAAAAAATCAGACCAGAATAGAGTGTGAATATTATTCACACTCTGGTCTGTTTTTTTGTTTGTTTGTTTTTTTCATCATCTATGTTCATAACTCAAGTTATTATATTGATCTAGCCGTTATGTAAAAATCAAATTAAGTGAATTATTTTCAGGCATGGGAGAGAATAACTGTTCATGGAATAGGAAGGCCGTGCTCCGACCAGACACAGTAAAGGAAGCCGCAGCAATATACAAGGGTGAATATTTACATATATCTAATATTCCTTCCAATTCCCCATTATCGCTGTAACAGTAAACAAGAAAACAACCTTTGGGGTTCATGCAATTTGCTGAATTTTTTCTTATTAACACATTGAACCTACATGTCATCTTAAATATATTTGTAAATGTCTCTCTATCTGCTATAGAAATTAATGGGGGATCATCAAGAGGAACCCAGAGGAGTCTAACAGGGGTAACTTTTTACGGTGCAGGTTAAAAATTTATAATGTGATGCTGCCTGAGTCGGGGATGTAAAAGGCAAGGGGTACCACAAATTCAATGAATTTTTTTGTCACTGATTTCCACCAAACTTACATACAGTCATCTCCGTGATTTCATATGGTATGGTTTAAATATACCCAAGATGCAGCGCCAAAATTTTTATTTTATTTTTTGCCAATTTCTTATAATATAATCATCTCCATGATATAGGGAATCTAAACCTTGCTAATTTCTTAAATTTCCTCCTTTGGCACTGTACTCATCAATATAATTTACAAAACTTAACCTAACTTGAGAAAATATCATCATACGTTGTAACAAATGAATTGTATTTTAATAGCCCTGCAATACATATTCTGCACTGACATTTTATTTGTAAATATCTCAACATAGATGGTCTTTTTTTTTTTCTTTCAAGCATGCTAATGCACTATTGAAGTCACCTTATTGATGGGATAATGTTGTATAACTCTATGGATTACTATGTCTTGACACTTTTCACCAAATTTTATTTTAGAAATGTATGGCGATGAGGAGGGTGTACCAGCAACATATCAGGTGTTTTCGTTCATCGGTTGGAAGCCTGATCCCTCACAGGTTTGTCTCCATCTGACAGTTTGTTTGTTTCAATAGAAATGGTGAATGCCTGATTTTATATGTGAGGAAGGTGTTTTTGTTCTTATGAGGGGGGGGGGGGGGGGGGGGGGGGCAGTCGGTAAAGTGAATACTGGTAGTGCAGTAGGCTGTAATAAACTACCCAGTAATGGCAAAGCTGGTTTGCCAGGGTTCAGTGTCTTTGCAACAAAATTAACTTTCTGTGAGATTTTACTTCAATCATTAAAACTGCAAACCTCATGATATGCCAAAGTAGCGGAAACATTGCTAACACCCAATCAATTCTTGATGTGGTAATCTGACCATTGTGGTCATTCAGTTTATTTCCAATATAACATGGCAATATAAATGTATTTTTCAAATAGTAAATTTTAGTGATCATCTATCAAAATTGAGTGAAATAAACTGTAGTAAACATATGGTGATATCTCAGGTGTAACAAGTCTGGATATGGTGTGTCTGACATTGGCAGAATGGGGTCCCCTGAGGATGAATTTAGTGAAGTAGTGCTACCTTGCACAGTAGGCTATCATCACCACATTCACCTCTGGGAACCTCATTTTTCTTGGGCCTCATCTTCTGAGATGAAAATATAGTCTAAACTAACATTGTTTTTAGTTACTTTTTCAATGCTATTCAGTTTCTATATCCTCCAATTTTTAAATCCAAACATGAAATGCATAATCAAGGTGACTAATCGGTGAATATCATCAACTTCAACTGGGGAACTTCAATTTCATCCCAGGTCTCAGCAGAATGAGGTTCCCAGAGGGTGAATTTGGTGATGATAGCCCACCATGCAGGATATACCGCTATTCTCAAAGTAATTGACCAGAAAAACGGGGTGATACCCCGGTCATGACCGCGGTGATACCGGTAATAAACGGTAGCGGTATCGCGACGGTCATGGCATGGAGTTACGGTATTGGGCGATAATGATACCGTGGTCTTTTAGCGGGCACCGCATTAATTTTGTTGAATACCGCGGTGATTTTCATGGAACTCTTTTAGGGGAGGTATTTACTCACACATACTTGTTCGCGTTAACAAGCGGTATCAGTACCGCGGTATTGGAGGATACCGCGGTATAGTACCGCCATATTAACGGGGTGACACCACATTATTGGTGGTCAATTACTTTAAGTATAGCGGTAGGGTAACTAAATTCACCCACTGGGGACCTCATTGTGCAAACGTCAGACACTATATCCAGGCCTGCATGGTAGTGAGTGTCATCAAGAATGACGACTTGACTCTCCTATATTCTAAGTAAAAATAAATGATTATACAGTAATGCCCTAAATAATCAACTCCTTGACCACAGCAGAATTATGGGAAACTTTTCAGGATTTAGTCGGAAATATGGCTTGTTGCCATTCATCGGAAAGCTCTCACTGAGAGCTTTCTGATGAATGGCAACAAGCCATATTTCCAACTAAATCATGAAAAGTTACCCACAATTCTGATGTGGTTAAGGAGTCGATTATTTAGGGCATTACTGTAGTTAATTTGCCAATATATACTTCAGAATCTCTTCCAGGGACCAACTTAGGGTGATGTGAACAACGTCTCTTTTTCACTAACTTGACCCTGATTTTGCAGACGGGCAAAGTGAAATTCTGACCTTTTATTTTGAAGTTACCACACTTTGCACTAAATATTACGCGCTCTTCCCACATTATATCACTTCATCAATAGGGATATAATGATTCATCGTGAGATCAATGTATCGTGATATGTATTGTATCATTATACCCCCATCCCAAAAGATGGAGGTATACTGATGTTGTTCACATTTTCCGTTTGAGTTTAATATCCCTATTTGTTTATCTGAAAATGTTGGATTTCTGTCCATCCACTCATCTATCTCAACCATATGTTATCAGATCTCGATGAAATTTGGCATGCCGGTTTGGCATCAGGAGGGCTTTCAAATGAGGATTCATTGACATTATTCACATTATCCGTTATCCCTCTTTATCTGAAAATGTTGGATTTCCGGCCCTCTTCTCTTCCATCTCAACCATGGGTTATCAGATCTCAATAAAATTTGGCATGTAGGTTTGGCATCATGAGAGCTTTCATAAGAGGTTTTACTGATGTTGTTCACATTTTCTGTTCAAGAGTTATCCCTCTTTCTTTATTTGAAAATGTTGGATTTTCGTCCATCGTTTGTTAGAATTGTGAAGTAATTTGTTTGTTCATCACTTTTTTTTTTTACAACTTGGTTTCCATCCTGCCCATATTTCAATTTTCACTATTGGGGGTATCCCAGCACCTGTGGTGCAACCTCTTGTTGATCATGTATCGGGACAGCCCTATTCATCAATCTCTCTATGAAGTAGAAGTTATTCATTTCATCTTTTCATTATTGCCTATTACAAGTTATTTTAAACACCTTATATTCCAGCCAAAACCAGCTGAGAGAGGAAGTGGCCAAATATCACTGGAGGATATAGGAACACTGGATGAAATCATTAAGAAGATAAACATAGAAGATTTTGATAACAAAAAGTGATGAATAATGGATTGATACAGTAATGCCCTAAATAATCGACTCCTTAACCACAGTAGAATTATGGGTAATTTTTAAGGATTTAGTCGGAAATATGGCTTGTTGCCATTCATCGGAAAGCTCTCACTGAGAACTTTCCGATGAATGGCAACAAGCCATATTTCCGAATAAAATTACCCATAATTCTACTGTGGTTAAGGAGTCGATTATTAAGGGCATTACACTATTTCATAAAAGGACTTAGTTTAATATATAGGATCCATAGTTGCCAAGTAATCTGATATCATAATGGAATAAGTTCAATAGTTCCAATTCTAAGCTATTGAGAGACTTTACAGATAAAAACTTTTGTGTGTTTTACAATAATTTATTTTATAACAAGATAATTTGTTTCAATAACACTGATCATCAACATCTTGCCACCTTTATTTCCATGCCTTATTGACAACTCAACGTTCTTTATACCATGTTAGGTGTTCAGGTTGAGTAGTTTTGCCTGCATGTAGAAAGGCTGTTTTGAATCCTGAGGTATTCTTGAGATGACTGCCTGAAACATAATATAAGAAATCAAATAAATTATTAAAAAAAAAAAAATGGTCCTTTTTAACATTTCCATATGTCTGAAATCACTATAACCCAATGCTTGTATCAACAGCTGGTATCAATGCAAACTAAATAAATACAAAAAAAGAACTTTGAGACAATTGTTGGGCTTCAAGTAGCCTTGGATGAACAGTAAAACCTCTCGAAACCGAACACCCTTCGGAGTAACTTTTCCCATCTACATGTCTGTCAATATTAACATCCATCACAAATTTCATGATGATCAGAAAAACAGTACGGCCTGTAGCCCATGCAAATGGATCGAATTTTGAAATCCAAGATGGCCAATGGCGGCCATGTTTTTTTGCAGAATGACCCCCAAAATGACTCGTTAGCCATGACAAATTTCATAATGATCCGACGAAAGGTACGACCTGTAGCACGTGCTAATGGAAATTGTTGACGGACATCTTCACGCACACATGGACGATGGATACCAAGCCATGGCAATAGCTCAAACTTTACAAGTAAAGTTGAGCTAAAAATGATGCAAAATTATATTATATTTAATTTAAAAATTTGTTTTGTATTAAATTGGAGCATAGGAATTCTAGATACATTTATACAGGATCAATATGTAATAAATTGTACCTTTGGTTTGTTGTCTAATCCTGTTTGGTAAGCAATGCACATGCTATCAGTTGTGTGCCCCCAAAGAAATTCTCCTGGAATAAAACAGGGATGTAATATACTTCAAAACAGTTGAAATGCTATATTTTTCTTATCGTAAGTGCTGATCCAAATGGACATTTTCTGTGATGGAGGAATTAGAGCCAGTGTTCACGCTGGGCCAAAAATATTTGGCTGATTTTTTGGCCAATTCTGATTTTTTTTTTTTGGACCAAATTGAGAAAACTTTGGCCAAATTAAATCCTCATTTTCTGGTCTCACAATTAATGAATATTTTTGTTTAATTTAAAGGTACTCAACCCGTAAAGAGGGTCCCCATCTCAACAGATTCCAACAACAACAATCCGATCAGAGGGTCCTATATTACTATTTCTTTGGCTTTGGGGGTAAAAAATATTTGATTCGAGTCGAGGAACCCATCAAACAAAGCTCAGAGTCATTAGATATTGATTTTTGAAAATTCTTATGTTCTCGAGATGAGTACTTATAACTGCCGTCAATTTGGTAACATGCTCGAGATTTTACGCCAAAATTCTATTCAAACAGACAAGGATGGATAACTCTATAATCAAGTGGGTAATAATAACGAATTTTTTACTATCTTCTGGGCCAGAAAGAATTCCCGATAATGAAAAATAATAGATTTCTAAAATCGATATCTAACAAATCTGAGCTTTGATGGGTGACTTCCTCGACTCGAATCAAATATTTTTGACCCCCGAAGCCATTGAAATAGTAATTGAGAGGAGTTTTATCGGGTTGAGTACCTTTAACATCAAACATTCTATATAATTATGTCCAAACCTTCAACAATGGTGTCTAGACTTCTTTAATATCAACCATTGTTACTTGACAATGTATCATTACCCACCATCTACCATTCAGCCTTATGACAGATAAAGGATTCATTAGTGTTAATCCTGATTAATATTACATTGTTTCATAGTGCACTGTCATTAGTGCCTTTTGTTACCCATTAAGCTGTATTACCTAGTCAATTAGCAGATGATCATACTATACATTTGATTATCGTGTCGCTCCCGTTACAAAATCAATTTGGGTTTTTGAATTATATTTCCTATTTTGGGGTAAAATAAACTTTGGCCAAAGCCAAATGAAATTTTTTTAGCCAATGACAGTGTGAACCCTGATTAGAACACTCTATTTGCAAGAAATTTTCAGCCTCATGACCTTCATCAACTTTATTTATAAGCAGTTGGTTACATTTTTCATTGACCTGTATATACAGGATGTATGTCCATCAGATTTTGAGATCTTTTAACTATTATTCACAACACTCATTTATTAGTGACTCAATTTATGTCATGAGTGCAATATTGTAGGAATAGCATGAAATGTCTCGACCAATAGTGTCATACTTCCACGATTTCAAATGTACTATGAGTGTTGATCAGTAACACACCAGTACAGTCGGGTGTTGACCGACATCTCCTATCTGGGTTTATCTGATGAGTTCTTAATACTTTAATATTTGAATATGCTTTTATTCTAAAGTTTCAGCTGCGTTGTTATACCCCTACTTTTCAAAGAAAAATGGGTGGGTATACTGGATTGACTGTCTATCTCTCTGAGGATATATGTCAGCCATGGGTTATCGGTTATGGATGATATTTGATATGGAGGTTTTTTCCATCATGACTGCTTTCAAAAGAGTGGCCAATGACATTGTTTGCTCTTTCCATTCTAAAGTTATCCTTCTTTATTTATCTGGAAATCTTTTTTTTTTGGTATGAAGGTTCGCCATCATGACTGCTTTCAAAAGAGCGCCCAATGGCATTGTTCACATTTTCCATTCTAGAGTTATACATTGTTATTTTAAATTCGGGTTCCATCCTTCCCATGTTTTAATGTAGCACAGTGGGAGTATGCCAGTACCTGAGGTGCAAATTCTTCTTGAATCTAACATCATTTATGTTGTGTATCTCCGTCTTTCCATTCCACACAGGTGTGAAATTGGCTTAACATATATGTGATTGGCTGAGATGCAGGTGCTTTCCAGTAACAATTGTGTAATTAATGAAATTGAACCTGCATCTGAATTCTCAAGCTTTTGGTGTTCCTAAATATTGAAGCAATTGGAAACCCATGTGTAGAACATTCAAAGATTAAGTATTTTATTTGGCATCAGAAGTTCAGAATTGTAGCGTATGTACTTCCATAACTAACATGGGCTGAATTAGACTGATGAATAGAATTTATTACATGATCCTACCCTTATTCCATTCAATAAACCATTCTATAAATTGTGATATTAAACGTTCGTTTAATAACAGGAAATAGTGCCAGGTGACCTTTGATTTCCGGTTTGTCATCTGTTTACATTCTGTACGCTACATCTCAAAATACTATGGCTTCCAACAAACTATAATGAATGAAGAGTTTGCAAAGTTATGTCATTAAATATAGGCCATTAAATAAGCCAAAGAGGCTTTATTTATCTGAGACTATTCTTTACGCGGGCAAACAACGCATAGTTACTAGAACATCATTGTATGCCTTATAGAAGCTAATGTTAGTTTCGCGTCCCATTTGTTGATTTAAGAATGTTTTGTCAAGGTTTTGGATCATGTAATAAATAGAATCTACAACTCGTCCCCAGTTTATAGCGGAATTTACAAAACTATTCCAGTAAATTAGGTCTGACCTCACCAAAGGCTCGGTCCAGACCTAATTTACTGAACTCGTTTTGTAAATTCCATTATAAACTGGGGACTCATTGTAGATCCTCTATATCTGACATTACCACAGCCCTAACTGGCTCTAAGTTGTTGTTCTCTGCATAATCAGCGAGTCATTGGAAAAAATACCTGTGGAAGTTGAACTGTCTGTCTTTAGAACTATTGCACCACCACCATGGCATCCGTCATTCATTGACTTGTACGATTCAGCTATAAAATATATACCACATATATCAAAGAAAGATAATGCAAGACATTAAATTAATAATAGCTGAGCCTGGAGATATGGTGTCTGTCATTTGCAGAATGAGGTCCCAAGAGGGTGAATTTAGTGATGCTACCCTGCACAGTGGGCTAGCATCACCAAATTCACCCTCTGGGGACCTCATTCTGCTTTGGCCTCATCTTCTGGGATGTATCTATAGTCTTAAATTAACATTGTTTTAGTCACTTTGTCGCTTCTGTTCAGTTTCTATATCCCCAAATTTGCATAAAATGCTAAAACTTCAACTGGGAAACTTCAATCTGATCCTAGGTCTCCCATAACAGTTGAGTCATAAGCAGAATGAGGTTCCCAGATGATGAATTTGGTGATGCTAGCCCACCATGCGGGATAGCATCACTAAATTCATCATCTGGGGACCTCATTCTGCAAATGACACACACCATTTTTCCAGACTTGATAATAGCATATATCTTTGTGATATTCACAAGGTTATTTCATAGAAACAGTAAAGCCACTATCAATGAGACATTTGGAAATGCGGCAAAGGCAGAAATCTGACAGCGGCCTTCATTTTCTTAAACCTCAAATGTACCCAGAGTATATGGAAGAGCCTACTGTACAGCCCAGGATGGAGAGAAATGAGAAATGATTTAGAAAGATGATTTATTGGCAAAAGAATAATTTATACAAAGCATGGCTATTAATAAAATGGAATTAGATTGTTGTCCTGTAAACCAGTTTCTTGACCATTGGGAGGGGGGGGGGGTCAATGTGATATAGGAAACTACATTACGCTTACTCGCGAATGGGTGCAATTTTGCCTAGAGTAGACATAGCCATGGCCGTCTTCCTGTCCACTCCATCATGAGTGTTGGATCAACTCCGACTATGACAGAGAAGAGGTGTCCATTTGTATTTGTCAAATATGGTTGATTACATGTTTATAACAAATCTCTGGGGTATGGCATTAATTTGTTTAGCCTCGCGGGTTATTTGCATGCAGATATATATAATAATGCAGTCCTAAATTTCTTGATAACCCACAGGATAAGTAGGATGAGATCCAGTTAGATCACAGGGTTGACAAAAGCACTATTTTAAAATGAAGATGGATGATAATAATAATAACAGAATATTTATATATAAATACAGCTTTACAGTAAATTAGCTCCAGTTCACTTGACAACATAACTGCTCTGCTATGCGCATTGCACCACTGCCAATATATTGTGATTTGATAAGCGCTGTTATTTTTTAGGTGACTTAAATTTTCTCAGCGAGGCATTTATGAGATTCACTGCTATGGTAGTTTTCAAATAGTGTTTCATTTCACTTCTCATGTGATGTTCCCAAGCCTCGAGTGTCTGACGTTTGCAGAATTAGGTCCCCATAGGCTGAATCTAGTGACGCTAGGTGGGCTAGCATAACCAAATTCACACTCTGGGAACATCAATCTGCTTATACCTCAACTGCTATGGGAGACCTAGGATCAGATTGAAGTTCCCCAGTGGAGGTTGGTGATGTTCACCCAATGGTCACCTCGATTATGACTTTTATCTTCTGAAAATTAAGGCATATAGAAACTGAACAGCTGGAAAAAAAGTAACTAAAAACAATGTTAATTTGAGACTATAGATATTTCCCAGAAGATGATGAGGCCTAAGAAGCATCACTAAATTCACCCTCTGGGGACCCCATTCTGTCACTAAATACACCTTGGGACCTCATTCAGATGTCAGACACACTATATCAAGACTTGGATGTCCCCACTCATGCATTATGGGAGTGTCTGGTCGAGTACAAATGTGGCACAGTTCAGAGAATGGAAGCTATTACCTCAGTCATGATATATGTCTGAGGGGATTAGATAATTTAATTTGATACATGGTCCAATTATGGATCAGCATATATTAAATTTACCTTCAAACAAGACATTTCAAAGAAAGTATAACTGAAAACATTGGAACTTACACAGAAATGTTTTTTGAAATGCCCGGTCGAGGCCTGTTCCTCCATCTTCAGCAGCTGACACACATTCTCCGCATTCCTTGGCAAACAAACTCTTTATTATATGCTCCCCAGTCCCTGGAATGTGTAACATATTCTGACGTGATTTATAGCCCCATGCCAGTGTCGGTCTCAAATTAAACATGGTAGTATATATGTAATGATCGATGTTGTCCCATTCTGAAATTCACAATAGGTTGATAAATATGTGAAATAGTGTTTGTATGATCAAAAATACTTAATATATTATTAAGGCCATAGTAATAAACTGACAACAACTGAGATGTATCAACAACATTTGCTCTACAACTATGACGATTTCACAACCAATTTCAAATGACCAAACAAAACCATAAATTGAAGATGGCCATTTGGGCAATGAATAAATGAGAGTGAATGAGTGCGGCAGCTTTTAACTTTTTAGTTTTGTTCTGAAAGATATTGAGAATTATTCACTTGTTTAATTGTTATCGTCTGGCCAGGGTGGTTTTTCTTAAAGGAACAGATTAAATTATAAGAAATAATTTGTATTTCAATTAATTTATGAATTTTAAGACAAATTCTATATCGAGCAAAGCATGTTATAGTAAATTTGTCTTGAATCTTTCAAAGTTATTTCACAACCATTCTATAATTAATACTTATTGATGAGTAGTTTCCTCAGTAAATGTTCAGATAATAAGACCTATGGTCGTTTGTTGAAATTATTACTTATTATCTCAAAATTTCCCGCCAATCAATTAGGAATCCTTCTGAACTTGTTTTATCTTTTCGTCTGCTCATATATCCATAACATCCCTCCAAATGAATAATATACCATTCCAATGTATACTGTTGTAACTGAATGGGAGAATACATTCAGTATGGAAAGGGTTAAATAATACATACCTGAGGTGGCAACTGCGACACCAGATTCAGTGGAATTGTCAGTGTTTGCCCAACACCCAGCTCCATAATGGGCTGCCTGAAATGTATGGAGTATTTCAGGATGTACATTACTTACTACCATATCGGGAGTGGAAATATGGTGTCTGTCACTTGCATATGAGGTCCCCAGAGGGTGAATTTAGTGACGCTATCACGCATGCACCTATTTCTGAGTTCCAGTTGTGAATAATGGCCGACTGCTAGTGTGCTGAAGTAGGTGTGCTGAAGTTAGTGTGATACTTTACGTCCATACTCAGTACTGACATATAGCAGCCTAGGTTAACGCTGGCTGATCGATGATGTGATGGGATGGCTACTCACTGGACCTAACCTGCCAGGTTGCTTCAGAAGAATTCCACCGCTGGAAACAGCACTAGCAATAATTCCACTGGAATCCACACACACTGCTCCAACAGTGTCCTGTATGTTCAATTTGTCTTCTTCATCTATATCAACCTAGAACCAAATCATAAATAGGATCAAATATTATTTCTATGAAGTGCAAATAGTATAGATGATGCAGTATGTTTCTACAAGCTGAGAAATATAGCTTCATACTTTTTGGAATTCAGTGAGTATGAAATCAGGGGGGGGGGGGGTCGGAAAAAAATTACAGGATACAAGGACTGGGTGGGTGGGTGTCTCCGAGCCCGGAATGCAGATTTTTTCTGATGTAATGCAATTTTTTTCCCAAATCATTTCTAAGACAAATTACAGCTTCAAAATGAATTGAAACAATCCGATTCATATAGTAGTGCATGCTATAGCCTTATACAAGTGAGGGGGGCTATATATTTAAATTTTTTGTCCACAATTTCTCCCTTTAACAGTTGAAACCATGGGGTGGGTCCAGTTTTGGTCCAGGAAAAAAATTGCAATGAAAAAAAATCCATTCTCATCTTTTCTCATTGTTTATCATGGCTTTTTAAACTTATTATACATGCAGGTATCCTCTAACATAGAAATTCATATTGCTTAAAAGTTCTTGGTTCCCTCATTCCTTGAAATCCCACTGGAAACCCTAGTACTTTTAAATAAATACCGGTAATGTATGACCCACTAGATTGATTTGCTGTCAAAAAGCCGAAAACCGTTGGCCTCATTTGTTTATATTAATGATATCAGTCAAGATATTGAATAAACAATAAATACAGTGACCACGTGGTTGAAGTACATGGTCGATGTTGATACATGACTACAGTGACTTAAGTCACATAATAACGTGTTGTTCACTGATTAGAGCATTAAAAGACTCCAGATTCAATCTCAGAGCATCTAATTTTCAAAATTTTCCGGGGGAGGCCCCCTGACCCCCTCCCGTACTCTCCCCCCCCCCTTCGACTCTCCTGCTGGGATACTACTCGCCTCGACATTTTGTAGGAGAGCTACTCGCCACTCACCTAGAATGATTTTAAGGGGAGCTCCTCATTGCTCACCAGTGATTTCCCACATGGAGAGGACTGGAACTGTGTTTATTTAATCAAATTGATGGTGTTTTTACTTTACACATGCACATATTTTAACCTATTGCTAATAAGGGACACAACTATGTATTTTATGGGTATTATACCTTTATAACCATAAATATTTGGGTTTTTAAAGGTTTTGTAACTGGTTTTGTTGGCATATTTTTCAGCCATGTGCTTTGTTTGTTAATTTTTTGTGGGTGTACTTGATCAGCGTTCTCTCAGTTCCAGTGCAGACACAATGAGAGACCCTTACCCTGCCAACAACACATTATTTAGTAGAATTTACAAGATTTTCATCAATTTTGGGGGTGGGTGTCCCACACCTGGGTGGAAAAAACTTACGGTCCTGGGTGGGTGTCCCAGACCTGGGGTGGAAAAAACTTACGTTCCCGGGGTGGTGGGTCCCCAAAACTGAAAAACAAAAAATTTCCACCTTGTATCCGTGAATATTTTCCTGGGAACCTCGATTATGCAATGTGTCATCTGCCAATTTGGGAATATAGAGAAACTAAACTAAAAAATAATTTAATCTATGGGAATTGGGAAGAAGTTTCTGTAGAAATTTGATAATAAAGAAACTTTTCAGAGAATATGTGGCCTGAGCAGAATGAGGTCCCCAGAGGGTAAGTTTAGGTATGCTAGCCTGCTATGAGGGATAGTGTCACTAAATTCACCCTCAGGGGACCTCATTCTGTAAATGACAGGCACACTAAAGTCAGACTTGGAAGTGCACTGCGTATCACACAATTTTTTCCCATTTTAATCAAATCCCAAATCAAATCGATATAATTTTCAGGATGGCATCAAATCAGCATTAGGAAGATACAAACACAACTGCAGTAATGACCTAAATAATCAACTCCTTAAAGAAGAATTATGGGTAATTTTTCAGGATTTAGTTGGAAATATGGCTTGTTGCCATTCATCGGAAAGCTCTCAGTGATATTGTGTGCTGGGTTGTTGACGTTATTGCCATTTCCCAGTGGAAAAATATAACAGGATTATCACAAGAACCATAACACTGACTCAATTGAAAGGCTATTATCATTCACATTCGTGGAACATCATACAGTGTTTGAAACTTTGAGATACAGTTATTCCAATGCACCAATATCTGAGTTCCAGTTATAAATAATGCTGCTAGTGTGCTGAATTACATACGGACCATATAGCACATGATGTGCACTTTTACATTCGTAATAGTCACGGACGTCATAGCAGCGAAGAGGTTAATGCCAATGCATTAACTCTTTCACTGCTGATCGTGACTAAAGTCGAATTTCGCTGCCGATAGCGACTTGGGTTCCTGATGGCAGCAGGTCAGGTACAAGGAATTCCCATATAAACGTGAACTGCTACATAAGGGCACTTGGAGATGTCATGGTTATGTGATTACTTCTGTCACATGTGTGTCTTCTGGTTACCGTAACCAATGATATAAAAAAATTAACTCAAATACAACATACCCAGCAGGATATGTTCACTAAAAGCTTATAGCATAATATTTTTTTTAAAAGTCGAAAAAACCCAAAATACAGTTATACAGACATTTAAACCAGGTTGGCCACCAGGGTTACGTGACCAATATGCGGGTGGCCAATGTGGCTGCACTTGGTCTACAGACCACAAACCTACAGACCACATCCGATCATAACCAAACTTCATAAGATCTTCTGGGTGACCACTAGATTGGAGCCCTCAATTTTTTTCTGAAATTCGTTGAAAAACATGGCCACCAGCTTGGATTCTACTCTTTTCTTGGCTAAATACTTCGGCACATGCTACAAGCCACATCCCTCATCCGATCATCACTAAATTTCATATGGATCTTCAGAGTGACCACTAGATGGGAGCCATCAAATGTGTCTAAATTGTTTTTACCGGCCATTTTGTATTTAACATTTGAATCCCTCGGCAAACCGTGCAGCCGGCATTTTTTGGAGAAATGTTTTCAAAATTTACAGGCTTGTTCAGGATCACTTCTAGATGGAACCTATTGAATTTTAAAGATTTGAGCACGAATCAGGCAAACTATTATGAATCAAACCTAGATTCAGTCTCAAAGATTTATATTAACCTATTCTTACATGCAAAAGGTTGTTAGTTAAGTTTTAAATCAAAACTCGACTATTGATATGGTGAGGGATGGTTGGCGGGCGAGTCAGCGTCCTGGCGGCGACAAACATACATAACATAGCCATTTATTGATGGATTCTGACATTTTTGGTATGTTAGTTAATTGGCACGTGTGATAGCTGCACTCAGAAAATCTGGTCCACCTTGACTTTCTAACCAGAGTTATGCCACTTATTACTATTTATAGAAATTTTCATATGAGGTGTGTTCACAGTTCGTGAGCTGCAACTGATTATAGGATTACGTAATGATGTAATTATGTGCAAAATGGGGTCTCAGTCCCGGCCCAATAAAACCATGTTTAACCGGATCCATGTCATGCTAATCACCTTTGTTAATGAGTCTGCCAAATAACGAGAGTGTCACTTACACCCTGGCTGCATTAGTAATGACGTGTGAAGTAATTGATTTATAATATGTGTTGTCTCAATGACAGTTATACCTATAATCAACAAGTCTCATCACACTTGGCTTCTTTCTTTGTCGATCAGTTGGAAGTCTGGCCTTTGTTACACATAACTTGGTGATTGCCACAGGCTCGAACACGTGGAACAGACCACAGTGACTGTGTTAGATTTTTAGGTAGAAAAGGATTTCCATTACATACACTAAAAAACAAAATCCTCAGATGACAAGCTTGTTGGGTAGGGCTGGGGGTTGTATGTATTTCACAAAGTAAATCCCCCAAATATAACATTTTGGAATTGGGGCATGAGTAAAGGTAATATAAGGTCAGCGCGTTTTAAACGTTTTATAGATATAAATTACCAATACAGAATCAGTGTGTATCCGCAGCATTGGGCCCGATTATGTCGATAGGGCGAATCTAATGTGATTAGGTGACCCAAACAGACTTCTCTATATTTGTATTGTATTGTGTTTGTGCTTTTTATTTGATTTTAAAAAATAAATATTGTTTATACACCAACCAGACTTGATGCGAATTTGTGTTGACAAACAATAAAGTTAGGTGGTGATAATAAATGTTGATTCATACGTTTATATTGTCATTTAGCTACAAAATGCCATTATGGTCAAACTAGTTTTGAAGAAATGTACGTTACAATGAAAAAATTCAAACGAGCATCCATGACGTCGCGCGTGATCGCTGATCGGGAGGGGCGGCTTGATCAAAATAAGTAGCAACACAAACGTTCTGAGCGTCATAGCATACGAACATAACACTAAACGTATATAAACATCAAAATCACTCGTTATGAATAATAAGCCCGTAATTTACAGATCGGATATATATTCCACATATTGATCGTATAGTTTCGGCAAATGTATGGTGGGTTGCACAGCACAAACTTGTATATTCACAAAAATAATGCAGCATTAAAAAGATATAATTATTGCACTCACCCAGCTTGACAAGAGCAGTGGACATAGGAAATATTCGATGAATCAACCTCTAAATCAACCTGGAGTGGGCTTTCGTTTTTCGCTGGTTTCGGTGACATTTTGCTCCAACAAACAGTTTATTTTCCAACTTATTTATTGACACGTTGTGGACATAACCTTCGCTATAGTATCTGAAACCTTGCTGACGGGATTTTAAATATGTTCCCACCGAATTAAAAAAGATTTTATCGAAATTATCCGGCAAATCCGACAGAGCTCCTATGCGCGGCTTCACAGTTTCACTCATATTTACCATTTGATTGTCTTACCGCAGCCAGCTCTAAGCTGTAGGCGAGGTTATCGGCCGCTGGCCGAAAGGTGAATTGAGATTAGAATAACATATGTTATCAGACTGGCTTGGGTAAACCACTGCACTAGCACAGATGTTTATTGTCGTTATCAAATTAAAACAAAGTTCTGTTCCCAAGCCTGAATTTAGTGTGTCTCACATTTGCAGAATGAGGTGCACAGAGGGTGAATTTAGTGATGCTACCCCATACAGCAGGCTAGCATCACCAAATATACCCTCCAGTGACCTCATTCTGCTTAGACCTCATCTTCTGGGAAGTATCTAGAGTATCAAATTGACATTTTTTAGTAACTTTTTCACTTCTGTTTAGTTTCTATATCCCCTAATTGCAGAAGATAAAATGTATAATCGAGGTGCTCAATGGGGGTACATCACCAACTTCAACTGGAGAACTTCAATCTGTTCCTAGGTTTCTCATGGCAGTTGAGGCCTAATCAGAATGCGGTCCCCAGAGGGTGAATTCAGTGATGCTAGCCTGCCTTGCAGAATAGCATCATTAAATTCACCTTTTGGGGACCTCATTCTGCAAATGTCAGACACACTAAATTCAGGCTTGGCTGTTCCAATATTATTTTCTTAATCACCACTTATCCAGGTGAAATCATACCCTGATTTTTCAAAGAAAAATTGGGGGGTATATTGGATTGAATTTGTCTGTTTGTCTGTACGGAGGGTCCTTGAGTTCAGATTTGTTCAAATAGGGTCGTTATTTAAGAAACTTTTGAGGGAAATCAATTGCACTTCAACTCTACCCTTTGAAATTACTAGATGAATGGATTTCATAGATGGGGATTCACAATTGTTCAACTAGGGGTAGATATAAGAAATTTACCCCCCCCCCCCCCACCCTCCCTACCCTCCCTACCTGTATCTATGCTGTTTGGTACTTGTATAATAATATTGATTTCTAGGCCGCCTGGGTGGGAGGCAATGGGGAGGGAGTGTAGAGGGGTGGAGTTTTGACCCCCTACTTTGATCAAATTTTCAACAGTTGAAAATTTCATGCCTGATACAACATTAGTTGTAGATTAGATTTTCACACAAAAAATATGTTAGAATTGTTCTCACAGTTTGATTTGATTTTCCAACCAGTATGTTTTTAAACCAACAGTTCATATGTCCCTACTTCAGGTTAAACTGTTGGACCGAATTAGCCACAAATTTTAACTTTATGAGGGATGTCAGGTTGGTAATTTTCAAAAGTTTGAGATCTTGAAGTACCAGTACCCTGCAGTTGTAAAATTCAAATTTTAACTTTGTGGGGGATGTCAGGTTAGTAATTTTCAAAAGTTTGAGAGCTTGAAGTACCGGTACCAGTTGTAAAATTAAACCTAAGAAGGGTGTGCAAATGATTTCTGTGAACTTAGTACTGTGGTATGGTTATCTTCTTTAAAAAGGGTAAGGTGTTGGTGATTTGTCAGTGGTGTGCAATTAGAAATTTCAAGGAGAAGAGCCCTGATCATCGGAGAACCTCCAGCTATGTCCATGTTTAGAACTACTTGTCTTAAGTGATTTTGTCAAGTACTGACTGTTGTAGTCTTCAGAGTCCCAGTCTTCTCAGTCTTTACAGTCTGGTTAATGACCCACTGTCATTGTTACCTGAGTTACGGCCCTTTTATTACCATTAGTGTGAAAACTTGAACAAATGTCAACCGATTCCATTCATATTGGGTATATGCATCTTTCACAACAATATCTTGATTGAGTTCAAAAACTTTATACCCGAGTTATTATGGCCCTTAGTTCTGAGTTAATGTTCTTTAGTTTGTCCATTTTTAGTGATTCTCGGTCAGACAGATTCACTCTTATGGGCAAAACAACTTGACAAGAGCCATCTTTGATACACAACTTTTGTTGTTATCTATGCCACAGAGATTACTGTTTAATTCTAAGTTGAATATTTGTAGTTGTTTGAAAAATATTAAATTGAAAATTGTTCTTCACTAACAAAACTGTTTTTCAACTTACCCTCGGTTGTTTTGAAGATTCATTGTTTTCTTTACTGTGCCTTTCAAGTTTTCGTTTGTACTTTCTGTGAGACCGCAATGCATCTTCTGTGAAAGATCACAAGCCTCCAATAAATTTGAAAATAATTGCATCATCTTTACACAAAAATGTTATGTCTTTCTAAGAATCAAATGTAGACTGAAGAATGGCACCAATTTCTTTGACTACAAAATTAGATTCTTGTTAAAAGGAGGAAGTTTAGTCATAAAGCAACTAAAGCAAATTAAAACAAGGTCTGCCCACCGAGGATTGCCTGGTCACAATTTTTACTTAAAAGAGAAAATCTGTCAGAAAAGAATTTCAAAGTGAATGACAAGTAATAACAGAGGTCAAGAGCCATGTGAAGTATGGGATCAATTGGATGAAAAATGTTGACAGTGCGGCATGCCTAAGTATTTAATGATGCAAAGAGTAAAATCCAAGACGGCTGCCAGCAACCATGTTTTTGTTTGAATATAGTTCAAATTTGATGGCTCCCATCTGGAAGTAATCCTGAACACGCCTGAACATTCTTTAAATATTTGTCGGCTAAAGAAATAATTTAATGGCGCCCAACTAGTGATCACCCCGAAGATCCATATGTATTATTTAGTGACAAACGGATGAGGGATTTATTCATGCAAAGAGTAAAATCCAAGATGACCACTGGTGGCCATGTTTTTCAATTAAATTCGAAAAAACTAAGGGCCATAAGTCAGGTAAAAAATATCTGGCAAATCTGGTCTTCAAACTCGATCGAGATATTTTGGAAAATCCATATACCAAATATGAAAGGAATTGGATGACAATTGTTCAAGATATCGTGCTAACAGTCTTAAAATTGCTAAAAATAGACAAACTAAGGGCTGTTTGTGTGCAGCTGTGGCGCATACTCACATACCAAAAATGATCAAAATACATAAATAATTGGCTATTTTAAATCTATAGAGGATTAGGACCAACAATGCCCACCCGCCAACCGTCCAAGTCAAATCATAAGTTGATATTGAGAAAAAAAACTCAAATAAGAACCTGATATTGATTTCTTAAATATACTATTCTCAAAGTGTCTAATAAATATTTATGGATTGGGTATCTCTTCTTTTTGCTGAAAAAGTATGTCACAAATATGACACATAAACTCAACCAATAAATAGAAAATTGATCAAGTAATCTTTACTGGAAAAAATTCTCATTCATTTCCTGTGACTAATTCAAAAGTTGGTGATATAAGTATTGCCTTTCTAACCTCAGCTGTGAACATATATAGTATCTTTTGTACAGTAGTTTTTAAATTGAGCTAAACTTATTTAAGCTCTTACCAGTAATTAGATTTTCTGGTGTAGCTGTGGCAATACCATTTGATGCTGCCCATTTTTCTGCTCCCTCAGCAACAAGAATGCTGAATATTCATTGAATGGTATAATAATGGCATAAAATAATGGTATATTAATGTTACAATAATATTTACATACACCCAATATTGCTTCCATTTGTCCTATAGTATTGTAATTGCCATGCCCATCTAGTCAAAGACTTGCAGATCGATTGGGGTCATTGGATTTTGACCGACAGTAATTAAACAAAGTGTGTGAATCCTGAAATAATTCACACATACTTTGTTTAATTACCCTGCCGGTCAAAATCAATGACCGCATTCGATCTGCAAGTTATTCCTTATAATCATATATCAGTACATTTTAATAGAACACTAATCATTTGAACAACTTTTCAAAACTACCAAAACAATTAGAAGTATAACATATTGTTCAAAATCCGACACAGTCTCCAAATAACAACACGCAGTGAGCACGTGCACACGATCGGCTTGAAGTGATGCACAACACGCAGTGAGCACGTGCACACGATCGGCTCCAAATAACAACACGCAGTGAGCACGTGCACACGATCGGCTCCAAATAACAACACGCAGTGAGCACGTGCGCACGATCGGCTCCAAATTACAACACGCAGTGAGCACGTGCACACAATCAGCTCAAAATAACAACACGCAGTGAGCATGTGCACACGATTGGCTCCAAATAACAACACGCAGTAAGCACGTGCGCACGATCGGCTCCAAATAACAACACGCAGTGAGCACGTGCACACGATTGGCTCCAAATAACAACACGCAGTGAGCACGTGCGCACGATCGGCTCCAAATAACAACATGCAGTGAGCACGTGCACACGATTGGCTCCAAATAACAACACGCAGTGAGCACGTGCACACGATCGGCTCCAAATAACAACACGCAGTGAGCACGTGCACACGATCAGCTCCAAATAACAACATGCAGTGAGCACGTGCACACGATCGGCTCCAAATAACAACACGCAGTGAGCACGTGCACACGATCGGCTCCAAATAACAACACGCAGTGAGCACGTGCGCACGATCGGCTTGAAGTGACGTAGCATTTCGTTCATCAACCAATAACTGAATGGTCGACTTCAGTTAAATCTGAAACATGCATGTATTAAAACCATGTGGCGAAATGTACGGATTCCTATGGGAGCTAATTGTGTGAATGTAGAGGGTGTGTGTTATTATATACCTATAACACAGGATATGACTTCTTGGGAAAAAATTGTCTGAAGGAGTTGTTTATTGAAAGCAATCAGATAGATATCCTCAATACAAACCTTCATGGCTAAGTTAGTGTGGGGTGAATCATGAATGTGGTTCTTATAATAGATAGACCACAAACCACAGAAATTATTTAGTAATAAGCAGTTGTCTTCACATAGTATTGTTGACTGAAATTGCATTCATTTGTTTCACAATTTGCAAAGGCACATGTAAGTACTATAACTCTATTATATAGATAATGAATGGCTTGGAGTTGACTATGCCAAAATAGTGGTCCTCGATGAGGAATAGTCCACGAGCCGCAGGCGAGTGGACTATTCCTCCTCGAGGACCACTATTTTGGCATAGTCAACGACAAGACATTCATTATTTATTATATTATATCGAACATTTGTGCCAATTCTCACACAATTTCTGAGTCTGATTTTGTCACATTTTTATTTACCTTGAATTTTGGAAATCGGTCTCAGATTTTACAATTTACGGCAATATTTTGACGATGGCAGGGGAGCACAACTATGTTATTAGTTACATCTAACAGCATTTCTTCATGAATCATTTCTATAAATACGTCATTAGCAAAGACATTTTGGCGAAATTTTAGATGTCAACTTATTTAACTTCGATTAACCGGAAAAGGAAATTATAAATAACGTCCACTGACATTGCAAAATTAGGACTAGCCGCTTGCCAACTAAACGGATAAACTATGAAATACATTGGCTTGATATCATCGGACATTTGTAAGATCATTGCAATTCATCAATAAATCTAATGATATACCGATATTGCAACAAATATCACACAAGGAAAAGTTTAAGATTGGCCGTATCTTCAGGCGGCAGCCCGATTTCGCGAAATAAGTTTGTTACTATAAATAGAAAAAGAATAGTAGGCATGTAGGAATCCTACTGGGGTACTATCGTAAAATAGTATAGCAGTGTGCGGCCAATCAGAATGCGAGAAAGTCACGTGAGATATAATATTTGGGGATATTCAATTATCTTTTTTTAAGTAATCAATTACAAAACTATAAAGTTGCGACAGTCATAGTTTCTTAACTACCTTGGTGGAATTCGACCTAAAGACATCAGTCCTTTCTTCTGTAGCAGGACCAGCTGGTATGCAGCTTTTATTGGGTTCAATACACCTGAAAATTAATTATGAATTATGGAAATTTGCTAATGAATATATCTACATTGGAAACTATGACAACAAATATGAGAATGTTGAAGAAAATTGCAAAAATGATAAAAGGCGGAATGAATGAAGAAAATTAGATAAAATGAATAGTCAGCAATGACACACTGACACACATGTTAACATTATGACTAAAAATGCTGGTTGAAAATATCTGCTAATAATTTTTGATTGACAGCAGGAAAGGTCCATTGCTAGAGTGCTAGGTTGAACACTTAAGCAATAAATTTATACGTAGCTTACCTCCTATACATCCTACTGCTCCAAATAACTGACTATTCCCCTCCATAAGACCTGCATCGCATTCTACTGTTCCTTCCAATGTAAGGTTAGAACCTTGTCCAGCATTTGTCATGGAGCTATTCTGTAAGATAATAGAGGCCTCTTACATAGCAATTACACTGTAGCTGACAAATGATGCAGTTACCACATAGTGCTCTATATAGAAGGTATGCGGCTTATACGGACCCTGGCTCTTACGGACCCTGGCTCTTACGGACCACCGGCTGATACGGACCCTGGCTTATACGGACCCCGGCTCATACGGACCTCAATTAAAATATGCAATTTTCAAACTTATATTTATGAATTTAATATATAATTATGATTGTCTTTTTACACATATATCTGTATTAATTTAGAACTTCGGTGATTTTTTTGGTGATTTTCAAACTTATATTTATGAATATAGCTGATTTTTTCAGTGATTTTCAAACTTATATTTACGAATTTAATATATAATTATAATTGCCATTTCACACATAAATCTGTATTAATTGCGAAATTTTGTGATTTTCAAACTTATATTTATAAATTTAACCGATTTTTTCGTTTTTTTTTCAAACTTATATTTATGAATTTAATATATAATTATGATTGTATTTTCACACATATACCTGTATTAATTGAGAAGTTCGGTGATGTTCTGGCTTGAAAAAGCATTTATTGAATCGCGTTAATTAATCTCTTCATCGTTGTATAAACACGCGCGGGTGATCCCTTTATGTCGTTGTATAAACAGACACGCGATGATGAATGGTCAGTGAATGGTGATCAGGATGAATCCACTGAGTTTGATTTGTTACGAAAACATGTTAGTAAAAACACGACTTGTTTCAACTGATTTATTGTCCCTTGTATACACACTCGTGTGTGATCCCTTATATTGTTTTATAAACAGACACGCGATGATGAATGGTCAGTGAATGGTGATCAGTATGAATCCACTGAGTTTGATTTGTTATGAAAACATGTTAGTAAAAACACAACTGGTATATATTCAACTGATTTATTTTTGACTGCATAATTCCACAATGACTGCATTGAACCTGAATGTTCTACTTGAGAGCACAACAGCTACTACTCGTTGATGAGGATAACTGCCAGCAAACTACAGAAAGAAGCCGCCAAGCTGCACGCCCAATTTAGATAATGTTCGTCTGATGTAACGTTGTTCCATTTTTGTTATCGTCAGATTTTTTGTTATCTCAGTATGTATGTTGTCAGTATTTTTATTTTATTTAAATAAACATAAAAAATAAAATTGTAGATTTTTATTGAGGTCCGTATGAGCCAGGGTCCGTATAAGCCGAGGGTCCGTATAAGCCAGGGTCTGTATCAGCCGGTGGTCCGTAAAAGCCAGGGTCCGTATGAGCCAGGGTCCGTAAGAGCCAGGGTCCGTATCAGCCGGCATTCTATATAGAATACTGTTAGGGTCGCTTCATGATCTTACTTTTGTCTTCGTACCCGCAGTATAAAAAATTGAGACAAAATGCAGATAAGTCACACAGGCTGAACAAAGTGTGAAACATGCAACAAAAAGTCTGAGATGACTCATGTTTCTCGTCACATTAGTTGTTAGCTTGTGCCTTTTGTATAAAGAGGTCCTAACAGTAGTACTCCATTGAATCATCAAGCATCAAAATATGGTGCTGGCCATTTGCAGAATGAGGTCCCCAGAGGGTGAATTTAGTGACGCTATCCCGCATAGCAGGCTTGCATCACTAAATTCACCCTCTGGGAACCTCATTTTGCTTAGGCTTATCGCCTCTGGAAAGCATCTTTATTAATAAAGAAACAAGTTTTTTAGTTTTTTTAGAAACTTCTTTAGAAAATTTCTTTTTCTCTTTTAGTTCAGTTTCCCTATATCCCCAAATTGGCAGACAACACAATGCATTATCGAGGTGCCCAATGGTTGCACATCACCATCTGGTAACTTAAATCTGAGTCCAGATCTCCCATAGCAGATTAGATCATGCAGAATGAGGTCCCCAGAGGGTGAATTTAGTGATGCTAGCCTGCTGTGTGGGGCAGCATCACTAAATTCATCCTCTAGTAACCACATTCAGCAATTGTCCAGCACCATATTTTGCAGCCTGCAATTGATGACAATTCAATTATTTATTACACGCTTGTTCCTAGAAGTACAGTGTTATTGCCATTCCATATTCACAAATCCGTATGCAACGTACGTTCCATACGCATCTCGTTGACGTAAAATGACGTACATGACGTTCACCTCAACCACGAAACTGGAACTATTAAAATAAAAGAATCATCACACATGACAAACACGCCCTGTATGAGCCTAAATAAACCTTCTAATCCTGTATTTTTAATGCACGGATTCTAGGACGCGAAGCGTGTAATAAACACAGAACGACACGATGTGTAAATGGGTTTGTCGATACGGCACTCGTGCTGTCGCGGAAGGATAGAACTCGAGGCGCAAGCGCCTCTCGTTCTATCCTGACGCGACAGCACTCGTGCCGTATTGACAAATCCATTTACACATCGTGTCGTTCTGTGTATTGACGCAGTGATTGAGCATACTATAAAATGGTAAATTCTTTAATATACACATCCTTATCCATCTGAAGGAGATATCCAATGTCACTCATTGGGTGATCATATCAGGGCTACTAGTTGTCAAGAAGATAAAGCAAATTATAAAATCTGCCAGCAACACAATAGATTGGATCCATCAAATATATTTAAAGTCTTTCTTGCATTTAACTCTTTCATGACGGGAGCTGCGCGGATGCAGCATTAAAGATCTTGTGCCAGTGCATTTTCTTATATATGTGAGTCTCTCATAGGGAGCCTCGCATATACCGGTATAAGAGAATGAACCTGCTTACATGGTCAAGGTAAATATTTTTAGGCCAATGGGAGACTCGCATATATAAGAGAATGGATTGGCACAGGGTTTTTGCAAAATTTCAGGAATCTCCATTCATGGAATTGTTAAGTTATAACTATTTATACCTGCCAAATAGACAATCTATAGAAGTCTTCTGAAAATTCCTAATGTGATAGGAACTCAACTAATGATTTTCCATAGACAGCATATGTCGAAACTAACTTATCATAGTCTTCTTTATCCCTTCCACAAATTTTGCGAAAACCCTGTTCCCATGCATTCTTTTATACATGCGAGTCTCCCATAGAGAACCTCACAAATTGGCCTAACAGTATTTACCTTGACATTGTAAGCCAGTGCATTCTCTTATATATGCGAGGATTCCTATTATGGGAGACTCTCATATATAAGAGAATGTACTGGCCAAGGATAATTAATGCTGCACCAGTGCAGCTCCTGTCATGAAAGAGTTAAAAGATCATTTCAGTGATGAGGAAAGTGCCTGAGAACACAGAATTTTAATATATTTGGCCAAATATATAGAAATATTTCAGAGCTCGAACATTACCGTATGTGGTATGTGGCCCTTTAAACATTTACAGACATAAATTAAAAAAAAAATTACACACCTCAAGAACAGTAACAGCCTCTCTGACTGCGACAGATGCATCTTCACCAGTCTCTATCATCTTCATTCCCTGCTCAATGGAAGTTACTCATATTACTTCAACTAATTGTACACATAATAAAAGGTCACTGACACAAATGTCCCCAGACGAAGGTGGCAGGTTTGAAGGATTTATGTGTTTCAGATCCCTACACTACAAACTGTAGGAGGAATTGATTACACCAATATGATACAAAGTGCATATTCACTAATTATGTTGCACATCTTCAATGTGACGAGAAAGGGTCAATAACTCAAAATAAAAAAAATAAAACATTTCTATGTCAAAATTGGCAATAACTCCACCAAAATGACTCCAACTGAACTTCAGATCACAGGTGTGCAGGTTCCCATGCTGGTTGACATCTGTGCCAAGTTTGCTCCCAGGATGTATGATTCTATGTCAAAAAAGGGCAATAACTCCGTCAAAATGAGTCCGACTGAACTCAATATTGCAGGTGCACAGGTTAACCCATGCTGGTTGATATATGTGCCAAGTTTTTAGAAAATTTATCATAAAATGACAGAATACAGGCTTGGACAAAAGTTCTGGACGGACGGACTCCGACGTAAATTCAGGGGGACAATGAAGGACTATCAAACATTACTGAGGTCTGAGGGAAGACACCCATCATTCAGATTCAATTCAAATTTATCTGCTAACAGCCTAGACTGCTAGAAAATTTATCATAAAATGACAGAATACAGGCTCGGACAAAAGTTCTGGATGGACGGACTCCGACGTAAATTCAGGGGGACAATGAAGGACTATCAAACATTACTCACGTCTGAGCGAAGATACCCATCATTCAGACTCAATTCGAATTTATCTGCTAACAGCCTAGACTGCTACTGCACCACATTGCCGTTTTCAGAATTTCACATTAAAAAGTTAACTCTGTGTTTAATTATTGTATCAGGCTACAGAACTTAACCCTTTGAGTGCCAGGGGCCGATCTCATCGGCCCTAAACCTACAAAATAAGTCTGTTAAAGAATATAAGAATTAATTATTAAAATTGTAAAAAAAAAAACTAAAAAAAAACAAATTGTTGGGCCAATGCCAGTCTGGGTGAACGTCGACTCAATATTTGAAATATTCAATGTTGTAATGAATATTTAGGTATGAGTTTACTCAGACTGGGCCAATGCATTCTCTTATATATGCGAGGCGACCTATGGTCGACTCGCATATATAAGAGAATGCATTGGCACAGGGTATATGGGTTGATACAAAAATCGACCTGGCACTCAAAGGGTTAACAGCAGTAGATTGATGTAATGATATCAGTTTGCAAACTTCTATTAGCTTCAGCAAATGGTAATGACATATTGCTGATTGTCATAGCAAATTGAGAGGGCTGTACCTGAAAGTTACTATAGTACAGTACCAGATACCTTGATTACCTTTCAGATGAACATGCATTATATTAATAATTAGGCTACAATGCCACTTCTGCTGTGTAATATAGAATGCTAAAAATAATCCCCTGGAGCAAATAAATGTTATCAAAATATTTGTATTACAATACATCTACCAATTTAGTTTATACTGTATTGTTAGTACCAGAATTGGAGGTATGTGTAACAAAAATATACATATTCTTAGTTTGTACTTGATCAACGTGACACCAACGGGTTCTAAATGACATTCCATATAATTTGATATTCAATATTAGAACACAATTTATACCATCATATAATATGAATGGAAAATGCCATAAATTCTTCTGATACAGTGATACATTTCTGCGCATCAGATTAACATATACTGACACTATCCATACAAATCTTGCCCAAGTACTTGTCTGTAATCACCTCATCTCTGAAATGACGCTAATGATGGTCAAGGGTAGATTTCTATCTGATAACTACTTACTGCATGGCATGCCATCCTAACAACTTCAAGATACTTGCTTTCTTTTTCTCTACTGTGATATCCAGCACCTGCAAGAACATGCACATGTTTCACGTGTTACAAGATTGACATGGTTCATTTTAACTTAACCCTTTACCCAACACAAGGGCCCTGTGCCAATGCATTCTCTTATATATGAGAGTCGACCATAGGTCGCCTCGCATATATAAGAGAATGCATTGGCTTAACACATTAAAAATTATAAAATTGTTAAAGAATGTAAGAAAAAATGGTAAAAAGTGTTAAAAAAAGATTTTTTTTAGGCCAATGCATTCTCTTATATATGCGAGGCGACCTATGGTCGACTCGCATATATAAGAGAATGCATTGGCACAGGGCATAACTGTAACTATCACAATGTGGTCAAGGAGCCGGTTCCAATGATATCCATATTTGTATGGTTCTATTGAGACAGACCGAAGATATTTTAGGCTGTTGAAGCTTTATTTGGCCGGTTTTGGCCGGTTTGTTGGGTAAAGGGTTAAACAATTATGTAGGAATACCATAGCTGCTAGTACAGTAGTAAATATATAGGTCAATAATATAAATATAAACTTCCCCGATGCGTGTCGAATGGTGACAGAGACCCTATTTGCCAGTTGAATGGATAAGTTATATCGCACTTATTCCACTTAGTTCCACAGCCATAAACCTGGGTTTTTATAACATTTTATTTGAGACACCAGCAGCTGCACATCAGCGATAGCCAAAGTCGTTGGGTATCATGGTTCACTAAAATATAGGTAATATACATGTATGTATCCAGAGCAGGTACCCAATTGATGTCCAGTAAAAAATCCTGAGGTGAAATGCATCCCTTTCAAAAGATTTCAGGAGGTCTGTTGATACTCGAAAACAGAACCAATAAAAAGTTTTTCTTGTTGTTATTCCACATAACACCAAATATGCCATTATTACCATTGATAAATCATTATCTTTGTTAATGATTTTCCTTCACTAGAATATACATGTATTTTGTTACCTTTTTGTCATTATGCCTCTTGTTCGGGAACATCTTGGTGCTGATGACATCGTCAAATCGTTGCTTGTGCTGATGTGGGATTGGGGGAGGGGCCAGAGATGAAATGCATAATAGTTAACCTTGTTTTTGCTATTGCAGAATTTTCCGACTATATTGTCGCATAAATCAATAAAAATAGGAGTAGTAATTGGATTTTTGAACAATCTGGGAGTGGGAGGAGTATATTATAATCATGTCCCTGATATATGTTTGAAATTTCATGCAAAAACTATGAAAAATAACAAAGTTATAATTAAATACATATAACTTATAAGAGAATACATTGCCCTAACAGTATTTACCTTGATAGCAAATGCATTCTCTTATATATGCGAGGATTTATCCCTATGGGAGACTCACATATATAAGAGAATGCACTGGCACAGGGTCTTTAATGCTGCATTGTATTAAATGTGAAAAGGTGACCCAGACATGGAATACTTAGATTAATAGAGTCCAATTTAAGTTTACAATGATAATGTATCAAATTCACCAACAACACAGCTACCAAGATAAGCCCAACTCACAACTGACCCATTAATATCAATTATATAGCAGAGCTGTGTATGGGAGGCCCTTTTCACATTTATTATTTATTTGCACTTAAGCGCAAATCATTCCATTACTTCCCTCTGATTGTGAATGATTGAGTCCATCTCATAGTATATTATCATGGGTCCATAGTAGTAGCCCCATACAGACTCGAAAGTTGAAGAAAAAACATATTTCCATATGCATATCAGCATCTCTGTCCCTGGGGACCCAATAATTGGTGCCTCACTCCCAGAGCTCTAACTAGTATATTTTATTAAAGGGACATCTCCTGCACATATATATACCATTTCCATGGCCATACATAGGGAATTAGGGGTTACTGGGGGCTTGCTTCCCTCATAGTATGGTGAGCTAACTATTGACTTGAAATAGGGGAAAAACCCCTATTTTCATATTGTCAGAATCCCTGTCCCCAAGAATTTGTGTCTCCATCCCCAAGATCTAGTATATTTTATAAAAGAGACATATCCTGCATAGATCTATACCATTTCCATGGTCATAAAATGGATCTTGTGGTTACTGGGGGATTGCTTCCCTCATATGGTGGGCCTATATAGACTTTAGTGTTTAGTCCTGTACCATTTAAAATTAATTCAGGGGGGATCAATGCATAATAATTTTTATTTGCGCTTAAGCGTAAATATTTGTGCTAAAGTGCAAATGATAGAGGTTATTTGCGCTATATTTGCGCTTAAGCGTAAATAAATAATAAATGTGAAAAGGGCCTCCCATAGCTGTGAACTAAGGCCTAAAAAAATAATACCTTTGATCCGCTAAAGAGCTAAAAAAAATTAGGGTAGGTAGGTAGGCTTAACTTTTTTTTTTTTGTTAACCTTTTTTTTTTTCAGTATCTTTAAAAATAACTGTATAATACTTGTCAATAACCCAAACTATGCACTTCTTAGCCCCAATCAGGTTAACCCAGATGACAGAGGAACTAGAAACTCCAATTCAATCTTACATATGCTTTAATATTTACATATATACTAGTCTATATACCGTACTAAGATAGTCTTTGATAATCCTAATATTTCCTATATGGTCTGGCGACAACTGGAGTCAGTCCAGCACCACTGCACTGTTCACATATTGGAGTGACCGTCTTGTACCGATCTCTTAAGGATGGCTTCACAACACCACCTTCTCCGCATTCAGTGAAGGATCTAGGTATTTTTTGGGGACACCTGTTTTTGGTCAATGATATGCCGAAGGCATAACCTGAAGGCCTGATCGGAGGAATGTTTGGGAAGGGTGACCCCCTGATGATGGTGGGGGTTCTTCCCCTGGAAATTTTTTGAAAATCCATTGCATTTAGAGCTAATCTAAGGCTCTTTGAGTCAGTATTTTGAATTTTACAGAGAGGTAAATTTTATCAAGTTTCTCAAGCATAACTTTGGAACTTTTTATAAATGTATGGATTGGAAATGCTTATAAGTTATTGTCAGATATCTTTTGGTTCTATGGATTATGCTTATCGGAAGCCTTATCCTGCTTGAAATTAGACTTGCCATCATCACTCTAATTCATAAATACCGTGTGGTAGGCTATTTTATAAAATTCAAGTGAGACACATACCGTACATAATATACTACATGTACATGTAATACAGAAATCCTACATGTACATGTAGTACAGAAACAATGTACATGTATTAAGGTAGTAATGACTATATATGGTACTAATCTCTATGTTAATTTTTCATTTGGTATTATGAGATCCCACTTGATAACCAGGTTGATTTTATCAAATTGTTAATGTTCCTGTGCTGTAATTGATTGAAATACTGAAGTCTGAACGCTGAATGATAACATACCGTACCTGAACTCAAATTATTTGAAGTTTTCACAGATGAAAGCTACATAAAGCCAAACATACTTTACAGTATGGTTCCAACTGTTAAACTTAAATCTTTTTGTAAACTTAAATTTCTTATGTCAATATTTATAAATATATAAATGTTTTGCATCTTGTTATGATATGAATATGATATGATATGAATTTTTATTTGGTCCAATTTTTTTTTTTTTTTGCAATGGCAATAAAAAGTTTAGGGTCGGCGGTTTAAAATAGGGTCGGTCGGGTTAGCGGAAACAAACGTATTTTTTGTTTAGGCCTAATCACTGGAATTGTTTATGCTGAAGCTTGGCATCTCTATTAAACCTATAACATTTATAATGACCACAGACCATCTGTAGAGTGATATACTCAGCAGTGCAATGCAGCAAAGATTTTCTAGTCTTAATAGTTTTCAAGAAACATTTATTTAAAGTTATATACCAAAGCTTTCTTTATCTGCACATTGGCATAAGAGACATCAGAAAATGATATAGCCATATTAATAGCTAAGTAGTCGAAAGGCATGGGATGGAATTGGGTTGAATATCGCTCCAAACAAATTTGCCAGTACATAACACAAGATTTTGGACCGATTTAAACCAAATTTGGTGTGGTGACTCGGGGTACCCTTGGCAGAGTTATATAACTTATAGTTATACTGATGTTAGTTTTTCATATTTTTTTTAACTTTAAAAAAGCAAAAACAAATTTAATTAAGCAAGGAGTTAAATCTAAATGAAATAAAAAAAAAATGTTTAATTATTTTTTTTTAAATCTATTTTATTATATATTTTTTTATATTTATTAATTTTTCCTTTCCGTTTTTTTATTAAATTGAGCAAGGAACTCGATCTAATATAAAAAAAATTAAGATTGAATATTTTTTGGGCTGAGAAATTTATATAAAAATTTTGGTTCTGATCAGATAGAAAATGTTTGAGTTATGCACCATGCGTAAGTGTCTGTGGACAGACAGACGGACGAATGGTCAATCGGGACGTCGACACTGTCACTATCTATGTTTACGTATAAATTGTTTATATCCGTAAATGGTCTTGTGATTTCTATGAAAGAACGTAATTTATGTCACATCCTCTGTCGCTCAATATATATAAAATTATACCTGCATGTACAGCAATGAACGACCGCATCTCCATCTTCCAAGAAACTCAACAGCTTCTCCGACAGCAAACGATTTGCAACGAAAACTCGAAAATTGTGCATGGGCGCGGCCATGTTGCGTCGCTTACGTTCGTAAAAATAAGGTTTTATCATTTCTTACTGTTGCGTCTACACGATATGGAATATATTTCCCGATTAACATATGTCCGAATTAACATTGAAACTGTTTATCCAAACTACAGGTATGTTATTTGCTGTAAAAAGTTGTGCCACACAACACTTTCAATATTTAAAGAATTTGAAAACACATAAGCGACCACACGCCCTTCGATGTGCAATATAACTTGAAAAATAAACCCTCAAACAGCCTTAAAATAGCTCCAACATAAAGCAGCTAAGTAAAAGGAGAGGATATTACAATAGGTAGTGAGAACCAATCGTGAACTTCAGCACTAAATCGTTGTCAGGTGTTGGGCCAGTCAAGTTAACACAAGCCAGAGGAAGGGGTGGGGTGTTGTTTTAATTTCTAATTCCCCGGAGATACTATTTACCGAGAACAACTGAGAACAAGTCTAAAATTAATAATTAAGTCATAATAATGTTCAATTATAGTGTATATATAAATCTTAAGTGAATATTATACCATGTTTGACGTTTTAGATGATCGACATATATGTAGTTATATTGGAGCAGAATTCCATGGACTCAATCCGAAATATTCAACCCACTTGAAATGTTAATAACATTTATCAACTTTTTATTTTAAAATATTGAAACGTATACAGCATCTTCCACAACTGAGTCTGACAGCCACATGTGCTGTATTACTAACACTTGGCCTGCTGCCCCTCGAAGCTGAAATAAGCTCTCAAGACTATTGGTGGCGTGCTGCAGAACACTGGAGCTGTCGATTGGAAAATTGCCTGTAGGCAACTTGCCATGAAGAAGGAGAACCTACCATCACCGCAAGACCTCCTTGAAAACCCTCCATCAAAAGTACTCTGGAAATACCTTGTTGGCCACAAGCCGCCACCAGCCATATTATCTCCAATGCCAGCCACATGAAAAAGTCTCCGCCACCGGAATTGTCAAAGGGCTGAGCAGCGTGCATGGGCTTATATGTCAAGCAAAACGTTACTGTGAATCGCAAACAACTAAACCGCATTGCCCAATATTGGTATACTCGCATGATCATGGAGATGGCATGGTTGTTATATTATCAGAACACCCGGGCCTCTCTATGTGGAATAGATCATTCCAATGCATGGTTTCATGTAAATGAATGGGAGAATCCATTCCGTATTGAAAGGGTTAAATCTATATTGGTTATTTCAACACGACTCAGTCTCAGACATCGCTGGCATTTGTCAATATATGCACATAACCTGTAGAAGAGAAAAGAAAATAGTTTGAAATATTATATTATATTATCATTACTATCGGATTCATCATTCAATGATGCATGCCTATAGCGCCAGATGGCAGTGATGATAGCAGTCTGAAGTCGACAGAAGTCCCAATGTATACCGATTACATGGGAAAATACATAGTACATCCTGGACCATCCCAGTCCTTCGTGTATTTTCGCCATAATGGAAAAGCCCAACACCAAAAGAGCACACATCAGACGACTGAGCCGCCATATTTCGTCAGCCGCGAACGTCGCGACTGAGCCAGCTTAGCCAGCAAACGAGCCACGAAATTGGTTGAGCCAGCTGCGAAAACTATTTGTCGTGGCTTCGGGGTCTAACTATTAACAACTATTGGTTTGATAAAATGAAAGAAGAAGCTAACAGAAAGTCCTTTCTGAAGTACATAAACCTTCAAGACACCAATCTGGGATAACTGCGGATCTGAGCCCTTTGCAACCACCATGGCCATGGCTAAGATGAAAATGGCAACAGGCACGTACATCCTCCAAAGACAGAGAGCAAGATTCAGCAACTCCACTGAAAACACACTGTGCCAGCTATGTAAGAAAGCTCCAGAAGACATGGTTCATTTTCTAATAAATTGCCCAATACTATCGGATGCCAGAAAACCGTATTTGGAGGCGATAAACAACATCATCATAGAAGACTCTCCAATTCTTAACGGTCGTATGCATGAATGCCAGCAAACCAGACTGCAAGCAGTGCTAGATTGCACCAAATTTCAACTCAGCACAACAACTGCCAAGCATGTGGAGACCATAAACAGGGGTTTATGCTACAATTTTCACAGACAATGTCTACTCATCCTCACAACAAATAAAGAAGACAGTGCATCTTAGCTAATCGGGAATATCTGAACACTATGTAAATATTTCTACAGTATATTTCAGTCAACAGTAATTACAAATTCATGACAATCATACCACCATACATATATATATATATGAAAGTAATAGGGCAAATAGGACTATTAACACCTCCTCAAAGGCGGTTCTCCTGCAAGAGGAGGTACCTACGAAGAAAGTAAAGGTATTTAGGCACGGCCCATGCCTTTGTGTTACTGCCAACGGAGAACATGCGTGGCGGCTGCGATATTTCAAGTTCTCGATATACCCATAATGACCACATATATGTCATTTAAAAGGTCAAATATGGTTTCATATTCACTTAAGATTGATATATACACTATAATTGAACATTATTACGCGCGCCGCGTTATACTGTCCTAGACATTCTAGATAGCTGTGGGCGCTGACATTAACATGGGTGTTATATTTATAGAATGGGAAATTTTGGGATGATTAAAAGTCGAACTGCGAGCCGGAGGCCGAGTCCGGTAAAAGGTGTAGTTGGGAATTTAAATTTCGTTTATTGTCGCTAATTAACGTTATGTCAATAATGTTGATTTTTGGTTTGTGATAAGCTATGTCAATTACAAATAAAAGAAATGAAAAAGATAATTTGTAAGTCTTATATTTCAACTTTTATATACTTTTTTCGTTCTCCAGCCCACTGGGGGTTGTGGTCGGAGATGGCGGAGTCGGCCGCCGGTTCGTTAAGTAGGTGCTGGTGATAATGGGTTTTTCCGGTTTAAAAGTCGAACTGCGTGACCAGGAGGCCGAGTCCGGTAAAAGGTGTAGTTGGGAATTTCAATTATGTTTATTGTCCTTTACATTATTATGTCAATAATGTTGATTATTGGTTTGTGACAAGCTATGTCAATTACAAATAAAAGAAATAAAAAAGATAATTTGTAAGTCTTATATTTCAACTTTTATAGATATTTTTCGTTCTGCAGCCCACTGATGGTTGTGGTTCGTTAATTAGGTGCTGGTTGTTATTGTTATTTTAACTGAATTCTGAGTTGGTCATTCGCAAAACCAATATATTTTATATTCTATAATTACAATCATGGGTATATAATATATGATCTTGAGCGCGTTACCATTTCTGACAATGGTTTTCTTGTTATGACTTAATTATTAATTTCAGACTTGTTCTCGGTAAATAGTATCACCGCTAATTCCCAACCAGGCAACTGTCTTGGTTCGGGTATATAGTCATTAAGACTCATTTAATACATTCATTTACATAATACAGTTTATAGTTGTGGCAGTGCTGGCTGTGGATTCTGTGGTGGCCAACGTGGTCATTATTAGTTATCTTCGGAAACATCGGGGGTACATGGAGATTTAATAACTGGATGTCGATTTTGAACCCCGAGGCGGAGCCGACGGGTTGAAAAAGAGATATCCAGGTATTAAATCTCCATGTACCCCACGATGTTGCCGAAGATAACGATATTGTCCCCACAAAATAACCATGTCTCCTTAATTTAAGTGTGTTTTTCATAGGTTTTCCGATTAATTCACACCAATAAGAATAATTCTGTAGGTGACCGAAGGATCCGGCGTCAGGTGACGTCAAATTTAGCGTGCGAGAGCAACGTCACGATTGGTGGAAACGGCTAGTTCAAGGGTCATTCATATACCTCCGATGTTTCACGTGCTCATATACCCCCGATGTTTGGCGCACGTTCTCTTATACCCCACTGTCAATGGTGACGGGGGACATGGTGATTTAAACGTGGCGTTGTAGCCAATCAGATTGCTAGTTACAACCGGATGTGGGGACAATACTATATAGACCCCTGGTCAAGTGGTCCTGCTAATGTGCTATGATGCGGTTGGGTCCTGTGTACATGGACTATATTCAAGATGATTATTCACATCATTTTAGAAACACCAGTGCAGGCATTATTATATTTTTCAAAAATTTATATGTTCTTGAATGTTTCATACACACAGTTTTTTTTTCTTCAAATCGCTCAGATTAGCCAAACACAACGAAAATGACAACTTCAGGAAAAAAAAACAGTACTTTTTCACAATGGCATCAGTTTGCTCTGGCCGCATCATAGCAATTCAGCAGGACCACTTGACCAGGGGTGATATAGCGGCAAGATGGAGCTCGCCATTCCATCATTTAGAAAATCACTGATCCAACACAGAATCCACCGGCCCTGCATTCAGCATCTTTCATCTTAACTCATTCAGTGCCGGCGACGTATATATATATACGTGTCCCGAAAGGCGCCATCCATTTGCCGGCGTATATATACATCACCCAGAACATCTCGTTTAAAACATGCTCTACTGGGCGAAAAACTCACTAATTTCAATATTGGTGTACATGCTTAAAACACTGCGGATTACAAGTCACATCTTGGGAGAATTTTCATGGGGTGGGGGGAGATTCAGCTTGCAAACCATGGCATAGCCGAATATATCTCTGTTCAAACGAGGTATCTGGCAGCTCTGTACGTTGAAGCATTCAGGAGATAGGGTCGTCTGAATACAGGTGGTGAAAAATTGTGTGTTTTGTGGGCATGACTAAAGTCTTGCAGAGTTCAAACTCTCTGAGAGGTCAACATATACAGCGTCCAGATGTGTTAATTGGAGACCGATTTTAATTGCGTAAAGGGCGATTACTATCAAGTCGGGCATGCCCAGATCCATCAAACACTTGGTTTAACGCCAAACGATTGAGGAATGCTGATTTGGACAATGCGCACATTACGTCAATCAAAATATGTACCTTATAGGGTTTGCCTAATTACATTGATAAATTACTACAGGAAACATTGTCAATAGATTCCTCTTACATATTTTAATATATCGAACAGAAATTTGGTAGTGAGGGGTTTTTCGACGCGCTGAATTCAATTGAATTGTCTCCGGATTACTCAGATGGCCCAAAATGTGTCATTGACGCTGTATATGTAGCAACGTGAACCACCTAAATGGGAAACTAGTATACGCTGCACAGCGAAAGTACGATTGATGTAGGCCTATACAATATATATACTAATAACTATACATGTCTTTTGAAATCAGTTCACCGAGTTTCAAACAGTGTGCCAGAGTGAAACTTGGGAGAAAAAAGGTGACACTTTTTTAGTTGAAGCAAGATGTTTTTCTCAATTCTTAACACTTTAGGCCACACAAGTATCACTTCTTGCGGATATGTACATTTTCAATCCTATTTTAATCTACAGATGATAAGAAAATAGTGGTGTTTGAGCTACCATACAGATTAGTAATTTTATTCAAGGGAAACTTCAAAATAGTACCAATGACAGAACAGTAGTTTCATGTCATATATTTAACATAATTTAATCCAGGGTAAATGTGTTAATCAATCAAGGTGAATATTGGGATGCAATATTCAGGGTATATGAATTTCTCAAGGCAAGCTTTAAATTTAGTTTAAAATCGGGAGGGTGGGGAAGGCAGGAAGACAGCTTCTTGGTTATGCTGTCCCCGATTTCTCATTATAGTCAAATTTATTTTTAATTTGGCCAACATTAGCTTGTATGCCCAGGACAGGTGATTAGTTTTCTCTTTCATATGTTTCAGATAAGGATTGATGATTCAAATGCCTTGTAATGCATCAATAATTCAAACTCAAGTGTGGGAGCAATGAATTTACTTGGCAGAAGACCGGCATCTCGGCCACTAAAGATGCTGCTGCGATCTGTGATTTCTCGATGCATGTACAGCACTGACAAATCTGTCCTGGCACCAACAATGTTTCATAGGATAATGGATAATTTCCCTGATGGAATCCAGCTGGCATTTGCATATGGATCAGGAGTATCAAAGCAGGAAGGTCACAAAGACATGTCTGAGAATATGATTGATCTGATATTTGCTGTAGATGATCCAAGGAAGTGGCACAAGGAGAATTTAAAAGAAAATTCTAGCCATTATTCTTTCTTAAAATATCTTGGTTCTAAGAGGATAGCCACGGTACAGGAAAACATTGGAGCAGGTGTTTATTTTAACACTTTAGTTCCTTTGGAGAACAGAATCATCAAGTACGGTGTAATAAGTACAGAAAATCTCATTACGGATCTTCTTGACTGGGATACATTGTATGTAAGCGGTCGTTTGCATAAACCATGTCGTTTGCTGGTTTTTCCAACTAACAATGAGTTAGTTTCAGCGATGAAAATCAATCTCAGTAATGCAATTCATTCATCCTTGCTTCTCATGCCAGAGACTTTTACGGAAAAAGAGCTATATACGGCAATAACAGGATTGTCCTATAATGGAGATTTTAGAATGATTTTTGGTGAAGACAAAAATAAGGTTTCTAATATTGTTGGGCCAAACATTGAAAACTTTCGTTGTTTGTACGGAACATTACTGGGAAACGAAGAACATGTTATGTGGAATAAAGAGGAAGGTTATTTTGAACAATATCCAAATCAAGTGACACAGTATCATCATCTCAGCTTGTTACCCAAATCAGTTCAAATGTCATTTCTTACTGGTATTACACCAAGAGGACATTTCCCAGATTTAGAAGAAATTTTAAAGCATGTAGCTAATGACAGGAATTGTAATGAACTTGTTGCAAAAGCTCTACAGAATATTGTTTGGAGATCTAGTTCTTCGCAGAGTTTCAAGAGTATTTGGACTGCAGGCTTTCTCAAATCTATAAAGTATTCTATGAAAAAAGTGAAAAAAATGCTCAAGAAGTGATTAAAATAGAACTGGCTATGTGATCTCTCATGTTATCCGAAGCAATCTATAAAAGATCATGTCTACAAAATTGAAAAGCATCCATCAAAATAGGCAGCTGAGACGATGTGTTATTTATTTATATATTCATCAAAATTTTAGAATACACCACATATTCAACCAATATTTTATATTAGATCATGTCATGTTTTATTTTCCTGTCAATTTACAGTGAAGTTTTGCCATCGTTGCTTGGTGATGTTTTCTGGGCAAACAAAACAGAAAGTTATTTTTTTGTCTATATTGTATTCAAGTTAAATATTTTTTGCTAAAACATGTATTATGATTGGTCGAGAGTTGCCCGCTTTAGTCTTCGATTGACAAGTATCGCCCGCTGACAGGTGAACTTACGTGGATGGAGCATATCGCTGCACAGTGTAATTGATTTCAACCAGAAGGTTCTTTACTATAGATGCAATTAACAGGAAGTTGTTTTGGTATCCACATGGAATGTGCCCAGAAATTTGGAAAAAGGATATTTCACTTAATATCATGTAATGCTGACAAAAAGTGCTGTGTTTCTTTAAAAAAAATTGGTGGATTGAAGTACAACGGAGATAAACATACCGTTCCTTTGGATATATGTGGATTCGAGCATGAAAACTGAATGAGCTTGTTGTTTTCATGCTCATATCTCTAAATATAACTTAACAGAGTATGTTTATCTCCTAATTATGATGTCTGAAACAGAGCTGCAGTTATATCAAGTTACCAACTGTGTGATATATTTCCACATTGATAATGTGAGAAACAATTTTACACACTATTAAAGGCATGTTGTTGCTGTTAATTAAAATATGAATGGACGTGGCGGATGCAATCTGGTTATAAATGAGATTTTGACTTCGAGAAAAATTCACCAACTGCATGAACAAGATCCCATTTAATCCTCTGTCATTACTGGACATACGATAGTCAAATTTTGTACTCGGTGATGTTGGTTTCTAAGCATATTGGCTCAGTGTGAGTGGCTATCGAAACACTAGTAGGTGAAGTAGCACACCAAGAGCAAGGTTGAGTTGAGCAATTTTTGATATTCCATGAAGATTTTAAAGGCCACAAGGTTGTGTTGTATGCCTTCAGTAACATAGGTAGTTTTGAGCTATAATCATCAATATATCAATAAAATACAATTTATTTATTGACTGCCCAAACATGCTGGATAACGATGATAGAAAATGCTGATAAAAAATATTGACTCAACAATGTCCAGTTCTTTGCCTAATAACTGCGACATGATAATTACAGTAATGCCCTAAATAATCGACTCCTCAACCACAGCAGAATTATGGGTAATTTTTCAGGATTTAGTCGGAAATATGGCTTGTTGCCATTCATCGGAAAGCTCTCGATTATTTAGGGCATTATTGTATGTATTCTCATGAGGATATCTTGCAGGTGTAATCAGTTCTGTGCCCTTTTGTATTCAGAATGGCATGTTACAAAGTCAAATCTGCAACTAGTCCAAGTTTCCTTCGACGTATTAAACCACTTGGTGACATCTGTTTTGATAATGCTGTTTTCTGTCGAAGTCATGTGTATATATCGGTCTATATCGAGGTTGAGCATTGTTGTCCTGCTCACCTAAAATCCCCAATAACTGTAATAAAATGTCACATTTGCAACAGTAAACTGGTTTATTCTATGGAAAATATTATATTTGGTCTGAACTCACAAGAGTAAGTTGTCAACTGAAAGTAGTAATATAATGTGACAAATATTGTTTGATTACATGTTTACAAGAATACGAACTCATTTGACCTCGCAATATGATAGTGTGTATCAGATGTAAACAACTGAGATTACTCGTAATTACACGGCATATTTAATGCGCAAATTAAAATGAAAGTTAGATTATAATCATCATTATGACCGAAAGAGGCCACTCATTCTGATAAATATAGCATCAGGTATTGATTTGCATTTTGTGGGGTAAAATCAATTAAAATAATGAAAAATCCCACCACCAAATCTGAGTGTAAAGTCTGTTATAGAAAGATATAAACACGGGGCTTTGATGTAAAACTTCATTATCACAACCAATTTGACTAGCTGGTTTAAATCAAAAGAAACTTGGACTTATCTGCACCCAAAGATTTGAACACCAAGAACAGATTCACAAACATGAAATTCCAACTTCCCAGAAAGCATGAGAATTTCAATCCGCATACATGAAGTCACATTATTCCTGGTCTGTTCATGGTGTCAAAATTGTGTGCAGATAACATCATTGTGGTCCACCTTTGCGGGGATACACCCACCACTAGGAGAGTAAGCAATCATACAAATTGAAGGGGCCACTAGGGATGGATTTGATATCTGAATATTTTATTCAAATAAGATTTGTCACCTCTTTCTGTTCTTGAATTTTTGTGTATTAGCTTTCACTGTTTTCACTAACGCAGACAAAGGAACATCTTTCGGCCTTTTTGGCACCAGCTCATTTGATTGTCCAGATTCGTTTTTTCTTTTCAAAGAAATGGAGTCTGTTTTTGTCAACTTAGGGTCTTTCCTTCGCTTTATCTTCTCATCAATAATAGCATGCATTCCCTTTGTGTTCTTGAATTCAGGTGCAGAAGGGTCAACATTGAACAGTGATGAAGAATATATAGCCGCAAATCTTGGGTCCTCAACATTGAGCTGAAAAATAGGTTATTGGAATGAAGCTCTGGACTAATTTAAGGCGAAAATGAGACTTTTCAATCATGTTTAAGAGTAGAAATTTTGGAGACAAAAATATGTCTTTATATAGTATCAAGTTTGCCAACCAACAAGCGAAGCGCAGCAGGAAGCCAGGCATTGTGGTACTTTCCATAATATGTACACCAAATTCAATCTCAGGATTTATATGCATTCATGCAAGATATATCCTTGGTTCACTATGACAATTGTAGTTTGAAGTAATAATGAGCAATACAAAATGTGGATTCTCATTATGAATGAGCAGATATCTGATTAAAATACCTGAAATGTGTCAACAGACTTCACTTCTGTTTTTTTCTTCCTCAACTGCTTTTTCTTTTTTCGCTTGGTTGTGTCACTATCAACCATTAAGTCCTTGATGTTAAAGTGTTTCTTATCATCCTCATTTTCATCCATCATCAGCAAGGCCAGTTCAGCCTGAAACATAATTCAATGCAATAATGAAGTAATGGTGCTCAGCTGGATACTTCTGTGTGTTCTTGCATCTCAATCTTACTCACTGGGTGTATTAAAATCCGCATTCTGCGGACAATAAATAGACCACCAAGTCATCATCTGTACTTGATGATTCACGACCAATAAAAGAAAAGGCTATTATCACAATTATCTCAGTTATTTTGAGCCAGTTGGAAACATAAAGGGCGGATAGGTTTTGGAAACCGCCATTAAAGATCCCATGGGACTGTGGATTTGAATACTCCTCCAGTGTCTATCCAGATATTTTAGAACAAGCTTCAAGGACTATATATTTCACCCTGATTACTGAATAGATTATACAAATCAGTTCTTGATCCCTTACCTGTCAGCCAATAATTTATGCAAGATCGTCTACCATTATTACGGAGTGCTCAGATGAGTGTTGCGTTCAAATTGGAATACAGACAATAACACTAAGATATTTAGACGGGTGCAATGCATCATGTTGTATCCATTAACACACACAACAAGTATATTCTATTTTCAATGCAACGCAAGCAGCAACATATACCTTAAATGGTAATTAAGTTTGTGCATCATGAACTTTCTTGGTTTTACAGGGATTTTGACAGGTTTGATTATCGAAGAATTAATTTCTAACAGATAGATTAAAATTGCATTTATTCCAAAATCGAACTTATCAACTGTAATCGCAATGCGTGAATGGATGGCCTTCGTGATGGTTATTGCTGTTAAAATAGTCACATCCATTAAAACTGTCATAAACAGAAAGAATATTAAAATATAGACAGTGATTTTATTCTTATTCCAATCATAAATATTGGGTAAATAGCATCTTATTGTCAAGATTGTATGCCTTGTTAGTAAACAGAAGCCACGTTAGTAAACAAAAGCAATGTTATGCTAGAGTGCAGTAGATAACTAATGTGTGATACGCAAAACACTCAACACTGGGGAGACTACACTAAATCAACTTTCGTTAAAATTGGCACCATATTGTTTACAACATACCGATATAGTGCTTGCAAATCCTCGCCACTCAAGATTTGAATGGTTCACCATGAATCACTCTCCCAAAAATAATTGCCTCGGTACTGATGTTTTGCTTATAGCACACTCTTTACGTGCTGTATTTAAACAAATGCTCAGCTCAAACAAAGTGTTTTGTGGATAATATCGCATTCATACTATCATTACCATATAATCCGTATACTATACTATTAGTATATTCTTGAAATTCATAATTTGGTAACTTTTATTTCTAAATTAAAACCTACACCCAAGGCCATCATTGCCTTTAACGCTTTGAGTGCCAGGTCGATTTTTGTATCAACCCATATACCCTGTGCCAATGCATTCTCTTATATATGCGAGTCGACCATAGGTCGCCTCGCATATATAAGAGAATGCATTCGCCTAACCATATTTTTTTATTTTTTACAATTTTTTACAATTTTAATAATTTATTCTTATATTCTTTAACAGACTTATTTTGTAGGTTTAGGGCCGATGAGATCGGCCCCTGGCACTCAAAGGGTTAACTGTCAAGATTTAGAAAGAATGTCTTTTCTTCCATAGCAACCTTCAATTCTTGTGCAATTTTACTAACTTACAGTAGTTACGCCTCTTATCATTTTACTAACTTACAGTAGTTACGCCTCTTATCATTTTACTAACTTACAGTAGTTACGCCTCTTATCATTTTACAAACTTACAGTAGTTACGCCTCTTATCATTTTACTAACTTACAGTAGTTACGCCTCTTATCATTTTACTAACTTACAGTAGTTACGCCTCTTATCATTTTACTAACTTACAGTAGTAACGCCTCTTATCATTTTACTAACTTACAGTAGTTACGCCTCTTATCATTTTACTAACTTACAGTAGTTACGCCTCTTATCATTTTACTAACTTACAGTAGTTACGCCTCTTATCATTTTACTAACTTACAGTAGTTACGCCTCTTATCATTTTACTAACTTACAGTAGTTACGCCTCTTATCATTTTACTAACTTACAGTAGTTACGCCTCTTATCATTTTACTAACTTACAGTAGTTACGCCTCTTATCATTTTACTAACTTACAGTAGTTACGTCTCTTATCATTTTACTAACTTACAGTAGTTACGCCTCTTATCATTTTACTAACTTACAGTAGTTACGTCTCTTATCATTTTACTAACTTACAGTAGTTACGCCTCTTATCATTTTACTAACTTACAGTAGTTATGTCTCTTATCATTTTACTAACTTACAGTAGTTACGCCTCTTATCATTTTACTAACTTACAGTAGTTATGTCTCTTATCATTTTACTAACTTACAGTAGTTACGCCTCTTATCATTTTACTAACTTACAGTAGTTACGCCTCTTATCATTTTGACATTTCATCTGTGACTATCAAACAAAATCCACAGAACAATCGGCCATCATCTTACTCTGACTGAGTGTTATGTTGACAACATATTCTAACATCATTTCAGTACTAAGTATATGCACCTTATTTTGTTCAGAATCTGCATCTGACTTCTCAAATCTTTCTTTCTTCTTTTTTGATTTCTTCTTTTTCTTTTTGTCTAAGAAAAATGTGTAAACATGTGGATAATATAGCCTACATATATGTATCTGTCTCCATTTTTAACAAAACAAATTTCAATTATAATGAATTGCAATTACATTATAAGTACATAATTTCAGAATGCATATAAAAAATGTAACTGCGTGTCAAGGAAGTAATCATTGGTTATTTTGATATCACAAGCCTTGTCTTCTAGTCATATCCCTGTGAGCAAAATACCGAATAATCAGGTGTCAACACAACCACACGTCAAACCAACAGCCCAGGTGCTAAAACTTATACTATTCACCACTGTAACCTTCCAAAAAGGTTTTGTATGACCCTCAATATAGAATACATAATACCCACTTGACCTGTATTACATAGTAAGAAAATAAGAACGTTTCTCCTCATCTGAAATGGAACTCGTCAATTTTTTATTTGCACATTAACCAGAATTTTAAAACAAAAACATTTTAAAGGACCCTTTCTCACCTTTTATATTAGAAATTTAAATAGATTGAAGATATATATATATGGCCAGAATTTACTTGAATTTGAGATTCTTTGCTTGAGAAATTGTAGGCTTTTATTCAATAATATTGTTTGTTCAGCTTTGAACTTGTAGAAATATTCTAAGAACACATGTACTTATTTCTAGTGGCCTATGTGAGTACAACAATATTTTGTTTACCTTCATCAACATTAAGATTTTCTTCAGTGAAGAATGGATCATTTTTATCCATATCTGCTGGCAGTTCATCATCACTGAATGCCTCTTGCTCTAAATTGGTTTCCTAGAACAGATAAAATTCAATACATATCATGTTCTGGCAACATACATTTATTAGGTCACTCGGGGTCACTGGGGAAAATGTCAATCTGCACTAAATTTTCACAGTTCAATCAGATAATATAATACAAAACATCAGCTGAATCATCTTTGACCATCAAAATAAAGAAAATTTCTAACAGCAACCAAAAAATATTTTTCATCTGTACTTATGGTAGTTTGATCAGCTCCAGAATTATATATGCAGGACCAGTAGTTTTAAAATCACTTGCCAGCTAACCTCAGTTTCTTTTTTGTTGCCCTTTCCTTCTTTTTTCTTCTTTTTCTTTTCCTTTTTCTTTTTCAGGTACTCATCCCAAGGTGTGTCTTCTTTTGTCTCAAACTTTTTCTTCACTATCTTCTCTGTAGTTTCCTTCAATCCTGTAGTATGAATGGTGAACCAACATAGTTAAATTTCAAAGGTAGGCGATGAGTTATCAAAATTTTCCTTCAAACAGACCACACTAATTTCAAGATGGGACACCATAACATAAACAGCGAAGAATTACACAACTGATTTCGACATTTTGCTGAAACATATTTTGGGCTGTTTTGGGGAATTATAATTAACTGTGATTTTGGAATAGTTGCATCCATATGCATGTCAACAGATTAGATGGACTCTACAATTCACTACACACAATTGTGAGGAGATAATATTTTGTCTTCCACGATATTAATTTATTTGTGTTGTCAAATCTACAAAGAATTCAGTCTCGGAATCCTCAATGATGCCTCTTGTCACCCTCAGAATCATACATATCCAGGTTGTTTCGGTTTATTTATTATGCGTGACTAGTCTGGTTTTTAGCTCACCTGAGACGAAGTCTCCGGTGGAGCTATAGTCATCACTCCTCGTCCGTCGTCCGTCCGTCCATCCGTCCGTCCATCCGTCCGTCCATCCGTCCGTCCGTCAACAATTCTTTGAACATCTTCTCCTCTGGAACCGTAAGACCAAATGGGTTCATATTTGGTGTGGATGTTCCCTAGGTGACTCTCATTCCGATTTGTTCAAATGAGGTCACTGGGTCAAATAGTTGCGAAGCCAGGGCCATAACTCTAATTCTTACAACAACTTCTTCTCAAATTTCATTGGTCCGAATGGGTTCATATTTAGTACAAAGGGTCTTTGGGGGACTGTTATTCAGATTTGTTCAAATGAGGTCACTGGGTCGAATGTGGGCAGAGCCAGTGACATAACTAAAAAAAAAAAAGCATGTTATAAAATTTGAAAAAGTGACACCATTATAACATCTGCAGATTTATGAAACTTTAATCTTTAATCTTCTGAAATTACAGAAATATTCTATTACCCATCCCCCTCCCACATGGCCCAGATGCACCCCCACCCTGCAGTGGCCTACACCCAACCAACATCCCTTCCAATGGATATCATTTCCAGCTTCCAACATTAATACCTGTTCTATTAAAGTTGCAGATATCTCTTTGTGGATAGACAGAGAGAAACACAGGTCATTAATCAAGGAATACAATGTCACTGACAGCTTGTATAAACATACTGCTAGCAATTTAAACAAACTGCCTGAATTTAGTGTGTCTGACATTTGCAGGTCAGAGAATCATTAATAAGAGGTACAATCTATCATGTATTGTTCAACATGGCAAATAGGAGGTCTGTCATTTGCAGAATGAGGTCCCCAGAGGGTGAATTTAGTGATGCTATCCCACACAGTTGTTAGTTACATTTCCCTTCTAGGAAGTTTCTATATCCCCTAATTTGCAGAATATAAAATTCATAATTGAGGTGTCCAATGGGTGAACATCAACTTCAACTGGGGAACTTCAATCTTATCCTAGGTCTGCCATAGCAGTTGAGGGCCTTAGCAGAATGAGGTCCCCAGAGGGTGAATTTAGTGATGCTAGCCCACTGTGCAGGATAGCGTCACTAAAGTCACCCTCTGGGGGACCTCATTCTGCAAATGACAGACACACTATCACACTATTTCAAGGCTTGATTGTATAATACATTGTGTTGCTTGAGGCCAGGTACATACAATGTAGGAATAGGTGCACTATTTGCAGGCTTGCTCCTTTGGTGATTGTGGTTCAGATTTGTTCTATCAGGGTCACCAGGTCAAGTAGGTGCAAGGCCAGCTACATTACTCTTTCTCTACATAGTAATTCATGATGTGTCTTCTATGCAATAATCAAATGGCCTATTTTGCTTATATTTGGTATGAAATTACCTTTGTGAAAATGGGATCACAAAGTCAAATAAGGGCAGAGCCAGAGACTATTTCACTACATAGTAATTCTTAAAATATGTTTGCAAGAACTGGTTGGCTTATTTAGCATGGAATGTTCTTCCTTGACTGCAATTCAGATTTTTTTTAAATGGGGTCACTTGGTCAAATAGGGGCCAAACGAAGAACAGTTTCCCTCTTAATATGCTTCCTTCACAAGGACCATCAGGTCTATTTTACTGATATTTATCATATGTATGAAGGGTTCTTTGGTGTCTGGGATTTAAATTTATTCAGATGGGGTCACCAGGTTAAATAGGGTGGGACCAGGGACATAACTATATGTCTCTATAGTAATTCTTAAAATGTCTTCTCAAGAGAGGTTGGACTATTTAGCTTACATATAGTATGGAGCAATCAGGAGGATCCTTAAGTGACTGAGATTCAGATTTGTTAAAATGAGGTCAATTTGTCCAGAAATGGTGGGGCTATGGGGAGTTAACACTTTTGTGTCTAATAAAATCATTGAAATGCCAAATTCATTAAAACATCTACCTTGGAACCACCTGACTGATTAATCTGACTTACATGTATTGTGTTTTGGATCCATGGATAATTGGGCTTCAAACATGTCTAAATGGTTTTGGAAAAAGGCGCTTGTGAGATTGGAAATTTCCAACAATTGAGAAAGTTTGAGGTGTCAGTTGTGAAATTCCAACCTAAGACTTGGGAGTCTGTATACCGGTCAAAGGGGACTTGTTGAGCTGGAGGAGGAGGGGGTGATCAGTAGTATACAGTTGGTAATTTCAAGGTGGATTTTCACCAATCTACATATGTGAAATCTCTCTAGCCACATATCCTGTTTAGAGCTATTTCTTTTAAAGTAATTATGAAAAGTTCTGACTGTTGTAGTCTCCAGAGTCCCAGTCTTATCAGTCTTTGTAGTCTGGTGAGCGACCCCACAGTCATTGACTGTCTTGTTGTTGAACACATCAAGATCTATATACCCAATATGACTGGAATCAGTTGATGTTTGTTCAATTTTCCACACCAACGATCATAAACTTGCTAAAAATAGACAAACTAAGGGCAGTAACTCAGGTAATAAAAAATTGGACTAACCTGATTTTTGAAACCGATCAAGATATTGTTGCGAAAGATCCATATATCCAATATGAATGGAATCAGTTTAAATTTTATCAAGTTGTCACGTTAATGGTCATACAGTTACTAAAAAAAAAGAGAAACTAAGGCCCATAACTCAGGTTATATAAATCGGGACACCTGGTTTTCGAACTCAATCTAGATATTGTTCTGAAAGGTCTTAAATATGAATATAATCTACATCCGAGTCGTGAATTTCTATGGCAAAGACCACTTGAAAGTCATAAACCTGATTCCTCTACCTGTCACTACAATAGTCCAGTTGGCAAGAAGGCAGTGGGTAATTTCATGACGGAGCTGAGTAAGAGAGCAAAATTATCTCAGCTGTACTCAAACCATAGCATAAGAACCATGAAGCCAGAATTTTGTCTGCAAATTCTTTTGGTGCAAGCCAATTAATATCAATGACAAGACATAAGTCTTTTTCATCACTATCAATTTATTGAGTCATTGATGATGATAAACAACATATGAGACTGACATTAGCAAATTAGATGACAAAGGACACCGAGCATTCATCTCATTTAGCATTACAAAATACCAGTACTCAGTACTAGTACTGTGAATTCTAACATTATGACAGCAGTTGAGTTCCCTGTACCAGCACTTGGAAGTTCTGATTTCAGTTGATGGATCAGAAGTTTTGAACATCGCTCCACGAAAACCAACAGAAAGCTCCAACTCTGATGAACTTCATCTAAATGCAGTTATTGAGTCCATGCCTGGGCGAAAACGCAGATAGTCTCAAAGTCAAAAGGATGTGAGGAAGTTCGCATGAACACCCACTATATTCAACATCTGCACTATTAATAAAATCAGTATCAAATTCAACAACTATAATTGAATCGAGACTTACCAATAATGATTCCAGATGTGAAGGACTACCATAATGAAAATCCAAGTTGTTGCTACAAATGATTACATAAAATATGTCATTTATTCTGGGTATTTCGTTAGTTCCATTTCCAATTTTCACTGTCAACAATTCAAAACCAACCCAGTGAAATTGCAAGCAGGCACAATTGTAGTGAGCCAGCAAAACTAAATGTAAGAGTGGGTGACATGATAAATATGTTACAGGACTATCAGTAGGATAGGATAGGATAATTATACCCCCCCCCCCCCCCCCCCCCCCGCAACGAAGTTAGGGGGGGTATACTGGAGTCAGCTTGTCCGTCCGTCCGTCGTCCGTCCGTGGACACAAATTTGTCCGGAGTTTTTCTCAGTCGTTTTTTGATCAATTTCCGTGAAACTTGGCACAGACATCAACCACCATGGGAACCTGAGCACCTGCGATTATGACGTCTTGTCAGACTTTTTTTGGTGGAGTTATCTCTCCTTTTTCGACTTAGAAAACTTTCGCAACATGTATACTTTTGTCCGAGCTTTTATTCCTACATTTTTCGGTCAATTTTTTTAAAACGTGGCACAGATATTTAGTACCATGGGAACTTGTGCACCTGCGATTATGACGTCTGTCCGACATTGTTTGGGGGAGTTATCCCCCTTTTTCGACTTAGAAACTTTTTTGCAACATGCGTAATTTTGTACGAGTTTTTTTTCCTACATTTTTCGGTCAATGTTTTTAGCTCAACTTTACTTTGTAAAGTTTGAGCTATTGCCATGGCTTGGTATCCGTCGTCTGTGTGTGCGTGTATGTGTGTCCGTGTATGATGCGTCAACAATTTCCTTTAGCACGGGCTACATTTCGTACCTTTGGTCCGATTATTATGAAATTTGTCATGGATGTTGACATTGACATGTAGATGGGAACGAGTCATTTTGGGGTCATTCGGAAAAAAAACATGGCCGCCAGCAGCCATCTTGGATTTCAAAATTTAATCCATTAGCACAGGCCACAGGTCGTACTGTTCGTCTGATCATCATGAAATTTGTCATGGATATTAATATTGACATGTAGATGGGAACGAGTAATTTTGGGGTCATTCGACCAAAAAACATGGCCGCCAGCAGCCATCTTGGATTTTACTCTTTGTATGACTAAATTCTTTAGCACGGGCTGCAGGTCGTACATTTAGTCTGATCATCATAAAATTTGTCATGGATATTAACAATGACATGTAGATGGGAACGAGTAATTTTGGGGTCATTCGGCCAAAAAACATGGCCGTCAGCAGCCATCTTCCATTTTACTCTTTGTATCACTAAATCCTTTAGCACGGGCTACATGTCGTACCTTTAGTCTGATTATGATAAAATTTGTCATGGCTGTTGAAATTGGAATGTAAATGGGAATGAGTCATTTTGGGGTCATTCGGACAAAAAACATGGCCACCAGCTGCCATCTTGGATTTCTAAATTTAATCCATTAGAATGGGCCACAGGTCGTACTGTTCATCTGATCATCATGAAATTTCTCATGGATGTTAATATTGACATTTAGATGGGAACGACTAATTTTGGGGTCATTTGGCCAAAAAACATGGTCGCCAGCAGCCATCTTGGATTTTACTCTTTGTATGACTAAATCCTTTAGCACGGGCTACAGGTCCTACTTTTAGTCTGATCATCATAAAATTAGTCATGAATGTTAATAATGACATGTAGATGGGAACGAGTCATTTTGGGGTCATTTGGCCAAAAAACATGGCCACCAGCAGCCATCTTGTATTTTACTCTTTGTATGACTAAATCCTTTAGCACGGGCTACAGGTCGTACCTTTAGTCTGATCATCATAAAATTTGTCATGAATGTTAATAATGATATGTAGATGGGAACGAGTTATTTTGGGGTCATTCGGCGGAAAATATGGCCGCCAGCAGCCATCTTGGATTTTTTACTTTTCTCTTCATGTCTATAAACTAGTATTAGACATTCAACTTTCCACATTCCTAATCTCTCCATTGACTGTAATACATTAAATTATTCCCTTTCCAAGTTGAGCTACAGTGTCATTGACACTTTCATTTAATCTTGGCACTGATATTTAGTACCATGGGAACCTGTGCACCTGCGATTATGACGTCTGTCCGACATTTTTTGTGTAGAGTTATTCCCCTTTTTTTACTTAGAATTTTTTTCGCAACATACATAATTTTGTCCAAGCTTTTATTCCTACATTTTTCGGTCAATAGGTTTAAGATTAGGGTTATGGTTGTACACCTGCAATGGGAACTGTTATTTTATTATTTTAACTAATATTCACTGACATGTGAAACATCTTAGTACTTTAAAAACAGGGGGGTATCCGTAGTCCCATTGGGACAGTCACACCTCTAGTTTTATTTACAATATACACACATGGAAAGTACAATTACAAATAAATATAATATTAATAGACTATACATTTATATTGTTAGGGGTGATATAGTCATGACTGACTGTCTTTCTATCACCCCTATCAGTTGCCAGCTACATTGTCATATGAGGTTCGGTGAGATTAATATGGGGCTTGGCTGGTGCCTCGGTCGATATTAATCTCACTATGCCTCATATGACACCGTATCCGGAAACAACTTACCCTGTAACTTATAATATAGGGCAACTGTGATTGAAGATTACCTAGAAAAATCAAAGTCTGGGATCTGATATGACAGGAAATATTCTTTCTTCCTTGGGAATACTTTCAAAGATTCAATGTTACCTGGTTCCCATGATATTTCCATCTGTACGTCATTATCATTCTTCTTTTCCTCTTCATTCTTGATGGTGTTCAACAAAGAACGGTATTTGTCTATCTGCTTCTCATCATCTTCGTCTGATTCACTATCATCTCCATCACCAAACTTCAGCAAGTTTCCATAGCTAACTGCAAGAAGTGAGGTGGAATGCTTTTAGTGTCATCTGGTAAGGATTTTGAATAACAGCTCAACCCACATATCATAATGTGAGACATACAGTAATGCCCTAAATAATCGAGTCCTTAACAGCAGAATTATGGGTAATTTTTCAGGATTTAGTTGGAAATATGGCTTATTGCCATTCATCGGAAAGCTCTCACTGAGAGTACACTGAGGGGGTACATGGATACCTAAATGTTGAAACCCATACACAAGCTGTGAAATAGTGTGTCTGTCATTTGCAGAATGAGGTCTCACAGAGGGTGAATTTAGTGATGCTATCCCACAAGTCACCAAATTCACCCTCTGGGAACCTCATTCTGCTCAGGCCACAATTGCTATGGGAGACCTAGGATCAGATTGAATTTCCCAGTTGAAGTTGGCGATGTTCACCCATTAGTCAGTCACCTCAATTATGTATTTTATCTTCTGCTAATTAGGGGATATAGCAGCTGAACAATGTTAATTTGAGACTATAGATACTTCCCAGAAACAGAATGAGGTCCCCAGAGGGTGAATTCAGTAATGCTAGCCCACTGAGTTTCATGACGGGAGCTGCACTGGTGCAGCATTAAAGACCATGCGCCAGTGCAATCTCTTATATTTGCGAGTTTCCCTTCACTGGCTGTCAAGGTAAATATTGTTAGGCCAATATATTTCCACAGGGAGAATGCATTGGCACATGGTTTTCGCAAAATTTCAAGAAACATGGAAGGGTTAATTCACACCAATAATGATTCAGTTGCCGACCTATAGATCAGACCTCATGTAACATTAAACATAACATGCTAGAAAAACTTCTTGATTGGTCAAAACTGACAGTGCAAAGGTCATACATGATACACCCCTGATGTTCCATGCACTTTCTCTTCAATCTTGCTCTCTCCGGGGAACGGAGACATTGTGATTTGGACATGCATTGTGGCCAATTAGATTGCTTGTTACAACTGGATGCAGTTCAACTTCAGTAACTAAAATGTAGCTGAACCATCGTATTTCCATCTTGGACTCGGCAAACAATTGTAAGGCCCCTGCGAACCATTTAAAATTCACTTCAGAACTACTGTGATGATTTGGTTCGGCTCGAAAACATTCGACTGTATCAAATCTATCAGTTGGTACCATGAAATTATCAATATACCTTTTAAAAGAAAATCATAAATACAAAATGCACAAGTGTATAGCACTAAACACTCTGCTATATGTCTTTTTAATTTTTAATTGACATTGGCCTATATGTCAAGTTAGCAGACGTGTTCCATGTTCAACCCCATGTATATAGCTCAATAGGTATTTCAAATAATGTTAGAAATTGTGAAAACTGATATTGACGTTTAAAAGGGGACCATTAAAACTGCCACCAGTCAGTTTTGGAATTTGAGTTTCGATTATGTCAAAACCAATGTTCCGATCGATTCGAACTTTGAAACAACTCAAAACCTGAGATTTGGAGGTCCTTACTTTAAAGTAATTTCTCGAGAGACATGGGTGGATTATTCCTACCTTCTTCCTCATCGGAGCTGTTGACCAGATAAGCTTTGAAATTATCTTCTTTAACTTCATCTTCAGTGAATTTCTTTGTGGTTAACTCAACTCTCTCGTGGTCAGTCTCGTCCCATGTCAAGTCAACCTGGAAATAGAGCAAATAAATCCTAACTATCTTCATCAGAAGTCAAGTTGATTGGAGAATTAGTCTCGGATAGAAGTAGGATCAAGAATGTGAAGTTCATTCTGATTGAAAGTCAAACAATGATGGAGACTTGAAAACCAACTTGAACAAATTTCAGTCTTTTTTTCCCTCATTACATTATTTTAATTTCATTTATCACATCAATACTTTCATTAATCAGCCAAGGTATTACACTGTAAAAGCAGATGTTCCATGCCTTATATAATCATTGGATCAATTATGTCACACCGTATTTTTAAATCTCAGGGCCTATTTTCTTCAAGGAAAGATGGGCTTTACTAATCCCAGGTTTAAAGCAGTATTGGTTCTTGAGACTCTTCACACCAATAATATTATACCCTTATTCTCAGTGAGAGCAATGTCTAGATTATCATTTTACCAATGGCATATTAACATAACTGAAGTAACTACATAGTATCCCTATAGTAACATTGAATAATTGTTTTAGTGTTCAGTTAACAATAAACGTTTTATAGCTATCTAAAATAAGTTAGATCAATGACAGATTCTCTTGATGACTCTGCCAAGCGTGATTTGCAAGGCCGCTTCATTGTGGAAATACGACAGTCAATATCAACAAGCGTAGGTATGTGTTTATATATTTTTTTAACAGATTTACTCATATAGCTATAATAACACTATAAAGAAAGGAGAATAAATATTAGGTACATATTAATATTTCTGCACGTCATGAGAAATGTAATATAAATTTTTCACTACTGCCATTCCTTTGGGTAGCAGACACTTTAGCAGAATGTGTGAATACCCTGGATGATCCATAAGTTTTTGTGGACGCACCCTGGTGGCTGTTGATTAGTTTCTCCCACATCGATAAAATAAACACCTGGTTTGAAAAACCTTGTAGTCGGAGAGCCAATAAGGTCCACCTGCACCCCCCCCCCCCCCCCCCCCCCCCCCCCCGATGATTACAAATAACCTTATTTTTATTGTTCCCTATGGTATCCAGATAAAGAATCCGGAATTCTCCGAAAAATAAAGGTGGCCCTACTAGGTGCTAGAGCCATTTGAATCCAAGATGGCCGCCATTTCCTCTAATTCCGACCAGCTGTATTTAATCGTTGTAATAGATCGGTTGTTAGCAAAAGACACAGACAAAATATATGCCATTTGTTGGTATGATGTCCTTCTTCAAAATGACGGCAAAAAATTTCGAAAACAATTCAAAATGGCCGCCGAAAAATGACGTCATCTGCACGAAAATAGGAAATTTAATTAATATTTCACCATATCTTCCATTTTTCTTCACATTAATCATTAGTAAATGGCAATGTTTTTGAGACAGTCATCAAGCGTGATATTATAGCGTCATTTTAAGACATTTGCCATTGACGAGGGTTCCGTAATAGATACAGAAAGAGGATTTGAAAAAGAGGGGTAAAATTTTCGATTTTTTGCAAGACGATTTTGATAGTCATTTTATCGACAAACCACACAGGCTGTTAATAGAATGTCAACAACTATGTGCTTTATTTTATTGGACGGATGTTTTACTTCAATGGGAATGAAATTGGTGTAGAAAATTTCCAAAATGGCCGCCGAAAATATGAAAAATGGTAAATATTGCCCCAGGGTGTCCTGCAATGGCTTACAAGTTGTGGTTAATATATAAAATTGGCTAATCTGTATTATATACATTGCATACTAACATGTCTGATGCACCATGGATCATTGTTTCTATTGTCACCACTGACATCACCAGAAATATTGGATTTTTCTCTCACAAACTTGACATAAATTTCGGCAAAAATTACCTTTTCAGGGTTGGACAATTGTTTTAAGTAAAATGCAACTATCATTGGTATCAAAGGTATTTATTGTATTGGTCTATCTTAAATGTGTCACACTACGGTGTTTATAGACCAAATTGCTCAAGATGGCTTCCAAAATGGCAACCAAATTTGTAAAAAGTTAATTTTTTACATATATCCCGAACATTATTCTCTGCGTTATCCGACAAGGTAGTAAATTGTGACTCACTTGGTTATTGTACGTGTTAGTTAATTAACTGACAACTACGTTCTATTATGTTTGTCCCAGTTCCGTATGGGGCATGACAAATTCATTTTAAAGTTGCAGTATGGAATTTTGCGGAGAACCTCTTTTGTGTTTCTTGCCATATTATTGAAAGGAAATGGGCAGAACTTTGAAACGGAACTGAGATGAACCATAATATGTGGCTATTCTGGTCCATTATGATAAAACATATCAACTGGATACAGGGTGGATGCCAAGATGGTAGCCAGGGACTTACTATATGATCATAGGTGAGGTGAATAGGTATACAGGGAGTTATTGTATGGTCAACGGTGAGATGAGTACATGTATGTATACAATTAGTGACTGTATGATCATAAATGTAATGAATAGCTATACAGGGAGTGACTAAATGGTCATGTGTCAGGTGTATGAGTATACCCGGTGTTCCTGCTTTGTGATGTGGCGGTATGGTCATGTGTAGGTTATACGGGTATACACATGTGTTGCTATATGGTCATGGGCGAGGGGTATGTGTATATAGCGAGCGGCTATATGGGCATGGATGATGTGCATATGCATACATGGAGTGAATATACTGACATGGCTGGGGAGTATTAGTATATCTTGAGTGGCTATTCTGCTATGGTGTGACAATAGGGATACGGGGAGTGACATGGCCAAGGGTGAGGTGAATATATATACAGGGAGTTACTGTATGGGCATGAATGGTGTGAATATGTATACAAGGAGTGACTATATGGTTATGAGTGGGGTGTCCATGGTGAGATGCATAGGAATATAAGGAGTGGCTGTATGGGCATGTGTGAGGTGAATCGGTATACATGTAGTGACTGTACGGTGAATTGTTGTGTGTGGCCGTTGTGACCGTATGGGCATTGCTGTGGTGTATAGATATAACGAGAGTAGCTACATGGTCATCTGTGAGTTGTTTATGTATATATGGAGTGACTGTAATGTCGTGGTGGGATGTATATGTGTACCGTGTGTGGCTGTATTGTGACATGTGGGTGTATATGTATATTTGTGCTGTCTGTATGATCATGGATGGAGTGCGTAGATAAATAGGGAGTGATTTTATGGTTATGGGTAATGTGTATAGGTGCACCTGGTATGCCTGTACGGTCAAGATTGAAGTTATATGCATACCTGTGGCTATATAGGGAGTGCCATTTTGGTAACGGGTGGGTCGTATATTGATATATGTTGTGGATGTATTATCATCGGTGGTGTATAGGGTGTAGATGAATGATCATGGATGGCGTGTATAAGTATACATTGAGTTGCTGAATTGTCATGTGCGAGGTGTATATGCAAGTATTAAACTTATGAGTGGTCGTGTGTGCGGGTATTGGTATATTTGGAAGGGCTCACCATTGATGAGGTGTATATGTATATCTGGATTGACTCTATGGTCATGGGTATGGCGAATAGATATACATGTAGTGGCTGTATGGTCCACGGTGAGGTGAATAGGTATACAATGAGTGACTTTATGATCGTGAATGTGGTGAATATGTATACACATAGTGACTATATGGTCAGGTGTAGGAGTATACCTGGTGTTCATGCATGGTGACTCATGGCTGTATCGTCATTTGTGGCATGTACCAGTATAACCAAATATGGCTGTATGGTCAGGTGTATGTGTATAGAGTGGGTGACTATATTGTCATTTGTGTGGTGTTTATGTACATATGAGGTCATGGTGGGTTGTACATGTGTAATTTGGGTGGCTATCGCTTTCCACAATAACGCAAGGATATGTTAATCAATAGAGAGGTCATATCAAAGAGTTCTCCACCATGATAGTGTTTGTGTACATGGGGGAACTTTAAACGTGAAAAGCGATAGCCACCCATTACCACACAGTCATTCCATATATACATAAACACTACAGACATAACAATATAGTGACCAACAGCCATGAGTCACAATGCAGTCACACCGGGTATAATCCTAAACATGACCCATAACCATAGAGTCACTCCTTGTATACCCATTCACCTCACTATTGGCCATACGGTCATCCCATGTATACCTATTCTCCACACACACATGGTCAAATAGACATTCAATATATACATCAACACCACAACAATGACCATAGAGTCACCCCGGGTATACATATCCACCTCACCAATGGTCATATAGCCACTCGCTTCATACACATACCCTCACCCATGGCACCTGGTATACTCCTTCATCTGACCTATGGCCATATAGTCACACCGTGTGTACCTATTCAAAACATTCGTACATGATCATGGTAAATCATTGTATATATATTCACCTCACCCTTGGCCATGTCACTCCCCGTATCCCTATTTGTCACACCATAGCAGAATAGCCACTCAAGATATACTAATACTCCCCAGCCATGTCAGTATATTCACTCCATGTATGCATATGCACATCATCCATGGCCATATAGCCGCTCGCTATATACACATACCCCTCGCCCATGACCATATAGCAACACATGTGTATACCCGTATAACCTACACATGACCTACACGTCACCAAGCAGGAACACCGGGTATACTCATACACCTGACACATGACCATTTAGTCACTCCCTGTATAGCTATTCATTACATTTATGATCATACAGTCACTAATTGTATACATACATGTACTCATCTCACCGTTGACCATACAATAACTCCCTGTATACCTATTCACCTCATCTATGACCATATAGTAACTCCCTGGCTACCATCTTGGCATCCACCGTGTATCCAGTTGATATGTTTTATCATAATGGACCAGAATAGCCACATATTATGGTTCATCTCAGTTCCGTTTCAAAGTTCTGCCCATTTCCTTTCAATAATATGGCAAGAAACACAAAAGAGGTTCTCCGCAAAATTCCATACTGCAACTTTAAAATGAATTTGTCATGCCCCATACGGAACTGGGACAAACATAATAGAACGTAGTTGTCAGTTAATTAACTAACACGTACAATAACCAAGTGAGTCACAATTTACTACCTTGTCGGATAACGCAGAGAATAATGTTCGGGATATATGTAAAAAATTAACTTTTTACAAATTTGGTTGCCATTTTGGAAGCCATCTTGAGCAATTTGGTCTATAAACACCGTAGTGTGACACATTTAAGATAGACCAATACAATAAATACCTTTGATACCAATGATAGTTGCATTTTACTTAAAACAATTGTCCAACCCTGAAAAGGTAATTTTTGCCGAAATTTATGTCAAGTTTGTGAGAGAAAAATCCAATATTTCTGGTGATGTCAGTGGTGACAATAGAAACAATGATCCATGGTGCATCAAACATGTTAGTATGCAATGTATATAATACAGATTAGCCAATTTTATATATTAACCACAACTTGTAAGCCATTGCAGGACACCCTGGGGCAATATTTACCATTTTTCATATTTTCGGCGGCCATTTTGGAAATTTTCTACACCAATTTCATTCCCATTGAAGTAAAACATCCGTCCAATAAAATAAAGCACATAGTTGTTGACATTCTATTAACAGCCTGTGTGGTTTGTCGATAAAATGACTATCAAAATCGTCTTGCAAAAAATCGAAAATTTTACCCCTCTTTTTCAAATCCTCTTTCTGTATCTATTACGGAACCCTCGTCAATGGCAAATGTCTTAAAATGACGCTATAATATCACGCTTGGTGACTGTCTCAAAAACATTGCCATTTACTAATGATTAATGTGAAGAAAAATGGAAGATATGGTGAAATATTAATTAAATTTCTTATTTTCGTGCAGATGACGTCATTTTTCGGTGGCCATTTTAAATTTTTTTCGAAATTTTTTGACGTCATTTTGAAGAAGGACATCATACCAACAAATGTCATGTATTTTGTCTGTGTCTTTTGCTAACAACCGATCTATTACAACGATTAAATACAGCTGGTCGGAATTAGAGGAAATGGCGGCCATCTTGGATTCAAATGGCTCTAGCACCTAGTAGGGCCACCTTTATTTTTCGGAGAATTCCGGATTCTTTATCTGGATACCATAGGGAACAATAAAAATAAGGTTATTTGTAATCATCGGGGGGGTGCAGGTGGACCTTATTGGCTCCCCGACTATTGTGACTATTTGCTTAGAATTATTATCCATTTATTTTAATTAAGCTAAGAAAATTCGCAATTTTTTTCATATTATGCGCTTATAATGACGTAATCCAGATCCAGATTATGGTATGTTGTACAATGCATTCGAAAGGGAGGTAACCAACATGATACAGATAACTACCCTTTTCACGACACTATATGATCAAAGAATATACCTTCAACTGACACAAAGCTGTTGTGAGGAATGTTGATGGCTTATATATGGAAGAGTCTGGCATGTTTGTACAGCTCTCCTTAGCATCTTGTTCGAATGTCATATCATCTGGTATATACCTGTAACAAAAGATTGATGTAATGCTAACATGTTTGGTTAACGAAAGAAAAAAATGAAAAAAGTTGTTAAAGGGAAAGAAATCAAGGGGAATTTTAATTTAAACAAAAATATTTCAAAATAAATTATAGCAAGAACGGACAATTTACTTTACCCATCTGCCAGGAAGATATCCTGACCTGGTCATCTTCCCACCACCACCCCAAGCCCTGACTCGAGCAAATTTTTCTTAGAAGAAGTTAATTTCTCGCTGTTTCATGAATATATAAAGCAAAATAAGCGATAAAACCATAGGATAATTTTTTGTCATGTAGGTGCTGGGTGGGGGGGGGGGGGGGGAGATATCCTGACCTGGACATTTCCCCCCCCCCCCACCCCAAACCCTGACTCTAAAAACTTGTTCTCAGAAGAAGTTAATTTCTCGCTGTTTCATGACTATATAAAGCAAAATAAGCGATAAAACCATAAGATGATTTATTTGTCATGTAGGTGCTGGGTGGGGGGGGGGGGGAGATATCCTGACCTGGACATCTTCCCCACCACCCACCCCAAACCCTGAAAACTTTTTCTCATAAGAAGTTAATTTCTCGCTGTTTCATGACTATATAAAGCAAAATAAGCAATAAAACCATACATTGATTTTTTTGTAATGTAGGTGCTGGGTGGGGGGGGGGGTGGAATATCCAAGCCTGGACATTTAAAAAAAAAAAAAATTTAATTAAAAAAAAAAAAAAAAATTCTGGCTATTTCAGGAACAAACAAATGCGTAAAAAAAAATTGTCACTTTTTGTTTTTAAATTAAAAATTTAATTTAATAAAAACAAAATTTAAATCTCAAAAAAACATTTTCTGGCCATTTCAGGACCAAACGATATCAAAAGAGTGAAATTATTTTTAGTCGTACATGGGGGGGGGGGGGGGGGAGATATCCAGGGTGGGGGAGGTATCCTGTTACACCGGTTTAAGAGGTTTATTGTTTTCCTGTATATTGCATTCTTATTCTACATACGCTCCCTGCGCTGTCAGTTTATTATCATGAGATACTTCAGAAACAGTCTCTGAAAACTACTTGCATTAAATCTCCTTATAGGCATTATAGGCACCCTGTACAACAAAAATTGCAATTCTTACCTGAGGTCCAGTTTTGCGGCACTGGTTTGATATTCTACACCATCACAGTTAGCATATATATGAGAAGCTGTCTCTGGGCTGTCACATTCACAAACAGCGTAGTAATACTTCAGTCTGTTTATCTGGTATTGTCGTAACTTCTCTCGGCTGTACACATTCCCTGAAATACCACATAAAATAAAAACTTATCATTATAATGTCTATCTTTTCACAACTTTTAAAACAATTTTCACTCCATATATCAAAGAGACACCTCACAATTTTCTAAATATTAGCATAAAAGAGTTATCTGTATACAATTATTTATAGAGGAAAAACAAATAAAACATTTGATAGTTGAGAGATTGTGTTGAAATAAGAAAAAACATACCATCTTCATCTTCTTCCATATTTTTATCATTGTCACTATTAACACTCTGCTCGACAATCTCAGATGGACCGTGTACAGCTTCTTTTTTCATTCTTTCCAATCCGTAGTCAGAAGGATATATCTGGAAATATATTGAGAGATAGTACAGGATAGTAGACAAAATACGCCTAACTACTAGTATAGAAATTTTAAGAATTAACCAATTAATTTTGGTTTAAACAATATTTTATTTGAACTAAACAGAACATAATTACAAACAATAAATACATAACATATAATCTTAAAGTGTTCATATGTTACCCCAATAGATACCATTGGGGTATAGCAGACAGGTTTGGTTCTGTATGGTCCGAATAATAAAGTTTATAGATGAAGGGATAGGAAAGAGAAAGGGAAAGGGAAAGGGAGTGCAGGTAGTAGTTGAAAATGGGGTAGATAAACTTACCATTAACATCAGGATAAGATATGTCACGGAGAAATAAGAGAGAATTTTATCATGTTAAATTGATAAATTAATTTTGAAAATAGACGTTCTTTTGTGCATTGTAGAAAATTCCAATGAACGATCTGATGTATCACGATACTGATAACTTCCTATCAGTCAAAAGACATTTTCAAATTCCAAGATATGGCATTTGATGTTTATTAATTTATTTACAAATACCATAATCTGTTTGAATTAAGCTGAGCATAATGATATATTTACATCAAGGTGTGCACATACCACTCTTGTATAAATTACAAACAAACAACTTCCAATTTCTTATATTTCTCACCATCTTCTTTAGTTTGGCAATTAGACCACACTAATATTACAGCCTGATTTACAAACGTTTGGGAGGGAAAAAATTAGATAGAAGAGGAAAACAAAAATCATTGCCACCAAACAACTGATATACAGTAAAACTTTCAGAAGTGTTGTGAAAAAGATGTTTTATTCAAAGAATAAAATTAAACTGAGTAATATAAGTGCAAAAGAATTCATATTCATTGTGGGAAATATTCAGATAGTAAGTTCAAGAATTGTTGTAGGAAAATTTCCTAAGGGAAGTAACTGCTCATCAATGATTATTTAGTATAGTGTTTTCATTGAGTGTGAAGCCAGCTCAGATTGTGAAACCATCTTACTGTGAATATACAGGTCAAATACAAGTCACATATATCAATCCCACACATTTGCTTCAAACCATATCATCAGTGTTCAGAACTGCAATCATGTCTACCGTTTTGAATCACTTCCACATGCCAGACACTCCATCTGGTACTATTATGAAAGTACAGTGCAAACATTGTCCAAGCTATATTTCCGGGGCAAGCAAAAGCACTTCCAAATTTCTGACACATATCAAGGTATGTATTGATTTGTATGTTAAATTATAAATTTTTATTCCAGTAAGTTTATACTCTAAATATTTTTACCAGTGGCTATAAATGCAGTTATAATATGCATGCAGTCTACATAATTTCCTAGTATACACCCACTGGGGGATATCAGTGAAAAGATTAAATTATGCCTATTGTATTGTAAATCAAACTAATTAATCCCTATTGTGTTTTACCCAGCCATTGCTAGCCTTACTGCACTGAGGACTGATATCAGTGAAAAGATTAAATTATGCCTATTGTATTGTAAATCAAGCTAATTAATCCCTATTGTGTTTTACCCAGCCATTGTTAGCCTTACTGTCTGGTCACTGATTAATCTTTGTGTGTCAAACTTGTGTTAAGTTGTTTCCCACCATGACCATAAATATGCACCATTAGCATGTATATATATTATATGTTGTTACCTCAGTACTTTATTGGATTTTGTTTATTATTACAGCGAAAGCATAGAGATGTCTATTTGACTATTCTGTCAAAGCCAGCAGCAAAGACCAGCACACCTGATTCACTGGCAAGCCAACAAAAGATAGTAACCTTCGCCAAGTCATCAACCAAATATGCCTGGTCAAGTGCAATGGCAGATTTTAAGACCATTTCAACTTGTTGAATGTATTTATTGCTTGCTTTATCCGTTCCTTGTTATGTTATATAGTGATGTTTTTATTCAATAAAATTAGATATTTTAATTTAATTCATTTCATTATTTATTGCTGTGGGATCAAAATGGTTGGAAACTAGCAATTGTAATCAAATGTAATCAAAAAGTAATCAATTACATTTACTAAAGTAATTGTAATTGTAACCGTAATCGATTACATTGAACAAAAATGTAATCAGTAATCGTAATCATAATTATGTAAATCAAAAGTAATTGTAATCGTAATTGATTACATTGGCATGTAATCACCCCAACCCTATTATTATGGCCTATTATTATGGCCTTAGACATTTATCTTAGCCACCTTCCTCGCATCGTCTTATTTTTAACCAAGTCTGGAATACACATGTAGTGTGTTTGACTTTACAGAATGAGGTTCCCAGAGGGTGAATTTTGTGATGCTATCCCACACAGCAGGCTAGTGTCACCAAATTTACCCTCTGGGGACCTCATTCTGCTTGTCTGTGACATAGTGTCACTAAATTCACCATCTGGGGACCTCATTCTGCTTAGTCCTCAAATGCTAGGGGAGACCTAGAATCAGATTGAAGTTCCCATTTTGAAGTTGGTGATGTTCACCCATTAGTCACCTCGATTATGCATTTTACCTTCTGCAAATTAGGGGATATAGAAACTGAACAGAATGGAAAAAGTAACTAAAACAATGTTAATTTTTTGAGACTATAGATATTTCCCAGATTGTACAGGATAGCATCACTAATTCAACCTCTGGGGACCTCATTCTGCAAATGTCAGACACACTACATCCAGACTTGCTTTAAACTTTGAAAACTATTCCTACCTTACAAGATACTCCAAACTATAAGACAAATATCAAACTTCTACACTTGGACACATGCTTAGCGTATGGGAATTATTATCTTATGAAGCTTGTTGGGGAAGTTATTGACACTTATGAAATAGTTGGAATTTGATATTTCAGCACCAAACGAGCAAAATAGCTGTTTCGAGTGGATTTAATACAAATTACATATATAGACATAACACACTGTGTAACCGATCTAGAGAATGTTTGTGAAAGAAGTTCATGTCGAGTTATCTGTGACTAAAATATACTCCCAGCTCTAATGCACGGCGCCTGGGTGTGAACCGCACTGGCTTTATACCATACGCTGACTCCTGCATACAACCAGTTATTAATTAGCTCTGCATATTCCTTTCATATCTCAGCCTGTGGGAGCATGGGCAGGGCACCCTGGCAAATTAATCACCGTTTATTATTCGATGTATAAAATGTTAAATTGTATTGTTATTTTTAAAGGAAAAACAGAATTGCAATTAGCCAATAAAACGATAAAAACAATTATGACGCAGCAAAACAAAGTTATCAAACGAATTATATTTTTTAGAAAATCAGCAAAATATAATTGAATTAGTTTCCAAAACGACAATTTAACGCTTTAGTTCGTTCAATGCAAACGGAACCCAAAACCATGAATTTCCTATAAACAATCCGAAAACGATCGTGCATGAACATGTTTTTATCGCTAATTGTATGAATTCAGTTCTTTCTAATTTCGGGTGTAGATTATATTTTTATTTATACATGCACATGGGTAATTTCCGTATTTATCAACGGATTCGAGCCATTGAAGTCTCAAACCACAACCGCGGATTCCAATTATACACTTGGTACATTTCGTTTTTGTCAAAAGCTGAAGTTTAATGAAATAAAAAAAATGCGATATATAGTATCAGCTTATTTTTCGATGTGTCACATGATTACGTAACTCACCCACATGCCAGACAGCAGAATGCGGCGACATAACCTTTGATCTACCGCCGACGGACTGGGCCTGGTAAAGCTATTTTTAACATGGCGTAAGGTAATTAGCCTGTCACACGGACTTCTTTTTTAATGGAGCGAGAACGAAATGCTGGGTGTGGGTGCGGACAGACTTATTATATACCAAAGGCTCGCGCGGCTGCCCAGAATGCTTCACTCCGAAACCGCTATATCGTGAAATATTTAGTCAACCTATATGAATATCTTTATTGGATATTATAGAGCTATATTCTCCCGACATATAGCCGTTTTCGAATCGAAAATATATGCACGGGAACTTTGATTTATTTTCAATTTACCAGACCTGGGTGTGGGTGCGGTTCGGATATTCACAGTCATCGGCAAACTATTTAATACTTCTTATACACAAGGCTCGCGTGGCTGTCAGAACGTTTCACTTTGAAACCGTTATATCTTGAAATATTACGTCACAGCATATGATTCTATTTATTGGAGATTATAGAGCTATATTCTCCCGACATATAGCCGTTTTCCAATCGAAAATATATCCACGGGAACTTTGATTTATTATCAATTTACCAGACCTGGGTGTGGGTGCGGTTCGGATATTCAGTCATCGGCAAATAATTTAATACTTCTTATACTGGCACGGTATATTTGTTTGGTTCCTATTTTGTCGGTTCATAGATGCCGACCAAAATATTATAGCTGAGTTTAGGCGGAGAAAACTCAGAAAATTTTCGGAAGATTAGTTTGCTTACCTTTGCTACCAGTTACCATACCTAAAAAGAGTGTCTTGCTACCTGTCTTCTTTTTTAAATGTAAGTTAGGTTTTAAAACTTTTAAATTCGTTTATTTATCATTTCAGATTCAGGTTTTTTTTTAAATCATAAAAATTAAATTAAAATTTTTTTAAAGTTAAACTTTGAATTTTAAATTTTAAATTATAAACTTGCAATGAAAAAGACAGTTTTATGGTGTATATTAGGCTGGACTGAGGATCTAAAAATGTATAAAAAAAAAAAATAATAATTAAGTTTTAAAATAAAAAAATGAAATTTGAAACGTGATATACATTGCTTATGAAGACATATCTAAGCAGCTGACTGCAAATTAATTAGTATAACAAGCCTTAAAGGGTAAACATACAGGCTGTGTTGTCACTGTGATTACCGGCACCGGCCGTCAGCATTAGTTAATTAGACAGCGCTGTCTAATTAACTAACGCTAGCGGCCGGCGGTATGCAATAACCCAGTGCGGTTCAGATGGCTCTGGATTTAGTCACAGTTAACTCGACATGTTTGTGAATTGGAAAACACAAGAGTGAATATTGTGGAATTCATTGAATATAAATGTTCATTTGGGAAATGCAGCCAAAATTTGAGTCTCTTGAACTTACAACTATAGATGATATGGAACCTCCTGTTGGAGCGAATGACTGAAGAAGAACAAACAGGTCTGACGCCTTGATTCTGTCCCAATTCATATTACATAAAGCTAGGCGTCTGCTAACATCTGGGGCATCTGGAACATCTTTGTCGAGTTCACCCCATTTGTGGTCAATGCCTAGAAAACAAAGAAAACACTATACGGGTAATTCTAACAAAATACTATCTGGAATTTATAGTTGATACATTTGTAGTTTAATAGTTTAAACATTTATTTGTCTAAATTAAATAATACATAGGAAATGACACATAAATTTTCATACAGACAATGGGATTGGAGGACAAGTGCTGATTCACTTACAAGTACCTAGCTCCTCTCCCATACATTTGTATGTCTAAAGCCTGGCTTAGCATGAAATCTTCATTGCTTTGCATTGTCAAGTCTGCAAATAGTATGTCTGTCATTTACAGATTGAGGTCCCCAGAGGGTGAATTTAGTAAATTATTTATTGCAAATAATGTATATATTGTAAATGTGTTTCTCCATACCTGTATGCATTAGGTGATGAGAATAAAAAATTGAATTGAATTAGTGATGCTATCCCACACAGCAGGCTAGCATCACCAAATTCACCCTCTGGGAACCTCATTCTGCTAAGGCCTTAACTGCTATGGGAGAGCTAGGATCAGACTGAAGTTCCCCAGTTGAAATTAGTGATATTCACCCATTAGTAAACTTGATTATTCATCTTCTGCAAATTAGGCGATATAGAAACTTCCCAGAAGGGAACAAGTAACAAAAACAATGTTAATTTGAGAATTTACATAATTCCCAGAAGATGAGGCCTAAGCAGAATGAAGTCCCCCGAGTATGAATTTGGTGATGCTAGCCCGCTATGCGGGGTAGTATCATGAAATTCACACTCTGGGGAGCTCATTCTGCAAATGACATGCACACTATTTGCAGGTTTGCGCATTGTGTTTCAAAACTTTCCCTATTTCTTGCCCAAATGGCAATGTTTCAGTTGGATTGCCACACTAAGATGTCCATCAACACCTGATTCAACAGACATCATGTTGAGTGGGCTTTCATGTTTTTACTTGTAATTTTCTGATGCATTTTCACTGGAATCTTTGGCATATGGCAGCAGTAGTCTATAATTAGCGCCCAATGATTATTTGAGATTTTATTCGATGACAATATCGCTGATGTGATTCATTTTTAGGCACTGAATTGTACCCCGATTCGATTATTTTCAAATATCCAATTTTCCCCCATCATTGTTGCGAATTTTGCAAATGGTAATAATATGCTTTATTCTCTGATCCATACACACATTACAGGATATTGAGAAAAATAGTGTTTATACAAAAGAATGATAGAAGGAAGGTAAGTTTATGTACACGATGAAATAGCAGTTATGGCATCCACGATATTTGTCACAACAGTTAAATTATCGGAGGCTGCTTCTTTGCATAGGTAATGTCAATAAGCACGAACATGAGATGATCTGGCCAAAATAGCCTAGAATTTTATGATCAATCAGTATCTGGTGAATTTTGTAATCAGGATTGGTATAGGCCTGTTCTCATAAACTGCATGTGATTGTGGGTACATATATTACTAGGTAAGAGTCATGTGATGATGACATAAATCTGTCTGCTGACAACAACTCATATCGAGATTAATTGCAAACTGCATAATTATTTTGCGCACAGAGATACTCTTCGACACATTGTAGTTTAATTACTAAAATTTAATCAGAATATATCTAAATTATACAACTGGAGAGTCGTACATTCATTCTTAAACCCTTCCATGACAGGAGCTACGCTGGAGCAGCATTAAAAATCATGTGTCAGTGCATTCTCTTATATATGCAAGTCTCCCACATATAAGAGAATGCACTGGCTTAGAAGGTCAAGTAAATATTGTTAGGCCATTCTCTTATATATCCAAGTCTCCCATAGGGAGCCTCACATATATAAGAGAATGCCTAACAATATTTACCTTGACCTTATAATCCAGTGCATTCTCTTATATATATGCGAGGCTCCCTATGGGAGACTTGGATATATAAGAGAATGTATTGGGACATTTTTTTCGCAAAATTTCAGGAAGCTCCAGTCATGGAAGGGTTAAAATTGCTTTAACATTGAAATTTCACCTTTTAAGAACAAAGTCACAACAGACTTCGAGGACATATACTGTGCACATGCGGCTACCTGATTCAATTTGATATGGGCCTACCCAAGTCTGAGTTTAGTGTGCCTGTCATTTGCAGAATGAGATCCCCAGAGGGTGAATTTAGTTATGCTATCCTGCATAGTGGGCTAGCATCACTAAATTCACCTTCTGGGGACCTCATTATGTATGGCCTCATCTGCTATGGGAGACATAGACTCAGATTGAGGCTCCCAAATGGTGAATATTGTGATGTACACCCATTGGGAACCACGATTATGCAATGTGTCGTCTGCCAATTTGGGGATATAGAAAAACTAAACTAAAAAAGAAATAGAATCTATGTGAAGAAGATTCTATAGAAATTTGATAATAAAGAAACTTTCCAGAGGAGATATGGCTTAAGGTCTGGATAACTGGTACTTAAATTTAAAACAGGTAGAAGACAAGATGAACTATAAGGATTGTTTTTTTGTTCTGTCTGGAGCCCCAGAACATAGATGTAAACAGCAACACGTAGGTAACTATGTTCACAGTTCCTGCCAAAACAAATATGTTTTCATCACACAATGAAATTTCATCACACATGCGCCATCTATGTCCCATCGATGTCAGTTATTAGCAGCAATCATTATTATCATTGCTTGTGCAGCTGTTACAATAGCAAATGATCGCAACTCATGTCTGGATGGCTTTGCTTTGGGTTCTCCAGTTGACTTACTTTTGCGTAAATGTATGAAATTTCATAATTATTTTATACACAGTCAATTTCGGTTAATTGCATATCGCTTAAGTGCATATTCTGGATATTTGCATAAAAATCGCCTGAACAAAACCATTTCCTTGTAAAAAATACTCACCCTGCGGCCCACATTTACTGAAGAAATGTTTTGGAAATTTACCAGTACAGGCATGTTTATAATCATCTCTAGATGAAATCTAATGAATTTCAATGAAAAACATGGCCGCCAGCAGCCATCTGGATTTTTCTCTTTGCATTACTAGATCTTTTGATATGCTGCTGTACAGCCCGCATCTTTCATCACATTGATCCCCAACTCTATGTGGAACACTGGGTGACCTCTAGGTTGGAGCTATTGGATTTTGCTAAATTTAGTTTAAAAACATTGGTTGCCAGTGGCCATCTTGGATTTCACATTTGAATCGTGGCACACCCTATAAGTTGTAACTCGTATTTATGGTATGATCTTTTTGAAATTTCACAGTCATGATTGGTATCATTGTTTTTGCATCTTCATTTCAATCCTTTCCTTATTCTTAATCCTCCCATTAGCCCTTCCATGACCGGAGCTTCCTAAAATTTTGCAAAAACCCTGTGCCAATGCATTCTCTTAGATATGGGAGCCTCGCATATATAAGAGAATATATTGGCCTAACAATATTTACCTTGATCTTGTAAGCCTATATATTAATTTATATATGGGAGACTCGCATATATAAGAGAAAGCACTGGCACAGGATATTATTGTTGCACCAGCATAGCTCCCATCATCAAAGGCTTAAATGTGATGCATAACATTCCCAACTTAATCCATCTCCAACTTGATATCCACAGTCATTTACACTTTTATTATTTGGCTTATGTAGAGTTTTAAACAAACCTGATTCTTCGTTTTCACTGCTGTCGCTGCTGACATCTGTTTCTTCATCAGAGGTTTCTATGTTTCCCTCACCCCTGGCTAGATCAGGCCCACCTAAAAATTACAAAACATAACAATACCGGTATGTTTTTACATTGTTTACATTACATCTATTAAGACTCCAAATATGTTTAAATGTTAGATATATGACAAAAATATGATTTGCAGGGTAAAAAGGATGCAGCAAAATAAGAGTAACTTAAATTATTTTCTTTTACCAAATTTTGGCAATAATTGACAAAATATGCTTCTGATGATTCAATTGCTTTCAATCGTTAAGATTAGCAACAAAATAGAAACTTTGTATAAAGATTAATGAAACAAAACATAATTTCAGGAATCTTCTTATGTTTGCTGTTTGCCATACAAATGAGTTTCAATTAATCACACAAAATTTTTAATACAGTTTTTTAAATATCTTGATATCAGATTATAGGTGGCATAACAACTGCATTGCGAGTTTGTGAGATGGCACATTTTCTTTTTAATACATATATGACACACTAACAATTGCCATGCCATAATAAAATACTGACATTTGATTATGATTCAAGTTTGCCTACAGGTATTTTATAATTGATGACCATACCAGCTACATCATGCTTTGGAGAATCACTTTCTGAAGAGTCACTGTCTGATCCACTTTCTTCTTCTTCCTCATCGTCAGTTTCTTCAGAGCTGGAATCTGTGTAAAATCAGAAATGGATCCTAAGGGGAATCAAGTTCAGTTTAAATGTTTCCTTTCATGAGCATGTATTCTAATGCTTCATAACCTGGGGGGAATAGTAACAAAATTGCAGGAAGGTGTGCGGGGTGGATAGGTGGTAAAAATTTCCAAAACGCTTTTTTTCATTTAAGACTTTATAAGCCCAGATATAATGTAAGCTCTGTAACAGTTTTAAATTTAAACATGTCTTAACCCTTTTAACCCGAGAGACCGGAATACAGGTCCAATCCTTATATTCCTATATCCCGGGAGACCGGAATACCGGTCCGGAAATCATACGACACGAAATTACAGCACAATAAACACACATATCAACTAAAGTTATACTTCTTCTTTGCACACATGTTAACCCATATGACATCGGGTTTGTTTCTTCATGCATGCGCAGAGGCCTATTTTGAAAAGAAATCGCTTTTAATCATAAGTATTTCATTAGAAATTTCGCGATCAAAGAGAAAATTAAATAGAATTGTGCGTCTACTTTGCACGAATGAGTCACATGTTCATACCTGACTTTAGCAGCCAAGTTGGTGACAGGGGGTCTGTTTTGTCATGCATGCAGAGTGTATTTTGAGAAACGCATTTTATTGTAGGATTAGGATAAGAATTTCGTTATAAATATATAGCGCGACCAAAGGAAGCCGCAATATAATCAATTGATAATATAATTGAACGTGGAATAGAATTTCTCATTCAAATACATTGTGCCATATTTCACCACACACTAGCTCTGTTAGCATATAGCAGATTGCTGTATAGTTGAGCGTGTATACATGTAGGTCTATACATGCATATACGTCCCAGTTAAGAGCAGGACGAGTTACATCATTGGAAACACTATATATAAATGTCAAGCGCTTCAGGTGGGGATCATTTAACGTTCGGGACATCAGGGTTCAAAGGGTTAACTGCAAAGACAACATATATATTCTATTAAACAATATGGAGACCTTTAGTGAACTTATTATTTACCAAAGTCCTGTTGCATATGGAACCGTAAGTAAGGTATGAAGGTATGTTTCCCACACTATGTCAAAGGCACTTGTCCGAATTGAATTGTGAACATGAGATGCTAAAATAAAACTAACTTGTTTCTTTCTCTTAAAACTGAGATCAAATTGAAATAAAAATGTTTTAAAATCACAAGTCAGTGAAGCCACTTAATTTCAAACAATGTGAACCAGGAGAAAGGGTGTTCAATTGGATCAAATACTTGTGTGATTACAAAAATAACTAGAGTATGGACTATGGAATCTAAGGACAAACCTAAGGTTATACAAAATCTGATTATATTAATAACTAGCTGAAACAGGCTCCCAAAGGCAGCCTGTATTCAGCGTCAGAGGGCCCTTTGTGTGTCAGGCGCCTGTGGCCCGTGTGTGCTTCGAGTATATTTGGACCTAAACATAGGTTCATATTCGTGGATACCACCGCAGCAAGAAGCAAAGCCCCATCCCCCATTCCGACCATGGACCGGCGATGAAGATTTACCTTGTTTTCTTTGTGAGTTTTGTGCGTGGATATATATATCATTTTGAGTTGTGAAGAGTTGTAATTTATTATCCTATTTAGTGCTTGCATGGACTCCAGTTGCATTAGTCTGTTGTATTCCGGGCTCGTACTACGGGCTCAACGCTAGGAAGAGGGTGCAATGCCAGCCGGTTGACTTAAGGTCGGTCGGGGCTCCTCAACTCTTGATGGTGCAATGCCTGCCTTCCACTCTGTGTGAGTGTCAGAAGCTGTTGACCTGGTTGTGTGATGCGGTCGCGGAAAGAGCAAGCAGCTGAGGCCAGACTGGGTTGCTTAGTGTCTTTTCGGAGGGTTTGAAGTGTTAAGTAATGTTTTCAATTTTTCTATCCCACCTGTCCTCCCATAGGCACGGGCGCGGGTGAAAGCTTGTATTTGAAAATTTTTATAGGCAGTTGTTAGTAGTTTTGAGAGAGATAATTATTCGACGGCTTATACTACGGCCACGACAAGCGTATCTACACCACCCGGGGACAGTCATCAGCACCCCCGTCCCCCGGTTATCAAAGTGCATTGGTGGCTGTTATTTTAATGTGATTGATCACAAATGGAAGTGGGTATGCTGTAGGAATTATGGGGCTATTTGTTTCTGGTGTAATGATCTACTAGTACTGCAAACTTGACAATACATTTGTAGACATATTTGATTATATATCCATGTTTTGCAGTTAAAATGATAAATACTTATTACCATAACACAGAAGTTAGAGAACTTTGCGGGGTGGGGTGGGGGGGGGGGGGGGTTGTCAAAAAATTATGTGTAAATGTTTTTATTTATTTGCACGTTTGGGGCTGATGGGTCCCCAAAATTGCCAAATTAAAAAAAATGACAAATCTTCCTGCCCTTTTTTACACCCCCAACCAAATCCATGTCATGACTTGGATACTGACATAGCGTTGGTCAGAATTTCCACATGAGTTATTTTGTTTTGGTACAATTCAGCAATAATCCCTTTGATTAATGAATGGATTCTCCCATACAGTTATAAACATATGAATTGGAAAGATCAGTTCTTCATTTAATGACAATTCCGGATACTACAAGCAGACAACTGGCAGAGGAACCATCAAGGATTTATTTATAGGAATGTTCAGCTGATAAATTCAACAAGTGGGCTGAAACTGTGTGCTTAAAAATACAAAAATGAATCAATGGGATTCAAATAACTAATCATGAGAATTCATTTATAAAAGGGTTGAGTTTCCAAATCCTGGAAGAGCATATACCGTTACGGTACCTTTCTTTGTTGACTTATTAACTCTGTTAACTCTTTTTTCTTCAACCATTTTGGAAGATCTTTTTTCTTTCTTTTTTGCGTACTTTGGAGAATCTTGTAGATCATCTGACTCACTTTCTTCTGAATCTGACAGTTCATAATATTTACGAAGATTTTCATCTGTTGAAATATTTACTTTCTTCCCTCTTTTGTCAACAGAATATTTCAGCTTGAACCTTTCATCATGAAACATAGACTGGAATCGTTTGTCTATTTTTGTTTTCCGCTCCTGATGAGGAACTGAGCGAAACCTGGGATCTTTATGAATATGAGAAAACCGCTTGTCCTTCGTAATGGCATCCATCTTTAGAAACTGAAAAGGAGAAAGGAATTTGTTTGCCTTTAGCAGTATAATTAAAGTCACACTTATTGTTACAGCTTCAGATATTGATACACTACCAGCCTAGACCATATTTTCGGGGCAAAGTGCCCTTCTCCCTGCTATAAAAGTAAGGCAAAGTGATCTTTCTCAATAAGAACGGGCGGTGGGGGGAGTAGCAGTCGTGATGTAAGTATAGAAGGCTGATGATATATAGATATGCACAAGAGGTCTAGATCTCTTGGTAGTACTAAGTTGTTAAAGGATTACACCGGTGTAGATTTTCCCAGTCAATATCGATGCCCGCTAATCCACTGAGCATGTTGTCGAAAAGATTTCTGTGATAGGCTGCCCGTAACTGAAGTTATGCCAATTCATGCGATTGAATATTCCATTATGGATTACACAGTCTGAATTGTCCATCTAATACTAGTGACACCCAGTGTCAAACTTGAAATGCAGCATGTCGCAATTGGCTTTCATCTACTGACTGTTCATTCAAAATCGGCTGGACCGTCATGGCTGAAAATTGGTAGTGTGACCTGGGGAATTTTATTAGATAGGTCCCGTTGACATCAGATGTCTTAAAAGGGCACTAATAAATCAATTAAATAATTAATTAAATGTCCAAAATGATTGCAATCTGGTTGGTGAAAATTGAAACATGGGGCTAAATTGACCTGTAGAGTGTAATGAGATAAATGCCATTGACCTCAGACGACTTTATAAAGTGGTCAAATATGAGCAATAAAGAGCATTCCTATTGGCACATTTTCTCATGGCCCATGAATACTGGCTGAGAATAAAGCATTACTTACTTACATTAGACCTCAGGTGACATAAAGGGAGGGGGGGGGGGGGGTAATAAATTATATGAAAATAATATTATCAGTCTAGAAGATATGTGGGAAATTGGTGGTAAAGATATTGCATGATAGGAAGAGTATTAGTCATATGTTACATGTACATGTATGTTCCGTCGTGTTTATACAGGTCGTTAATGGAATCAGGATATATGTGTTAGACTGTTATTTAAAAATCTACCACCAATTTTCCCACATATCTTCTACATGATCATAAATGCTCTTTATTGATCATATAATATATTAGTCCCCCTTTAAGTCATCTGAGGTCAAAATTGTAAGTAAGTAATGTTTTATTTTCAGCCATTATTCATGGATGGAACATGAGAAGTTGCGCCTATTCCATGCCATTCTCCTGGTCAGGAGACCCAGCTATACAAATTTTCTTACATGAGGAACGCTAATTATTGCTCATATTTGCCCATTTAAGTCATCTGAGGTCAACGACATCTATCTCATTACACTCCACAGGTCAATTTATCCCTCTGTTTCAATTTTCACTGTCAGACCAAATTGCAGCCATTTTAGGTATATAATTAATTATTAATTTCATTTATTATTAGTGCCCTTTCAAGAATCTGATGTCAATGGGTCCATACCTAATAAGACACCTAATTTTCAGCTCAGATGGTCCATCGTTTCTGTGTAAACAATCAGAAGATAAAAGCCAATTGCGACAGAAATCTGGTCATTGAAAACTGAAACATGGGGCTAAATTGACCTTCCTAATGTAGAAAAATTGATACAGATGGGTCACCTGACCAGGGGAATGTCATGGGATAGGCATATTTTCTCATGACCCATGAATACTGGCTGAGAAAGCATTACTTACTTACATTTGACTTCAGGTGACATAAAGGGAAGTAATAAATTATATGAAAATAATCGGTGGTAAAGATATTGCATGATAGGAAGAGTATAAGAGAGTTATTAAACTGTTGATTTACATCGATCGCCGTACGTATTGAATTTTCACACATAATCGACATTGCCATGTCGACAAAACACAACACTTGTCACAAAACGAGTGACAGTTTTGATTTGTTTGAAAGTGTTTGGAGAATTGCGTAACCTAGTTTAGATGCGCAAATTAGCGTTTCTAGTTAATTATTGAAAAACAGCCAGTTTGAGAGTAGAATATATAGCTGAATTACATGTAAGCTAGGTTAGCTGAATACAGCTATTCTCACATTTGCCAGACATGATATTAAATCAGGGGATAACGGTGTGGTGTTTTGTGATTTCGGAAAGGTACAGGGCGAATATACTGTGGCAAATTTAGTTAATGGGCGAATGCGGAGCCGGAGCCCATTAACGGGTATTTGCCACAGTATATTCGCCATATACCTTTCCGAAATCACAAAACACCACACTGTTATCCCCATTCTAATTATCTTCGAACTTAAAACGTCATTTCGACACACACATGCCATGTAATTGTCGATGAAATGTGCAGACATAGAAAATACTCTGCCAATTCACGACTTTTTGGTTTAACTATAATCCGCTGGATAAAATATAGTCCCTCAATTAGCATCGCTCTTATCGTTAAAAATGCGGATAAAGATGAAAAATTGCCACCTCGAATAGAAATAAATATGCACAACAATTAGTTTCTACATGTACCTGATGTCTTTTTCAGATGTTCACCACTTACAAATTGCGGTTTTGATTTTACTGCGAACTCGACAGTTCTACTATACGCAGCAAGTCCCTGGATATGCAGCAAGTCCCCGGTAAACGCAGCAAGTCCCTGGTATATGCAGCAAGTCCCTCTCGCCAAGGGTGATTATGACGGATTAGCCATGCGTGTTTACACAACGATATGTTTAATCAGTGGAGGTGCTGATTATAAAGGGCTTTAATCAAAGGGCTTTAATTTGATCGTAATACTGATAGATTATTGAAGGGAATTGGACTGAATTGTGGGACTGAATCATTGAATGATAAAATTTAAGAGTTGGATTTTTTTTAGATGTTTTTATTTGTAAATGCAAACAAGTAAACATGAGAATAGTAGAATAGCAACAAAAGAAAAATAGAGCACAATTTTATAAATATACATATAGCAGTGAGCTGAAAGAAAAGTTTATTAGAATAAATTGTATATATATGTGGCCAGTAAGGGAGGGGGAAAAACCAAGGCATTGAGGCATTCCTTTGGGAAGATTTTATTGAATTAAAAAATATTTGGATACATGTATTAAAATTGTTTTCTTTATCTCTATGTTGTTTTATTTCACTGTCCGGTCCTTGAAACTTTGCTATGGGGGATTGTCGTAGTCTTTGCCGTTCATTTTCTCTTTCGTTGTCCTGGCCTGTCCTCTGGTCGTGTGTTGTTCTCAGCATATTTTTATGGACTGGCTTTATTTCTCTTAAAAATCTGTTAAAATGCTTGTCTCTTACTTCTGATGATTTTGAATTCCAAATTTCCGGGCGAACATAGAATTTTGCGAACTCCTTGGTTAATGTAAACTGTCCGAATCCAAATAAACTACTTTGCAATTCCTTGTACTCTCCGTCAACTATACTAAACAGTGCCTGCACTAACTCCGTTAAAGGTTTTGATTTCCACTCCACTGTCTGTTTAAGAATATGGTTCAGAGATTCACAATTGTTGTTGGTCCAATTCGATAACTCCATCGCCAATCCCGGTAGTTGTGCTGACGCGAAAACTGACGCGGTAGGCCGATCTGCTGTTGTTATTCCGTTGTCGCCGAACATTTCTTCTATAATTATATTTCTTTGGGTCGTAGTTGTTTCGTCATCGGAACACATTGGTAATGTGTCCATTGTTTACAGCCAGTACAATCGATGCAATCTTTAAAACATCGAATACCACACACGCCACAAGGGTAACGAGGATCAGTTATGATTGGTTATGATTTCTGAAATCTTAGTTGCAGCGTATATACATTTGATTAAATACACAACATGCCATCTCAGACAGTCAGACGTGAGCTGAATCTTGAAATAACACTGGTTGATAATTATTCAGTCTGGTTAAGAAAACAAACAAATCTTCAAATGAGCTTCAAAGGAGAAACTCCCAGAAAGTTCCTTTGTCCTCCAAAAACAAACACCTGTTCAGTGATAATTAATCACCGACATGTGTTTACGCAGTGAAAACAGGAATATCACAAAGAAATATAAATCATATTAATTAAATTATATTAAATAGTGAGTAGAATAAAAGAAATAGCAACTTAATAAAACTTAGAAAAACTATTTTATTTTATATATAAAAATCTACAAATACCCATCTTAAATAATTATAAAGGGATAAAGATTTCCAATCAACTGCCACAGTACATATTCCCATATTTGATTCTTAGATTTGGACTTTGTTTTTCTTGGACCATTGCCTGTAAATTAATTTTTTTTAAATCTCAATAAAGTTCACATTTTGTATTTCTAATATAATCCACCATGAAGTATACTCTCAAAATGTTGCATCAATGTGCATGGTTTCTATTATTACTAATATACATGAACAGAATCCTTTATTTGGACTCTATAAAATTTAGGGAAATTTTGTAAAAATTGGGTCCACAAAGCCCTTAACTTAAGCAGGTCAGGGAGAACCCAAAATCATTGTACTAAACCTCGATTTGTGTAAAAAAAAACCTCGATCGAGGTTCTTCGAGACCATGTGACCACTGGTCAATTACATACACCCATGATATAAGGGGAAACACTCTAAACCAAATATGATACTAATGGAAGTAATATAGTGTAAGTGGTATAGTGTGGATCGAGTATTTCATCTTACACCTATGGGAGGCCAAATTCACATTTAATAATTAATTGTGCTTAAGCGCAATCAAGCACAATTAATTATTAAATGTGAATTTGGCCTCCCATAGGCATAGGTGCAAGATGAAATACTCCACACTATATCACCAGTGGTCACATGGTCTCGAAGAACCTCGGTCGAGGTTTTTTTTAGACAAATCGAGGTTTAGTACATCGATTTTGGGTTCTCCCTGACCTGTTAAGTGCATTAGTCTAGAATAATGATGATGATCAATGTTTGTTGTCTCAAATCCTGCGAATTTTTTTGCAGTAATTTTTCGTTTGTCCTTGCTCCTTGGTGTTAACAAGTCATGTGTATGGATAAAATATTATTCTACCAGAAAAACGACACTTACTCACTTATTTCTTACTTATGTGTGGATTAATAATTACGTTTTATTCAGCGAGAAAGAAAATACTTTAAAATTCACGTGGTAATGTTTACTTCCGGTTTTATGATTAAGTTTTGTACTTATATGTTTCGTACAGAATCGAGTTGTGATTTGATGGAACTTGTGAGTCGGGACGGACTCGGACAAGAGAAATTTATCAGTGACTATCCACTGTCCTTGTATTCATCCCCAGTGGTATATCACAGCCACATGCACGTGGTGGGCAGAATTGAATTTGGGTTGGAGAGTCGATGATCGAAGTTCCATGCATGCATCATATTACAAGCATGTAAATTATATCAACTCCCCCCCCCAGGTCTCTCTCTCTCTCTCTCTCTCTTTCCCTCCCTCTCTCTATTTCTCTCTCTCTCCCTTAATCCCCTCCCCTACATCCCTCCCCTTTCTCTCTATTCACGAGAAGAGTATATGAGACCATAATTATATTATATAGGGACAGGTCAAGCGTTTGCATTTTATCTACCAATGGAATTAATGAATGGTATTTATAGTCACTTGGCGATTTTATCGATAAAGCTAGGCCACAGTCTGAAATACTGAATATATAGTCCAGGAGATATTGGTCGACCTCTGCACCCCCCCCCCAGGACTCAACTTCACCTCACTAATTTTCTTTCTTATAATGTCTCCTCTAATTTTTTTTCGGTTGTAAACAAGAAAAAAAGTGGCCGCAGAGACTCCAGATAAGATGAAGTCCATCATGGCGGCCATTTTTGTATATGCACCAGGTCTCTTTGATCGCCGTTATAGTAAAGATGATATCACATTCGGTCTTGTTTTCCGCTCGATTCGTTATGCTAATATACAACCCTTACAAATTAACCAAAAATCAGACACCAGAATCCAATATGGCGGCCAAGATGGCCGCCGAAATGTGTAAATATGTTATTTTTCTGACATTTCACCACCGTTCGTTTGTCTCTGTGGGAAAATATTGGAATATCTTGGCGTGATGTTATATACATTTATCGTACGTATAGAAGAGTCATTGGCGAACACATGGCGACCATAATACATTCATTGTGCCATGATTGTGGGATATTTTTGTCCGATATCACATTTTCCCAAATGCCGGTATAATAGGTCAAATACAGAAGTTGTCCGGTACGTCAGTGCATTAGATGAGTATGTGAATTGATGAACCATATATTGAGAAGTGGCTGTTTGGGAAGATCAGCAGGTGTACATGTTGTTATCCCCATTAGGTCACCAATTAAAGCTAAAAATACGCAGATAGGTCGGTCTTTCTGAAAGCTAGTACATATACGCATCGACAGAATACCTTTCTAGTTTATATCGCACAAGATTACGCTCATATCCCATATGTAGCATCTGAATTATACCATAAGCTATACCACGAATGAAGCTCGCAAAGATTAAGGATAAGAATTCCCAGCTTTCGAAACAAACACGTGAGCTGGACACCGGCATATGTATTGTTTGAAACATTCCGATTAGTGGGACCCTACTACAAAGAAATCTAGAAAACTGTGTTGTTGTGAGCGAGATAGATTAATCTGACGAAGAGATGGAAACTGGTCCAGATAATGCTGAATGTGGCAAATCAGAATAAGCTCAGGTACTGTTGTTTTGATTCTTGGAAGTTATAATATGACTATTCGGCGCACCTATATACGGTTAGCCAGTATGGGCCCTTAGTGGAGAATGGATTTTGAAATGTCACATCGCGATTGTGGGTTTCATCCTTCCGAAAGGCTACGACTTATGTTGGAACTAATAGATGGCTTATATTATGTACCGTTTCGTCCATACAGATCGATATTATGACAAAAAGTTGAAATTAGTATGTGATAATATCGACTTCTTTTCAATTTTGGCCGCCATCTTGACTGCGAGAGCGTGCCAAACTCAAATGAATACTTCATATCAATGTTCCATATGAACATATATATGTGGGCAGAATTCGCGTAACAATAACGCCCATTGTAAAAAAAGTAAAGGAATGTGAGCTTGTTTTAAAATTTCGGTCGCCATTTTGGCCGCCATCTTTGATTTGGAAAAAAATTATTGCATGAGATGTAAGGTAATTACTTCACCTCAGTATTTCCAACTCAACTGTAAGCATGTGTGGAGTTGTCGCGAAAATAATGCCCAATGATGTGAATATGAGGGAAATTCGGTGATTTTAAATAATATGTCCGCCATTGTGGGCGCCATTTTGTATTTTGGGGGACTTTTATTTGGATATGATATAATGACAGTTCTTCGCCTAAGTGTTCCCAACTCACAATAGTAAACAGGTGTGGGGTTGTCGTGACAATAACGCTCACTGATGTTAAAATCAGTGATTTTCGGCGATTTATCTATTTCTGGTGGCCATTTTGGCCGCCATCTTGAAGTTTGGTGAATATTCCTCAACTCAAGTATAAGAGGAATCCTAGCTCGAGTATCTCCTGCAAATATATGCATGGGTGTTGTTATGATAGCAATAACATTCATTGATTCGAAACATTACATCGCGTTATTAGCGTCGATTCGGCTTTGACTTGTTATACCGGCATTTATGAAAACGTGATATCGGACAAAAATATCCCACAATGAACAGGGGGGGGGGGGGGGTTCCGTAACGTATGCTGGGGGTGGTGGGTGTCAAAATAAGCTATTTTTTCCGTGACAAAATTATTTTTTTTCCTTCACACCTTTTATTGGATTTTTACTAGTTTGTACTGGTTTGTAACACTAAGAAATCAATAATAAGGAACTGCAGCAACACTAAACACGCTAGGGCCATTGGATGTTGGTTTGTGCCTCTTTATGACAAGGGACAGTATTCTTAATGCAGCTGAATCGCCCATGCAGTATTCTATGTAATTAACATCAAATAAGGATAACTTTAAAGAAATAAATTTAATGCCAAATCTGGTCAAACATGGACATTAAACACTGATGTATACACTGATGTATAACGAAAAAAAACCATGTAACATACATAGACTTGTGAGTGGATAACACAATTATCTCATATGTGACAAAAGAGATAGAAAATGGTAATAATTCACCATCTCATGTAGTCATGAATGAGTTAATACAGGTTTCTACTAAAAGTGTAGGTTTGTTTTTTATTATATGCTTTACTCTCACATGCTACACTTGAACAGTCCAATAGAAATAATGCCTTTTCTGAACTCATACAAGATTCCTGAATTCATACAAGATAAACTGTGAACGTTATAAAATTCCTAACCAATCCTGACCAATCTGAATCAATTGGAAGCAATCGTAACATTAACTTTCTTTCATTTCCCATTCGTGCTCCTGTGTGCTCTAGTGTATTGCTATGTGTGCGATAAACATGTTTTAGTAATGTCTAACGAGTCTGGGTGGCACGTAGCATATAATAATTTAACCTATCTGATATAATACAATCACCTATCTGGTGTAAAACAATATCACCTATCTGGTGTGAAAATAAAATCACCTATCTGGTGTAGAGCAATATCACCTACCTGGTGTATAGACATAATATCTTTATAAATTTCCATAACAAAACACAAAAACTCTAAAAAGGACTACCACACACATTTTGGCACTAAAACAGTGACTATTAATTATGATTAACCGTGCGCGCCGTGTCAGTGACAGGTTACCCACTCAGGCAAAGCTGCTATTCACCATAGCAATAAAGCTGCTTAATAGATTTTGTGACGAGAAGGAAATTGAATGCAACCTGGACACAATACAATGACTTCAGTTTAGCAATAAAATGTTCGATGGTATATAAATATTAGAACGTCAGTTTGTCTATAAATGTTCGATATAATATACTGATTAGAGCATATCTTGTCGTTGACTACGCGAATGTAGTGGCCAGTGGGAATGGTGTAGTTCACTCGCCTTCGGCTCATGAACTACACCCTTCCCACTGGCCACTACATTCGCGTAGTCAACTCCAAGACATGCTCTATTCATATACTAAGCTTTAAAATAAATTGACTGCAGAGCTGTGGAAATATGATATTTAACAAAAACGATTAAGAAATCCACTGCAGTCAAGAATATATATACTGCTGGAGACCAGTCCTGTTGTTCATTACTAGATTCACTGAATCTCAATGTAGGAGGTTTGGTCCTGGTTTTCTCTGTATGTTTGTGCTTTGCGTTCCACAAGGGGGTGGGTGTCAAAACATGGCTGGAAAAAACTCTATGAAATGGAAAAAAAATTGGGGTCGGGGGTGGGTGGGTCCAAAAAGTGGTCATCGGCAAAAAAGTAGCATACGTGTCTGGAAATTTTTTCCGACCCCCTCCCCCTGCAATGAATGTATATTAAGGTCCCCGTGTGTTCTATGCGATAAATGTATAACATCACGCCAAGATGCCAATATTTTCCCACAGAGACAAACGAAAGGTGGTGAAATGTCAGAAAAATAGCATATTTTCACATTTCGGCGGCCATATTGGATTCTTGGTCGGATTTTTGGCTAATTTGTAAGGGTTGTATATTAGCATAACGAATCGAGCGGGAAACAAGACCGCATGTGATATCATCTTTACTATAACGGCGATCAAAGAGACCTGGTGCATATACAACAAAATTGCCGCCATGATGGACGCCATCTTGTCTGGAGTCTCAGCGGCCACTGTTTTTCTTGTTTACAACCGAAAACAATTATAGAGGAGACATTAAGAAAGAAAATTAGTGGGGTGAAGTTGAGTCCTTGAGGGGGGGGGGGGTGTGCATATGTCGACCAATAACTCCTGGACTAATACCTTTTAAAAAATACATTCACGGCGAAATTGGAAACTGATACATATAAACAAGTTATAAAATTTTGTCGACGAACCAGGATCAACGAACAATATTTGATTATAGTTAGTGGAATAATGAGTGAATCGACATAAGTTATAATACACGTTGAATTGCATGGACATTTTCCAACCTGTATAGTGGGTGTGTCGGGTTGGAAAGTTCCAACCCATGAGGGTGCAAATGGATTTAGATCTTGTTTATAGGGGTGCATGATGTTTCGGCACCAGGACGTTTCGGCACCTGGTTTTCGGGACGTTTCAGCACCTGGGTTTTCGACACTTGGTTGTTTCGGCCCAAGCACTTGGACGACGTTTTGGCACTTCATATCGAAGACTTTTCGGCACATGGTTTATTTATTATTTGCACATGATTAGTATGAAGTCGAACAGATTTTAGATGGCTACATGTTGCGAAAATATTCTTTATGCTGTATATATTCGTCACATAATTCCAAATAGGTCCGAATTCGCATGGTCGTTGGGTGTTACTTATGAATAGCTATGTGACTTATAGGCATCAAGAGGACTATGATGGTAATATTTGTAGCGCATATTGTATAAATAATAATTGTTCTCATTGTTTTCTCTTTGAGGGGTTATGACAAGTGAGACTAATTTCATTACAATTGACATCTTATATAAATATGACTCAAGATACTATGATCTTCGTTCTCTGATTTTTGACACCGAGAATATGGAAATTCGCAATGTCGATGCTGTATAATAAACAAATTGTGGTCTTTAGAGCTTTGTAATATGAAACCGCACACATTAATGGCTAACAGTTTAATCGGTGACGATTATGGGATGCCAAATTGACATTTAATAAATAATTGAGCTTAAGCGCAATAAGGAATCCCTTATTTTAAGGGAATATCTAATTGCGCTTAAGCGCAATAAGGAAATTATCCTATATTTGCTCCACCCATTGTACCATGGACTACACAATTTGAATTATAGGCGCAATAAGGAATCTCTTATTGCGCTTAAGCGCAATAAGGAATATGCCTTATTGCTCTTAAGCGCAATTAGCCACATTACATAAACTCCCTATAATTCAAATTGTGTAGTCCATGGTACAATGGGTGGAGCAAATATAGGATAATTCTACTATTTGCAGAGGGGTGATCTCATGGTGGAGATATCAATTGCGCTTAAGCGCAATAAGGGTGTAATTGCGCTTTAGCGCAATAAGGGATTCCTTGTGCTTAAGCTAAATTATTTATTAAATGTCAATTTGGCATCCCATAGACGATATATTGAGACCGACTGTTATTGGAACCATGTCAGTTGATAGATTTGTTACTGTAATAAACATTTATAAGACTATAATCCGACTATACGTGCTAAGTTGTTATGCCAGCAGTCACTGTCGAATTCGTTTTGTAATCAGGTAGTGTTATCTTTACTAATAATATATATAATGAAGAAAGCCTCCCTTGAATTAAGCCACCTCTCTGGGTTTTATTAAAATTGGTATACGTTTTCAAATTCGATCAATTGGCGCATGTCTTGAAGAATATACATATAAATCATGTAATTTAAAAAAACGTAGATACATTCTTATAATACTAAATAACTTGTTATATATACTAATAGGCGGACCGTCTATACCACGATGAAGCTTATATAAGTAATACGTTATCAGTAATTTCAACAGTTCGAACAGAAGTAATGCAAACGCTCTTTATTGCCTCAATTATCAGGAATGTTTGACTGAAGTTTACTGAACAAGGAACGCTCTTTATTATTCATGCGCAAAGTAGAGATGTATACAATGCTAGTATATCGCTTTGTAACCACTTCGAGTATGGCAAGCCAAACCGCTATTTAATATTAATTTTACTTAAGTAAAATAAAATTACACTTTATTTTACTTAAGTGAAATAAAATGTCATTTTATTTCACTTAAGTGAAATAACGGTCATTTTTTATTTTACTTAAGTAAAATTAACCATGTTTTAACTTAAGTAGAATTATTTTTTACTTAAGTAAAATAAAAAATGACCTTTATTTTACTTAAGTAAAAAAGAATTCTACTTAAGTAAAATAATGCGTTAATTTTACTTAAGTAAAATAAATGACATCTATCGATGACCGGTAGATGGCGTTTATTTCACTTAAGTGAAATAAAGCGCCCACTATGGGAGTCATCTTGCAAACTAATAATTGCTCCCTTGGCACGTGCGCCTGGAGTGCTGTTCATGTTCGTGAGAAAGTTATATCCCGTTTTGTATTACTACAGTCGTAGCCGGCTAGGCATGCGCAGTAGAAAGCTACAGAAAGCCAAACTATGGAGTTTGACAAAAAGCTGCAGCCGGCCACAGCTGGTGGTCACTAACTATTGTACCGCATCTCCGAACTTGGAATGTCGGCATAATGTTTGCTATATCAATTCACCAATGGTCTCGCTCGCTGCAGCAAGCACATTTGAAGCAATTAACACTCGTACTAGGTCCATGCCTCCATAAATCTGATATTTAAAAGAGTATGATAAGTGATTATATCTCGTTCTCAGCACAATAAGCATCAAACACAAACGCATCACACATTTTAGCAGTTTTCTCTGATTATTGCGGTAATGGCAGGGGGTGTACGTGGAATGTTCTCAATTTTATTGCATGAGGTTGGTGCTAATCTCATTCTGTCATCTATAATATCATAAAACACTCGCTGTCCTTATAACAAGGTCACATGTGGTTTGGTGGGATTTGGCGTTGGTCTCTAAACTGACTGGGGGGGGGGGGGGGAATCATTAATAACTCTTAACACCTGGTTGCATTTTATTTTACTTAAGTAAAATAAATGACATCTATCGATGACCGGTAGATGGCGTTTATTTCACTTAAGTGAAATAAACCCAAATGTTCATTTATTTTACTTAAGTAAAAAAGAATTTTACTTAAGTTAAATAAAAACTGTGTTTTATTTCACTTAAGTAAAATTCTTTTTTACTTAAGTAAAATAAAAAAAGGGCGTAACATAATGGTAATTTTATTTCACTTAAGTAAAATTAGTGTGCATTTTTATTTTACTTAAGTAAAATAAAATGTCATTTTATTTTACTTAAGTAAAATAAAACCATGTAGATGGCGCTTTATTTCACTTAAGTAAAATAAAATGACACTTTATTTTACTTAAGTGAAATAAAGTGTCATTTTATTTTACTTAAGTAAAATTAATATTAAATAGCGGTTTGGCTTGCCATATTCGAGACCACAGCTTATCGTATCGTAGTGTGTATGATTTGTGATAGTTATGTTCACCAACATCGGTATCATGTGTTCCATTATAACATTTTATTGAAATAAAGAATGGTTGGTCCGAAATTTATCAGGTGCCGAAACATCCGAATTGCCGTCCAGCATTCGTGGGGTCCGGTGTAGTTGGAAATTTCAATGAGGACACCACACCCCCAACGGAGACCATCTAGACCTGACTGTGGTTATTACACCCACCCCTGTCGCCACGTCCCTGCATGTGCTGAATGCGATCAATACATGCCGGTTATCATGTATTATATCTGAGATGTAGTTGATGAATGTTATGCTTCATGTGATAGTATAAAAAAAATGCTGTGCATTGTACACGTTTGATTAATTGGACTTGGCAAGCTTTCGGAAAATGTGTTTGGCAATGATAATCCTTCATAGATAATTGATAGCAGATGCTTATCTGCAAATGATGTACGCTCCTAACACAGCCTGCGGATATGCAGAGATGTAGATATTAGTTGTTTGTGTTATATATATATCCTTAAACAATACCTTATTATAATACAGAAAATCTCGACATGAATTCCACTATACGGCATATTACCATCTCGACTGTAATCACATCGGATTATTGAAAGTGTTCGACCTGGACAAAAACCCGGATGCTTTTCAAATTTCAATGCGATTTGAAAGGCAGATCGTTAGAAACTCATAAGCACTGATAATACTCGACCTTTCTGAATACGCTGTTTCGCCGTTATTATGACGCGTTAATTAGCAAAACACCTGCACAACGTGTATTTATACTTATTTTATACTTTGTTGTGATTATGGCATCACGCATGCAGGTGGGAGCAATCTTCATCTGTCTATATCATATAGTTAGCCACAGATTACCTGATAATGAGGGTATATTATTAACCTCACATCTTGATTTACACGATGACAGAACCACGTGCAATGCATATAAAGAGGTACACGGCGTAGTATCCATGCGTATATTGAGAACGAATTGAACCAGAGCTTCGATCCTGAATATATATACAGGCACACACATTATGCATTCACATTTGGGGTATATACACAGGTCTATGCCCAATGCCTGCATGTGAATTATTCTAGATCATGTCGCGAAGCTTTACTATGACTACTATACTATATATGGCTGCGCCCGTATATATATACGGTACAATTCCACCAGTTAGAAATATATATATATATATATATATATAGGAACTGTTCGATGTTCTGACGATAAACTTTACAAACTTTGAAAAAAATAACGCAGGTGATATATATTTCTTAGTTAATATTATAGTGTATTTCAAAATACACGTATATATACATAGGTGCAGGTCCGCACGATTTATAGGAGACGTCATGAGCTGCTTGCGAAATCGGGTCACAAATTGCACAAATCATGCATTCTCGAGATATGTGACCACACCTTACTGTGAAATAAATTATTAAGGAACCGGAATTAACAGAGACATATTCCCCTGCCTTGTTTGCTCAATGTTCCCGTCAGAACAGGTCAGCACACTAACCAGTTCTCATGTTATATGACTGGGCGCAACTAACAGAGTAAAGTTTAATAGCACGCGTGCGGGCTTGTGTGGGTATCATGCTATTAAAGGTACTCAACCCGTAAAGAGGGTCCCCATCTCAACAGATTCCAACAACAACAATCCGATCAGAGGGTCCTATATTACTATTTCTTTGGCTTTGGGGGTAAAAAATATTTGATTCGAGTCGAGGAACCCATCAAACAAAGCTCAGAGTTATTAGATATTGATTTTTCAAATTTGTTATGTTCTCGAGATCAGTACTAATAACTGCCGTAATCTGCTCTGGATGTGTACTCCAAATCTATTCAAACAGACAAGGATGAATAACTCTAAAATCAAGTGGTAATTTTAACGCAATTTTGACTGAGTTCTGGGCCAGATAGTATTCCCGATAATGAAAAATAATAGATTTCTAAAATCGATATCTAACAAATCTGAGCTTTGATGGGTGACTTCCTCGACTCGAATCAAATATTTTTGACCCCCGAAGCCATTGAAATAGTAATTGAGAGGAGTTTTATCGGGTTGAGTACCTTTAAACTTTAAAATACTCTGGCTAGCTGCGTCCGTATAGAGAGAATCCAGAATTCCGATAAATACAGTTGGCACCGTTTTTGTACGGTATCCGTACATTGAGTTCGAACTTCAATGTTCAATATGTCTTTCTGGGACATGAAATGCTCGTAGAAATTAGGTCAGGTACATATCGTCCTATTTAGATTTCGGGACAAATTCAAAAGCGAATATTGGTTTGTTTTTATTTTTATTTTATTTTGTATTATTATATTTTATTTTTTGGAGCACAAACAGCCATGTGGTTTAAATGCTTGCATCTTGGCTATATATATACCTGAGTGAAATTAAAATAGAAATGCTGAAAGAATAGGATTTTATGTAGGCCATATATGCATGCATGTCTAGAGGCGACAAAGGGGGTAGAGAAGACACAAGTACCGTCGGGTCAATATGACGTATATGTGATATTTGGCCATTCGGTACACTCTCGTCGAAATCGGACGACAAATTCGGACGAAGTGAGTTCCGATTGATATAAATTATGGCCTATATAGTAACACCGAGGAGTACAACGTACCGTACTTTGAATTTCAAAGTGTCAAGGTTGTCACCACCTTAATTATAATTGAACCATACAAAATTCCGAACTCTTGATATTATTGCAATTAGGGACTAACGTGGTGATGGGGTTGCGTGAGTTTAGTTAAAATTTATATTTTCGCGATTTTAAGCCACCATATTGGAAGCCATCATTAAACATGGAGTTTAATTAAATATAGTGTGATCGAGAAAAATAACCATTTAGCCTATGGGAAGCCAAATGGACATTTAATAAATTCTTCCCTTGTTGTGCTCAAGCACATTTATATCTTCCCTTATTGTGCTTTAATAGCACAATTAGGGATTTCTTTCTTATTGCACTTTAAATAGCGCAATTAAATATAAAAATAAATTAATAAGGGAATAATATTGCGCTTACGCACAACAAGGGAAGATCGTATTGTGCTTAAGCACAATATTTAAGGAATATCTAATTGTGCTTAAGCACTGTAATGATTTAAGGAACATATATATATATATATAATTGCACTTAAGCCCAATAAGGAAAATTTAATTATGCTTTAAAAAAGCGCAATAAGGAATATTCTGATTGCGCTTTCAAGAACGCAATATAGATTCACAGGGCATATATCTCATCTGATTTTGCGAGAATCCATACATACTTTTTCACGAGAATCTAGGGTAATTTGCGAGAATATTTACTAGAATCTAGATTTGGATTCTCGCCGAAATATAAGCCCTGAATCCTTATTGGGCTATTTAAAGCTCAATTATTTATTGAATGACAATTTGGCTTCCCATAACCATTATGATAATTCACTGTTACTGGACATAAAGTCCCAAAAATAAGGTTTTAATCAAATTTATAAATCGGTATCCTAATATAAAGATACTCTTTATTGGGATACCGATTTATAAATCCGATTAAAACCTTATTTATGGGACTTTATGTCTTGTAACTGTGGATTCTTGTATGTTTTGTATCTTGTTCTCGTTCCGTGGCGGTTAATTAAAACATTTTTCTTGTGAAAAGTTCGTCCATTTTGACCACCATCTTGTTTCACCCAAATTTCTGAAGGCTGATCAGCCGGTGGATTCTTCAGAAAGATACCCTACATCAACATCGGAAATTTATGGTTGGGTATGCATACACCATTTTATATACAAACAAAATTTACAGTCTAAAGCATGCAAGCATGCGTTGGTGCCTTGGTGGCCGGTGTCCTCAAGAGAGAAACCCCGCCATTTGGACTCAATATAGAAAGGGGGTTTCCCCGACCTTCAAAATATCAACACAATTTCATTGGCTGTAACTTTTATGGCTCGAGCTTTAAATATGACGTCATTCTTCTTGGCTAATGAAAGAACAGCCCGCCAAGCGTCAGTTGAAGTTTTCGCGTGGGTTCCGGTGTCGTTGTAAAATTTATCAACAAATTGTATAAATCTCATAATTTCGTGTAATACACATTTTGGAGGTAAGATGCAGTTATGGAACTTACATTATGATATAGACGTTTATATTATTCTGGACCTTGTGCATTGCATTTAATGTGTGTATTTATTATTTACCCGAATTTGGAAAGCGTTCTCAGTTTCTGTACAGTGTGCGCAAAAAAAGCTGCCATTGGCCGGGCATTGCCAATAAAAATTAATTGAAATTGCAGTTTTCTGTTGTTTAGTGAAACTGTTCATCAACATCAAGTTTGTTCCATACGCTTATCCGGGTTTAAATAAAGCCTGGGAACATTATTCAATTCAGCGGGCTATTAAACAATTTGATTTAAATTAATTTAATGTTGAACTTTAATTTAAATTAAAATGAAATGTTGACTGTTCAAGTTCAAGTCTGTTGTCATTCACTGATTCAGTGATTTCATTCACTGAGTCATTGTCAATTACTGAATAATTAGTTCAAGTTAGGGCTGCAACGATACACTTTGTCACGATACATGACAAACGATATGATACATATAATGATACGCAAAAAAACATGTTTTGCGAGGATGTTCTAGTTACCTAAAATAGGCTAAATTAGCGACCGGGATTTCCTATTCTGGACTACATCATACATGTATAGTAAATTCCACCTTGCATTTATTTTTTATATCTCAATAAATACTCAATGACACGAAAAATGATTTAGTGATTAAAAAAATTCATAAGACAGCTGTTTTAGCTGTAAAAAATTATCTAAATTAGGTTTGGCTCAACGGAGTTCCAGCCGATTGAAAACAGGATACAGTCTCCATTTTCTGCATGCAATTTATGGGCACCGACATCTTGATTTTCGCAACCTCTCGTTTCACCTTAGTTCATATGTCATATAGCCTTATATCGTTCATAAGTGACGTAAAAAATTAGAATTATGGGTAGCAACTGTTATGAAGTACTCCTGTTGTATTATTAATAACTTCAATTGTGCAAATAAATTCCCCCTAATTTACACAATTTGTGCAAGCGATCGCCCGATGTTAGCACATGCTTTACAAGTTATGAAAATTGCACTTTAATCATATTGATGAGCTGTAAAAAAATCCTATGCAACCATACACATTTATTTTTGCACTTAAAATGAAGCTTGTGTGATCTTCTTTCTGGTGATATGGGCAAAGTCGCGACCCAATTTGAGTTATTTACTTTTTCCTAGAAAGCACATGGTGATTGGTGATAGACTGATAGTTTGTGGTATTTGTACACAAAACGCCATGTGTTTACGTTGAAATAACATAACGTCATAGGTGTAGTAACTGGAGGCCAAAATTTCCAACTCGAGAAAATATGGGAAATTAAAAAAAAAAAAATCAATTGCTCATAACTTTTTTTTTACTCAATGTCATTTAAAAAGAATTCATGTTTTGCATTCAGAATGAGAATACCTTTAAAATAACATACACTATTATGGATAACATAACAGTAACAATTTTGGCCTCCCGTCACTACCTACAATGTAAATTGCTAAAAAAAACACAGTAAATATGGGTTATTTTCGCTTTCAGTGACCTAAAATTGTGATATTTGTGTATCGTGATACACTTCACACGATATGATACGTGTATCGTGTGAAAGCGTATCGCAACACATCGAAATCACAATGAATCGTTGCAGCTCTAGTTCAAGTTGAATATAAATGCTACTACTGTCACTATGTGTAATACGAAGTAGTAAGTATAAATTCAAGATTGCAGGCCTGGCAATATGGCGCGAGCGATTTTATCGCTCGCGCGTCGCCCGTGCAATTTCAATTTGGCGTGGGCGATATATCGCTTGCGCAACATTCACTACCCAACATACTTTTGCAGTCGTAATTTTGATGAGTTATCCGTTTGAAAACATATAAGGCAACGCGACATCGCATCTTTGAAGCAGGAGACACATGCTATGTTAACAGTCGGCTGCCACCGGTATAACTAATTAGGTCAAACCATGCTACACACCCGTCACCAGTGACACACTTGACGATTACATGACCTAACTGTGAACGTGCAGTGCTACCCACAAATCATACCTTACCTACAAGGTAGTTTGATGAGCGCTGTTGACAGCGATGGGTGGGGCTACGAAGGAATCCGCCAATCGCTCAACAGTGCTCGCTGACATGTAAACAAATGAGGTGAATGAAGTGACGAAAACAAAGAATAAATATCGCAATATCGTGCTATTAATTACATGAAATGAGTGATTTATACATAGCACGGATGGGTTATGAGATGATACAAACATAGAAGTGATTTAATTTATGATATGTATGGAATAATGTATTTTTTCACTTTTGACGCGATAGAAGTGGACGAAATTTCACAAATGTACGGAAGCCGCGAATGTACCGATGGATTATATAGATAAAAGTATGGAACAAATAAATGCATGATATAATGATTGATTCTGGTTAGGTAACTTGGTCACTCAGGTATAAAGGAACAAACACAAACATATCATGTACATGTATGTACAATATATGCATGGCATAATGATTGATTCTGGTTAACTTACCATAATATCTTACCATGATGTCACCTCATACATGTATTATACAGTATAACAGCATGTAATATATGATACTGGATTACAATTACATGTGTCCAACCGCTGTCCTTTCATATATCTCATCCATGGGTGATCGATCTCAATGAAATTTGGTATGTAAGTTTGTCATCAGGACAGGAGGGCTTTCAAAAGAGGGTTCATTGATGTTCACATTTTCTGTTCAAGAGTTATCCCGCTTTGTTTATTTGAAAATGTTGGATTTCCGTCCATTCGCACTTATATCTCAACCATGCCCATGGGTTATCGGATCTCAATGAAATTTGGTATGCAGGTTTGGCATCATGAGGGTTTTCAGAAGAGGGTTCATTGACATTGTTCACAACTTCACATTTTCCATTCAAGAGCAGGGAGCAAATTAACTGGTATCGCATCGCAATTTGCTGAACAAATTTGGATAATAGCTATGCAATTTGCTATGAATTTTATGTTATTTTCGAACAATGCTATCTAATCATATCAATATCAGGTTATTTGCTAATCAAAGTTTCAAAAGTAATTTGCTCCCTGTTCAAGAGTTATACCTCTTTCTTTATCTAACTATTGGATTTCTGTCCGTCGTTTGTTTATAGAATTGTCAAGTAATCTGTTTGTTCATCACATTTTTTTTTCACAATTTGGTTTCCGACCTGCCCATATTTAACTTTTCACCATGGGGGTATCCCAGCACTCATGGTGCAACATGTTGTTAATTTTGTTCAGAGAAAAGTTTTAAATTGAAGAAATACGATGTCAGGTTATTGAATCAATTTGATCTAAACTATACTTGTTATTTTATCTTTTTATTGATGTTATAAATAAAATGATATTTTAAAATTAATAAGTGCTTTATAGTCCAGTGCATTTATGAGAAAAAATGTCAAACCCGGAACTAATTGCAACAGAATTTTTTTTGCTGGAATAAGTACATAAACACAACATACTAAAAATCGGAAAAAGGGAAATTTGGTCAAATCATCAATTTATGGATTTGTATGGATGTATATAAAACAATCAAATTCACAAATCCTACAAATAGCATATGTATTGTATCGACCTTAATTTCCCGAACCCTGTACTGAAAACCAATCCCAGATTCATTAAGTATTTTTCGAGTTGTGTGCCTTCAAAAACTTGAGTTTATCTGATTTCGGCCCATTTTCGAGGCCTCAATTTCGCAGAATGAGCCAAAATGCCTTATATTATGGTTAATTATTAAAAAACTAGAGCCAACTGTATGGATTTTTCAGTGTTTTAGTAGTTTCCTCACTAGATTAAATACAAAAAATGATTAATATGTGCATCTATAATTAAGAAGAAGATGATATTCGCAAACAAAATGTGTGTTCCATTGTATGGACTTAGCCAATTTTGCCTCTGACACTGAACTTGTGTGATGAAATGCTATATTTGAGGTCATGTAACTTAATAATTTAATATCCATATGCCATGCTTTTCTATATAACATTTTAAGTATGTTGGATTGAACAAATTGTAAAGGTATTAACAGAACATTATTTAAGAAAATCAACTTATGGCCCTTTGGACACTTAGTCTTAGCTTGTTTCCAAAGATGCCAGTTTGAGGCATTTTTGTCCATTACAAAAGGTTTTGGGCCATAAACACAAAAAACAATGGGTGTTTTAAAGTGTAAAATTATTTGAACTTTCTTCCCACAACACTTTAGTGTTTAAAAATTAGCCTTACATTTGTTGTGCCATCGTATGTCACTTGATTTCTTTCATTTTTCAGGAAACTGACTCCAAATTTTAACGTTGGTATTGGGGTAGGAAAAATCACAAAATGCAATCTTATCACTAAATTACAGCCATTTCAGACACGATGTTGTTTTCATCCAGTTTGTGCACATTCCTATTGCATTATAAAACTGCTTAATACGCTATCGGGCGTTGATTTGGAATTTTATGGCTATGTTGTAGAAAAACAATCCCAAAATGCCAATTTGACATTTCACTGCCAAATTATGACAAAACATATTTATAGCTCTGTCAATAAACATAAACAAAGGAAATTATATGATATTATGTATGAAAGAAAAATGTAAGCAGAAGCTGTTAATATAAAGTTTTATGCTTCAAGATGCATAATTTTGATGTTTTTGTTGATATGCTTTCCCCTAGTAGCCTACCCCATTTTTCTGCCGTTCAAATTTGGAGTAAGTTTCCACAATGATGAGTGAAATCCAGTGACATTCATTGGTATAACCATTGACATGCTATTTTCTCCAAAAAAAAATTATTTAAGAGGAGAGATAAAATGATTTTACACAATAAACTTTCGTTAATTTTTTCTGAATATACCTAAAAACCTTTTAAAATTTACAAAAACGCCCCACAATAGCATTTTCGGACAAGAGGCTAGACTAAGAGTTCATAGGACCATAATTTAATTTTCTTCACCAATGTATTTGGAAAGTCCTTCACAATTTGTTCAATCTAGTATTCTCAAAATGTTATGAGAAAAGCAGAGCATATGGATATTAAATTATTGAGTTACATGACCTCAAATATGGCATTTCATCACACGAGTTCTGTGTCAAGGCAAATTTGGCTAAGTCCATACAATGGAACACACATTTTGTTTGAGAATATTTTATTCTCCTTATTCATAGATGCACATATTAATCATAATTTGTGTTTTATCTAGTGACGAAAGTACTAAAACAGTGAAAAGGTTATTAATTTTGCCCTAGTTTTTTAAATAATTAACCATAGAATGCGGCATTTGGCTCATTCTGCAAAATTAAGGCTCCGAAATCAGGTAAACTCGAAAAATACTTAAGGAATCTAGGAATGGTTTCCAATTCTGGATTCAGGAAAATGTGGTCGTCACAATACACATGCTATTTGTAGGATTTGTGAATTTGATTGTTTTATATACATCCATGAAAATCCATAAATTGATGATTTGACCAAATTTTCCCATTTCCGCCCCCCCCACTAAATTCACCAATTTCCCTATATCCGATTTTTGCTGATTTTTAGTATGTTGTTTATGGAGGGTATATGTACAAATTCCAACAAAAAAAAATTCTGTTGCAATTAGTCCTGGGTAAAACCATAAATGCACTGGACTATTAGTCTGCCCCACTTCTCCCTATTTTGGGCTGAATTCTCCCTAAAATCTCTTCTCCCTGTTTTCAACCCCTAGCTTGGGCCCTGACTGAATACTGATAGACATAATGACATATTATCAGGTCTGGCGAATGTGAAAATTCAGCTGAAATCAGCTATCATAATATATAAACCCTTGGCTGAAATAAGCTACCAGTACCGGGTAGTTAGTTATAATATACTAATATAGCCTATAGCGTCTATACTATATAGTATACTTAGGGGATAACAGTGTGGTGTTTTGTGATTTCGGAAAGGTACATGGCGAATATACTGTGGCAAATTTAGTTAATGCGCGACGGCGGAGCCGGAGCTCATTAACGGGTATTTGCCACAGTATATTCGCCATGTACCTTTCCGAAATCACAAAACACCACACTGTTATCCCCATTCTAATGCTCTTCGAACTTTAAAACGTTATTTAGACAAACAAATGCCTCGTATTATCAACGAAATGTGCGGCCATAGAAAACAATCAGCCAATTCACGACTTTTTATTTTAAATTTAATTCGCTAGATAAAATATAGTCCCTCAATTACCATCGCTCTTATCGTTAAAAATGCTGATAAATATGAAAAATTGCCACTTCAAATAGAAATAAATATGCACAACAATTAGTTTCTGCATGTACCTGATGTCTTTTTCAGATGTTTACCACTTTCAAATTGAAGTTTTGATTTTACCGCGAACTTGAAGTTGAATTGAAACAATGGGAAATTGTTTACTCAATGCGTTGTATTTCACGCCGTGTCTCGCGGTTTCATGTCAAGAAATTTGGTCAAAATGATATCGAGACACTGACATTGGTGGAATATAACGGTGTGGTGTTTTGTATTTTCTGAAAGTACATGTATACAGGGCGAATGTACTGACTGTCAATTTTCGACAAAAGAGGCATCGCTGGTTTGTTTATATAGCAACGAGCTAGTAACGGAAGTCAGTAGCAAGGGCGCCAACTCTATAATCTACTCCGCAACGTCGCGTAAGGGTGACGCCATGGAGTGAAACGGAACAGTGAGCGGTGCTGGATTGGACATGCATGTCCGAGATTAGGAATTCAGCTAACGGCAATATTGGCGCGTAGGAATATCTAACATTGAAGCGGTGAACCGGACTATACATTGCGACAGGTTATTGAATGAATAACCCCCCGCAAATATGTGGTGTTTCCGGGGGTATATTGGCCCTAAGTGCATTAGAATAGAGATTATACTCAGTTTATACTCAAATTATAGTTATACCCTCGAGTCCCTTCTCTACTTGTAACTTTTGAATTAATATTCACATATAATTTTTTCAATTACAGGTTTTAAAGATTTAAAGAGATGCCATCGGTTGTAAAAAAGGTAATTATGTTTACATTTTGTGTCAGTAGAATTCATGCAACCCATATGACCACCAATTACTATGTGCAGTGTGCAATTCCATATTTTGTGTAGATGTGCCACGATTATTGATTTTGATAATTGATCATCGGTCATTAATAATTGACTATAATCGATTAATCGTACCTAATATTAATAACAGCAGTGGAAGTATTCCGTAATATGGCCTATTGGCTGGGTGCTGGTTAACTGCTGTTGCTGGTTGTTTCAGGCATTGGCTGATGTAATTCTTACGTTAGTACAATGGATCATAAACCCCCAGTATATAATGACTGATGAGCACAATGTATTCAATACCAGCACAGTTATCAGCAATGTCATGGTTATTAAATTTGTGAGTTCATTAGAACGAAGGTAGCGTTTAATTTCAGTGTTATGAATAGCCAAACAATATTTAGAAAAGTATGAATGCCCGACGGACCGCCAGCGGTTCCTAAAAATAAAAAAATAAAGGGAACCATTGTTATGGAAACTAAAAGTTTCTGCAAACTTCCAGTGCGTGGATAACAATCACAAAGGTGGGCTCCCACCCGCAAATTTCTGGACAGAACAGGTTAGGTATTTGATAACAGTGAGTTTCATGCACCAGTCACCACACGATAGCCTGTAGTGTACTAGTAACATCTAAGTATACTTATGCAAACAAAGTACATGTATATTCGTAAATGACATCGCTGATTAAAATACTGTAGGTTTCCTGGTTTCGGATATCTTGTGATTATGAAGAAGTATTGCTGAAGAATTATTAAAGGGATACAGTATACTTGAATTTAGGATCATCAATTTTATATATATGAACAATGTCAATCAACTCCCCATTGGTCCAATCAGTCGGGCATATTTCAAAGATGTAAGGCCATCTTTCTTGTAGAAATATACAACGACTTTGCCATAAGTTCAAAGCTGCAGTGCCACCAATTTGTAGAATATACAATGACCCCAAGATTAACCATGTTGCATTGATAATCAAATGAACTGTTTGCAACATATTAGTAGCACTCATATTGTCGGAATCTCTTTGATATGCGATCAAAGGTTGTTAACCCCTCGGTTGTAGATTAAATTATAAAACAGACATGGTATTCAATTATTTAAGAAGGAGAAATGGCATATTAATAGATTTTCTTCCAACATACATGTACATGTATATTGTATAAACCTTAAGTTTTCGACAAGTTAGGGGAAAACACCTGTATTTATTTTGAGACCTTCAGGACTGTTTAAAATTTAATAAATAGTGATTACTGTACTCTTGAGTGCCTAATAAAAGTACAGGGTGGAATAATAGTACAGGTTGGAAAATGTCGCGTAACTGAATAATAGTACAGGGCGGAATACGTACAGACTGGAAATATTAGTACCATACATCCCAACAAAACGCACCATCTGACTGGTTTACTGATGCCATGTGACAGAAATAGTTTCGATGGATAGCCAGGTCTGTGAATCTACAGTGTGCTGATCACTGTCAACAATCAGAGTTCATTTATCTATGAATAACACAATTTAAGATTGGCGAATTATTTCTTTTGGTTAATTTAATAAACGTACAGGACCAAATAACGATCGTACAGGTGGGAATTTTACCTTGATTTTAATAATCGTACATGTATGTTTATTAGGCACTCAAGAGTAAGGCAGGAATATACTAGTATATCAGAGGTTATCAGATGTTGTTTCAAGCGGATATGGCTGCATCTGAGTTTCTAGTCGTTGACACATTTATCATATTTTCTTTTTTTGCAGGGTGCTGCGTCACCCAGAACTAAAAGTAGATCTAGGAGCAGTAGTAGATCTAGGAGCAGGCCTAGATCAACAAAGTCCAAAAGTAGGTCACGAAGCAGGAGCAGGGGCAGATCACCATCAAGAAAAAGTACAACCAAAGAAGCATCTACTCCAGTGGTGCCGAAGAAATCATTGAAGGTTGAAAAAGCCGCGCTCACCCCAAGAAGAACGTCTGCCAGGATTGCTGCTATAGGGGTAGATAAAGAGGAATCTGCCAACAACAATAATGTATGTTTATAAAGGCATCCACAGACTAAGATTTATTTATAGAGGATCTACAAATCGTTCCCACTTTATAGCGGAATTTACAAAATGAGTTTTGTACATTCCGCTATAAACTGGAGACGAATTGTAGATTCTATTTATTACATGATCGACAAAACTAGTGTTCAAACGATTAGTCGACAAATAATCGTTGACGCTGGTTTTTCGGGTAATCGACTCTAACTTCCACAGTCGACTAGTCGAAATAGAGTATCTAATCTCATCAGCTGGCCTTGACAATGCATGGTTTCACTAAATGTGGGTCAGAAAAGCAGCAAAGATAGCTAGTCTATGTTCAAGAAGCTTTCCAAAGTCCAAACATATGTCCTAATGTCGAGCTTGACATAGAACTACGCCGAAATTCGCCAATGCGATAATTCAAGTTAACCATTATCATTACAAGAGCAGTAACTCTATATTTGACTTCTAAAAAGTACGTGGTCCATAAACAGTAAATATTAGGTCGCGGCGTACTTGACCGACGTCTCACGCATGTTCCAGGTTAATGCAGCGATGTATTTACGTCCATGGTTAATGCCACGTGGTCTTTGCATTGCGTCATTTAGTTTCTACGCTCGCGCACATTTCATACTAGCTATACCGCGGACGCAAAAATTTGTAGTGCGCATTTCTAACCAACACAGGTAAAGAGGGAGGGGCTTCCACAAAAGTGTTCGTCGACACTAACTGAGTCTAACTCTCTGCTTGCTACGTACGCCTTACGGAAGTTATGCCAACGTATGCCAAAGTAGGCCTATGTACACATCGTATATATAATCATTAATAATTATAATGTGTGTCACACAGTATGTGTGCCACACAGTGTGTGTGCACGTTTTCTTTTGTTTTTTATTTTGAGCTGACTCTGAGACTGAGTATCGTTTATTTTCTATACACTGGCAGGGAAGTATTTATTTGATTTCATGATTAACAGAAAATCCCTCAATTATTTCCTCAATTATTTATTCTCATTATCATCGTAGATTCGTAGGGAACTTATTTGCGATCGGTGGGTTTCTAGAGCACCGGTTCATTTGCAACAAAACCACGTGACGTGTTACGTGATTCAATTCTCCGATCACAGTAGAGTGTAAATAGTGTGATGATGGCACGGAATTTGTAATTTTCTTTCACATGTGCTTCATTAGTATAAGGTTGGTGATGTATTTGGCCGACTAGTCGACGTCGACTCGACTTTTGGTGTTCGACTAGTCGACTCCAGAATCCCAGAGTCGTTTGAACACTAGACAAAACATACTTAAATGAACAAATGGGACGCTAAATTAATATCAGCTTATATAAGACATGCGATGACGATTCACGTAACTATGCGTTGTTTGCTCGCGTAAAGAAATAATTCCTGTCTACTCCCTGATAAATAAAGATCTCTTTGGTTTATTTAATGACGCATATTTAGTGACATAGCTTTTCAAACTCTTCATTCAGTATAGTTTGTTGAAAAAATATTGGAAGCCATAGTATTTTGAGATGTAGCGTACAGGATTTAAACAGACGACAAACCGGAAGTCAAAGGTCACTTGGCACTATTTCCTGTTATTAAATGAACGTTTAATATCACAATTTATTGAGTGGGTTTATTGAATTTAGTAACGGTAGGATCATGTAATATATTGTTTTACTCAATGGTTTCTCCCATTCAGTTCTAAAATTGACCCTTTCTATACTAAATACTCATTGGGCCGACATTAAAATTAGGTTTGTTTGTCCACTCCCGACCGACTCTCGAATAATAGAAAGTTTCTCAGAAACTTGTGACACTTTGTGTGTCGGAAATAAAAAGAACATTATTTTCTAAGACCAAACAGCCCGTGCAAACTTGCGTTTTAGTTCAAAACAAAATTATGCAGATTCACCGTCTTTCAAAGTGCAAGTTTTGTCCACACATTTTTTCCAGAGATATACCTGGGGATTGTTTTGTTTGCCCATTTTTCCAGAGTTATGGCCCTTTGCCATTGTTATGACCCGGGGTTAAACTGAGAGAAATTACCCACTATTACTTCATTTTGTCCCTCATTGAATATAAATAACTTTATCCAAGTGTGTTCAGTTATGTGAGCTATATTATTACTCAAGAACAATCCTACCAATATGTAGATGTCTAGCATCAAATAAATGTGTGTACATACCCATTTATTAGCTCAACTTACTTTGTAAGTTTGAGCTATTGCCATGGGTTGGCGTCCGTCGTGCGTGCGTGTGTGCGAACGTCAACAATTTCCTTTGGTGTGGGCTACAGGTCGTATCTTTGGTCTGATCTTTTTGAAATTTGTCATGAATGTTGACATTGACATGTAGATGGGAACGAGTCATTTTGGGGTCATTCGGCCAAAAAACATGGCCGCTGGTGGTCATCTTTGATTTCAAAATTAAATCCATTGGCGCGGGCTACAGGTCGTACTGTTTGTGTGATCATCATAAAATTTGTCATGAATGTTGACATTTACATGTAGATCTATGGGAACGAGTCATTTTAGGATCATTAGGCCAAAAAACATGGCCGCTGGTGGCCATCTTGGATTTTACTCTTTGCATCACTAAATCCTTTGACACATCCTACAGACCACATCTCTGATCCGATCATCACCAAACTTCCTATGGATCATCGGGGTGACCTCTAGATGGGAATGAGTCATTTTGGGGTCATTTGGCCAAAAAACGTGGTCGTCATCAGCCATCTTGGATTTTACTCTTTGCATCACTAAATACTTTGGCGCTGGCTACAGGTCATATCTTTGGCCTGATCTTTATGAAATTTGTCATGAATGTTGACATTGACATCACATGTAGATGGGAACGAGTCATTTTGGGGTTATTCGGCCATAAAACATGGCTGCTGGTGCGCGGGCTACAGGCCGTACTGTTTGTCTGATCATCATAAAATTTGTCATGAATGTTGACATTTACATGTAGATGGGAACGAGTCATTTTAGGATCATTCGGCCAAAAAACATGGCCACTGGTGGCCATCTTAGATTTTACTCTTTGCATCACTAAATACTTTCACACACCCTGCAGACCACAGCCCTGATCCGATCATCACTAAACTTCATATTCATCATTGGGGTGGCCCCTAGTTGGGCACGAATCATTTTGGGGTAATTCGGCCAAAAAACATGGCCGCTAGTGGCCATCTTGGATTTCAAAATTGAATCCATTGGCACGGGCTACAGGCCGTACTGTTTGTCTGATCATCATAAAATTTGTCATGAATGTTGACACTTACATGTAGATGGGAACGAGTCATTTTAGGATCAATCGGCCAAAAAACATGGCCACTGGTGGCCATCTTGGATTTTACTCTTTGCATCACTAAATCCTTTGACACATCCTACAGTACAGACCACATCCCTGATCTGATCAGTGATCACCAGACTTCATATGGATCATTGGGGTGACCTCTTGATGGGAACGAGTCATTTTGGGGTCTTATCGGCAAAAAAATATGGCCATTAAGTTGTATGACTAAATATTTCTACAAAATCCATTAGCATGGGTTATAGACCGATCTCATTTACATCTTGTCTTACTTAGACATTTCAATTAGCACCTTTCCTACTTCCTCCATTTACTGTCAACCATTAAATTATTCCCCTACCTAAGTTGAGCTACAGTGTCATTGACACTTTCATTTCATACTTCAATTTGGGGGTGGGATGGATGCGCCGGAATTTTTGTTTTCTGATTTAGTTCTAAGATTTGAACAGTTTGAACCACCAGTACAAAAATTGACCTGGATCCATCCCTGTACACAGTTTTCGTACACCTACTGTAAACTGGAAAATGAACATTAGGAATTCCAGGTTCTGGAAAACATTGTGACATGTTTTTAGTGATACTTGAGAATACTGGATTACCCAGTAAAATAAAAAACTTGTGCTGTAATTGTAACCAAGAATTGTTTGCCATGATAGTTTCAATGTACATATGTTTTATAGAGCATCCAGTTCTATGTTGATATAACTGAATATACATAATTATAAAAAGTTATGATTTTATACCGGTGGTCTATAAAATATTTATAGTAATAGTATGATAAAATTTATACTGGAAATTTGGTCTGAACATTAGTCCTGGAAAAGTGCTCGAAATGTGTATGAACCCTGACTTCAATATGTTCATGTTTATTGTTATGGACTACATTTTGTCAATGACAATGTTTAGTACTACCTGGAAATATGGCAGTACTTTATATAAAGTAAATTCCCGTCAATATAAAAAATTAATCATCTTTATAATTGGGTAAAAATGGAGTGTAGGTATAATTTTAGCTGGAATGTTTATCAAATGATATGAATGTGAATTATTTTTAGACACAAGAATCAATCGTCAAGAAAGTAGAAACCGTTTATGAGGAGCTGTCCTATAAAGACAAGCCTGTAAAGAGCTCAAAACATTGGTCATGTTCACTTGGTTGCTTCCTGGCCGTATTTGCACTACCTGCACTTATGTATGCAGTGAACTTGAGCTGCAACAAGGTGAGTTTTACAAAATTACTTCATATACATCTTTACTTGATCACATTCTTTATTGGAGTCAGGCCACAGTAATTTTATCAGTTGTTTACGAACATCAGGAACAATATCTCTAGATGGAGGAGGGAAAAATAATATATAAAACACCTAGGCAGTTCTTGAAATACATACTAATTGGCCCTTATTTCACATGGTCGGTGGTGAATGGAAATCTCATGTATTTACATGAAATCATTTTTATACGACCTTTTGAAAAAGAGGTCGTATTATGTAATCAGGCTGTCTGCCCGAGTGCCTGTCCGTCCCGTTAACACTATGGGCAAACAAAAATAAATCTATTTTTGTTTTGTTTTTGACATTTCGGTAAAAATGTTGTTGGCGTTTTGTGAACCGACTAATTGAATTGATGTCCCCTCATACAGACATTTTGATTTTATACTTCAGATATACTGAGGCATTTTATTTGGGCTGCCCCGAAAGTAGAAATTGTCTTGAATAGATCTAGTCTTGAAAGCCTTGAAATTTGCTGTGAAATAGCATTAGGCCAAAAAAAAAAGATGCTATGTTTCCGTACATCGACCGACCCTAAAAATAACCCGCCGACCCTAATCTTTTTATTGATATTTTGAGAAAAAGTCAAAATTTTCTAATACAAAACGTATTTTTTTTTACTGTTTTTACCACTAATGCTCATAAATATTGAATCATTAGTGTGCAAACACAAATGGTTTCTAACATATGCCTGTGAAAAGTGACCATGAAGTGACAGTTGTCTCAAAAGCCCCAGGTGTGTGATGGGTTGTGGATTGATGGGCATGAATTTTGCAATTTTAATTTCATGAGAGTGGATCTCATGCCTGCTTTAATTTTGATGCTATGAAAATTGAAATCATCACAAACTCAAGATTTCTATATGATTCTGATACCAAATTGATGAGCTTATAATTTTACGCATGTACATATTCAAATATATGGCATACATGTGAACATTTAAATATTGAATAAAACACTACATGACACATACTATGTTGATTCATATGCTTGACCTACTAGTAAATGTACTATAATTTTTTAACTATATAGTTGATGTTTTGCTCAGAGTTTCCACTGTGCAATTATTTGGGTCTGCACTGTTATTAACTTTCAATGGAATTTCCCCCCTGCACTATTATTTGGGCCTGCACTTTTATTTGGAGCCTGAGAGTACCGGTAGGAGCACTATCAACAGACATGGTGTGTGTATCTGTATATATACATGTATAGAGGTTATCACCACATATGTTAGGGGTACAGCTACTGTTTCCAAAAACCAGGCATGCTAGGTTGGGTGTACTGGCTACATGTACCTCCAGACAATGGGATGTAGTCATCACAATACAAGTACGGTATAATTGTGGTATTAGGGGTAAAATTCTTATAAACGTTAGTGACATCAACTTCGTACCAAGTTTATAGCCAAATGTATGAAAATGTGGTATGTGAATAATAAATAACATACTTAAGCATGAATTAAGTAAGCTTGATCTTTCATCAATCTTAATGTCTATTTCCACTGTGTTTATCAAGTAATACTTTCCCCACAACACAAGTTGGCATTTTATGTCACTTCGGTCGAAGTAATTCAATATTTCAGCAGCTGGATAAAAAATATCAAAATAAAATAAAAAATAAAAATTTCCCTACCTACCTACCCTAATTTTTTCACTCCGTTATCGGAAACATACAATCTTTTTTTTTTTTGGCCTTAGGTATGACTTGCTGTATTAACCTTGCCGACAGAATCACACATACTAGTACTCACAAAAATTAATTCTGTATTCAGCTACACTGTGGATGTTCTCTATATATTTCACTATTAACATGAGATATTAAAATGTGTATGAACTGCCTACGGCCCAAAATTTGAAATGGTTGCTTAGAGAATGAGCAAAATATATTGCTAATGCTGGCTTTAACTTTTATAAAGTAATTGAGTAGTGCTTTCATTTAATGTATTCTTTTGCTTTCAATCTTCTTGCAGAATAAATGCACCATCAAATCATTGCCAAAGTTCTCTAAAAATTATAAGAGTTACCTTGACACAGAAGCTGCTGGAATTTTTGTGGGTTGGTTCTTGTTCCAAGTCGTCCTCTTCTTGATCCCAATAGGTAAAGTTGTGGATGGACAGATTTTGAAACATGGCGGAAAACTGCAGTATAGATGCAATGGTGAGTAATTCTTATTAGCTGCGTTTTAACTTCTGGCTTTCAGGCCTGCAAATTTGAGGCGAACGACCGTTCAGTTCGCCTAGAGGTTATCTAAAATGAAAGTGCCGCGAACGAAAAACAGGTCGTGCCAAAGTTTTATAACTGCAGGTCTCGCGACAACTAATTCTCACCTTAATTTTGCTCAAACAAGTCCCAAAATGAGACATTCAAATTTATGATGGTAGTTCAATGAGTTGCCCATCTGTAGTAAATAATACCAGTTGTAGTGATTATAACAGTTTGTGTAACTCTCATGCTAACCTATGGTATGGTTACCTAAGCACAAACCAGGCAAACAAAAAATAGGTTACACTTAATTTTGAAACCGGCAGGCCTGGCTTTGATAACATCGATAAGACATCAAATTTCCATACTTTTGAGAAATAAAAGAAATAATGTAAAGGTCTTTACTAGCACATTGGTGTAATTAGGGAAAATCAGGATGAACCACCCGGTGGCAGAAGAAAATGTTGAAATTTAGAACCCCCCCAAAAAAACCACATATTCCTTACATCTCGACAGATATTTCTCACAAAAAGTTCATGATCATGTTAATTTTAGGCACATTTCCATATTGTGGGCACAATGTTCACTGAATTGAAATTGTGGAAATTGAATGGCCTGTTAGATGCTTTGTTTACTATTTATACAATTATTAGTGTGATGTTGACACTTGTTCATGGGTATTACAAGTTAAAACTACCGTATCACTAGACCAATTGATGCTGTTTTGGGCCGAGTCCCATCCTGTTACTCTTCTATAACATACTTTCATTGATTGCTTTGACATTCAACAGACCTCAGATATACACAAGTTTGATAACATCATGCTTTGGAAAGGCTGCCCTCTCTTCATATATGCAAACCATCAATTTGACCTATAACTCCGAAGATATACAGTATTATACATGCAAGATAACTCCTGTTCATGCTTCTGCGCATAAATTTTGTTATAGAAGAGTAACGGGATGCGATTCAGTCCAAAACAGCCTTGATCAACCCAACCAATATCCCAATCTGTTGTGGACCAAGAAGACTTGGTGTACCATATCACCAGCCCTCAAAATTAGCTAAGGCAAAAGGCAATGCTGTAGAAAAAGATGTAGAATGCAGTATGCTAGAATAATTTCATGCAATTTTAAAACAATGCTGTTGTTCAAGGGTTAGTATCACTCTCTTGTTAGCCTTGAAAGTATAATGCACATTGAACCATTTTTACTTTTGACACATTTATCCAAGACTTGATACAGTTATTTACACTTAGTTCCAGGGAAGGATCCAGGGCTCTTTTGATACCTGTTACAGGTTTAGGCGCCCAAACTCTGGTGGCCTAAATGTCCCCAAATTGCAAGTGGATAGTTTTATTAAAGCTGAATTTTCTATATGTTGAAGGAAATCTTCTATTATAATTCAACAACATGCAATGCAAATCATCAATATACAGTTGATATAGAGCCTTTATTTGCTTAATCAAGTGTCCAGTGAGAAATATTTTAACCCTTTCATGACTGGGGCTTCTTGAAATTTTGCAAAAATCTTGTGCCAATGCATTCTCTTATATAAATGAGAGTCTCCCATCTAAGGAGCCTCGCATATATAAGATAATACATTGGCCTTTATCTTGACCTTGTAAGCCAGTGTATTTTCTTATGCAGGATCTTTAATGCTGCACCTAAGGGAGGGGGCGACCCCCCTCACGTACCTACCCCCATCTCGGGCCTATGGCCCTCGGGATATGCCTTCGGCATATCATGGTCCCAAAACAGGTGTCCCCAAAAAATCCCTGGATCCATCCCTGCTTAGTTCACTGTCTGAATTTCAACTTACTGTCAATGGAAAATATGACTATAGTACTACTTTATTTTTCAGGTTTCTATGCATTGCTGATCAACATACTGGCCTTTGCAACTTTAGTTTACTTCAAACAACCCGTCACAAAGGTGTATGACAAATACATCCAAATCATGACAACATCTCTCTTGATTGGATTCGTTGTCAGTGTCTTCGCCTACATTAAAGCTAGATGTCCACCATCAAAATTATCACCAAATGGCAGTACAGGTGAGAGAACAAACATCTACATGATCAACATCAACTGTCACATTAAGTAACCCTTTCTATACCAAATACTCATTGACGTACTAGTAGTTCCCTTAGGAAATGTTCAGATAATAAATTCAACGACTATAGGTCTGGAATTTTACACAGCCTGACCATTTGCATCCAATATATATTAACATGTTTCTCAATTTCCGATGCTGTTCGGAAATGAACAACGATATGATATCTCCCTAGTCTCCTGTGTCTGTGTTAGAAATAAGCGGAGATCGATGGGAGTCTAGGTTGTCATATTTCCTATTTTTATACCCCCCGCAACGAAGTTAGGGGGGGTATACTGGAGTCAGCTTGTCCGTCCGTCCGTCGTCCGTCCGTGGACACAAATTTGTCCGGAGTTTTTCTCAGTCGTTTTTTGATCAATTTCCGTGAAACTTGGCACAGACATCAATCACCATGGGAACCTGTGCACCTGCGATTATGAAGTCTGTCGGACTGTTTTTGGTGGAGTTATCCCCCCTATTTCGACTTAGAAAATTTTCGCAACATGTATACGTTTGTCCGAGCTTTTATTCCTACATTTTTCGGTCAATTTTTTTAAAACGTGGCACAGATATTTAGTACCATGGGAACTTGTGCACCTGCGATTATGACATCTGTCCGACATTTTTTGGTGGAGTTATCCCCCTTTTTCGACTTAGAAACATTTTTTGCAACATGCATAATTTTGTCCGAGCTTTTATTCCTACAATTTTCGGTCAATGTTTTTTAATCTTGGCACTGATATTTAGTACCATGGGAACCTGTGCACCTGCGATTATGATGTCTGTCCGACATATTTTGTGTGGAGTTATTCCCCTTTTTCGACTTATAATTTTTTTCGCAACATACATAATTTTGTCCAAGCTTTTATTCCTACATTTTTTGGTCAATAGGTTTAAGATTAGGATTATGGTTGTACACCTGCAATGGGAACTGTTATTTGATTATTTTAACTAAATGTTTACTGACATGTGAAACATCTTAGTATTTTAAAAACAGGGGGGTATCCGTAGTCCCATTGGGACAGTCACACCTCTAGTTGTGATATGTTTACCATTCAGTATTAACTCATTACCACTCAGAAGCACCTTTTGACACCTTACGACATTTCCGCAGAAGCACATTTTGTCACCTTACGTCATTTCCTCAGAGGCACCTTTTGTCACCTTACGTCATTTCCTCAGAAGCACCTTTTGACACCTTTTTATTTAATAAAAGTAAAAACCAAATTTGTGTGGCTTTCTCCATTAATCGTCATGATTGTTTTGATTTTGCATGAAGTATGCGGTTGAAGTATATTCTATCCAATCAGGACATTTTATTCCATTCACACCTTACCTTGCTCGAAAGTACATTTGTTAAAAAATAATAAAAACGATGATTGCTTTTGATAACTGTTGCAACATTTTAACATTTAAACTTGGAATTGTGACATCATGGAAAGGTGGCACAGTCTATTCAGTATTCAATTGGTAGTTTGAAACAACAAATTCTGAACAAATACTAAATAGCGAAACCACGATTGGCCATTTCTAGAATTTTTTTTTTTTAGCCTTACTCATCATCTGCGAGTTAGTTAGGCCAAACTTTTTTATTTTACTGCTTTACGGATCCACCGACCCTGTTTTCTGTGGCCCGACAAGGAAATAAAAATCAATATAATTTTTGTCCCCCGACGTTTCCGTCGGAGGACTATAGAAATGACCCTCATCCGTTCGTGTGTCCGTCCCTGCGTCCGAGATTGGGTACCTTCATGGTGTAATCAACTCCTCCTACAGTTTTAAATGTAGAGATTTGAAACTCTGGGATATTGTTCCTAACATGTTGGTGATTTGCAACATCTATATAGCTAATAAAAAATATCATTTTTTATATATTTTTGGGGGGTTTTCGACTTAGAAAATTTGGAACATTTTTGCCTTTTGGATGAGATTGGGTACCTTCATGGTGTAATCAACTCCTCCTACATTTTTAAATGTAGAGATTTGAAACTCTGGGATATTGTTCCTAACATGTTGGTGATTTGCAACATCTATATACTGTATAACATTGTTGCAAATAGTATCCTTCTAACAAATCCAATCAGTTTACCACTCGAGTCGGGGGGACATGTGGTCTGAGACCTTTTATTATGCCCCCGATCTCCGATGGAGATTTGGGGGTATATAGTGGAGCCCTCCGTCCGTCCGTCCTTCCGTCCGTCCGTCCTTCCGTCCTTCCGTCCGTACGAACATTTCAACTCATAACTTTGGTTTCGCTAATTCAATTCAGTTGATCTTTGGTATGCCAATAGACCAGCCGGGGGGACAAGATGTCCCCATAACTGCGGTTTCGACCGCCCATTTTTTCCAGAGTTACGCCCCTTTTTGGACTTAGAAAATTCAGGTTTTCTGCTACTTTTTTTGGTTTCCAGATGATAACTTGATTTTGGATTGTTTATTTGCAAAACCCGTTTTTTTGTGTATTACCAATATCGCAATACAGGTCAAGGTAAAATTTCGGTTCAATCGGATAATTTTTGTGAGAGTTATGACCCTTTTTCGACTTAAAAAATTCATATTTTTTTTAGAAAATTCAGTTTTCCTTCTATTTTTGTGGCACCAGACCAAATTTGAAGCTAATATACAGGGTTCCCGCGGGTCCTTGAAACTCCTGGAAAACCCTGGAAATAAATTATTTATTTTCAAGGGCCCTGGATAACCCTTGAATTCAATCCCGCTCCTTGAAAACCCTGGAAAAATGCTCTATTAAATTTTATTGAAAAGATCGCGGAGAGTTGGGAATTTAATTCCTTCTAATTTCACCGGTTTTACGGTAACTCGAGGTCGGAAGTCTGGCAGTTATGACATTTTGTTAACACGTCTCTGATTGGCCAATTCCCAATTGACTTCCCTGCTCAACCAATAGAAATGTCTGTAACTGATATGTGTAACTATGTGAATTATCTGCCCATATCTGACCTACAAATTGAATGGATTCATCAAAGCAGAACTAATTTCATTTGTTATTATGCCAGGCGGCAAATGCAAATACAATCCCAGCTGGGGCTCACAGCCGCAGTACAGTCAATGGCTGACTGCAGTGGCAGGTAACGCATTCATGGCGAGATGTATACTGTGTTTTAAAAAATTTGACGTCTCCAATATGGGTGAGCATGCCCTCAAGTCTCACATGAAAGGGTCTAAACACATTGCTGCTTCACAAAATAGACAATCTACTGGCACGTTATCAACTTTCATGCAGCCATCTTCTGCTAGTGCTAGCCCTCTGGGTGTGTCTGACAGTGACCGTCTATCAGTATCAACAAACAATGAAACAAATACAGGTTCTCGAGTAGGAGTGGGTCCTGTTGCAGTTTCATCTGAGGTTCTGAAAGCTGAGTTATTGTGGTCGGCTACAGTTGTATCTAAGCACTACAGTTACAGCAGCTGTAGTACAATGAGCAGAACATTTAACAAAATGTTCCCAGACAGTGCCATCGCCAACCAGTTCTCCTGTGGTGAAAATAAAACCATGTACTTGAGTGTGTTCGGGCTAGGTTCATATCTTGAACATGTAACTTTGGACAAAATAAAAAATGACAATGTTTCGAATATTGTTTTGATGTTTGATGAATCTCACAACAAATGGATGGAGAAAAATCAGATGGATGTTTTCATACGATATTGGGATGTGGTGACAAATACAACAGTCACTCACTATTTAGACTCTGATTTCCTGGGTCATGGCCGTGCAGAAGATTTACTCAAGGTGCTATTGAGCAAATTGGAAAAAATTGATGCTTTCAATAAAATATCTCAGTTGGCAATGGATGGACCTAATGTAAATTGGAGAGTCTGGGAATTATTATTATCCACACTGGAAGAAAAAGTGAAGCTCATCAACATCGGCAGTTGTGGAATTCACACAGTTCACAATGCTTTTAAGATAGGATTCACTAATGACTCTCAATCTGTCACCAAAGTTCTCAAAGCACTTTACTGGATATTCAAGCAGGCCCCAGCGCGTAGAGAGGATTATGTCACAATTACAGGATCAGACCTATTCCCACTAAAGTTTTGTGGACATAGATGGCTCGAGAACAAGCCCGTTGCCAGCCGTGCATTCGAAATATGGCCCAATATTGTTAAATATGTTGTAGCTGTAAACAGAAGCAGGGTGTATAAAACACCGACATGTCAGTCATTCACTACACTGTCAGATGCTTCTAGTGACAAGATGATGCCTGCGAAAATTGCATTTTTTGAACATATCTCTGCAACATTGAAGCCCTTTCTCGAGATGTTTCAAAGTGATTTACCATTGATGGCATTTATGTGTTCTCACCTGGAGACAGTTTTGAGGCGTTTGATGTCAAAGGTTATAAAACCCGAAGTGATTCAACAGGCGTCTACAACAACAAAACTGTTACAAGTTGAAATTAAAGACCCCAATGTTGTTAGTTACAAGAAAATGGATCTTGGTTTCAAGGCCGAAGGAATCCTACGTGAGCTTTTGGGGAAGGAAACTATAAGTGAAAGAGATAATATGGATATTCGAATGGCAAGTCGTAAAACTGTATGTGACATTGTCAGTCATCTGATGACGAAAACTCCAATTAAATATTCATTCGCAAGAAATATGGACTGTATCAACCCGACTTTAGTGTTATCTAAACCGGATACATCAAGACTACACTTCAAATCAATCATCAGACAACTCATCGATCTCAAAAAACTTGATGAAGGTGATGGTGATAGCGCTAAGGATGAATTCATTGAGTTCACTCATCGTGTTTCAAGACTTACTGGTGATGAGAGGGAGTCCTTCAAGTCATATGAACCTCTAAAAAGTGAACGTTTGGATACTTTCCTCTATGATAGAATTAGAGATGTTATGACAAAGCAACCAGCACATGCACACTCTCATATGTGGACTGTTATCAAGCTTTTACTGATAATTTCACATGGTCAAGCAGAGATCGAACGAGGTTTTTCATTTAATAAGGAAATTGTAGTTGAAAACTTAAAGGCGGAATCATTAGTTGCACAACGTCGAATTACCCATTACATCACAGACATCGGAGGTATAGATAACTTGACAATAAACAACAGAATGCTGCAATATGCTTCTGCCGCAAGACAGCGTTATAGAACTCATTTAGAGGAGAAGAAAAGGAATGTTGTTATATCAGAAAAAGCACTCAAACGAAAATCTACACAAGAGGAACTCAGAGATGCCAAAAAGAAAAAGAAGCAACTATTAGATGACATTCAGACATTGATGAACTCATCAGATGAGAAGTCCGATCTGTCAGAAAAATCAAGAGGTCCAAAGATGAAATCTTTAATTATTGAAGCTAATGCACTACGAAAAGTCGCTAAGGAGAAAAAGAAGTTTGTTGAGAATGTGGACGAGAAAATAAAAAAACTGGAACAGGGCCTGAAAATTAATGATGAACTGATTTAGAATAAGATGTTTCTGATATTTCATATACATGTGTTCATGACATCATTTAATTAAATGATATTGTTTACAGAAGCAATGTTCCCATTTATTTAGGTCCTGTCCCTTTAATATAGCCAAAACTAGAAGTTGAGTAATCAAGTGGGGTTTGTGGGGTATATTTCTTTTATAGAAAGGATAATAGGTCTTATTTGAGCCAGCTAGTCAAGCTTCCAAACAATAGATATAGAAGGCACAGCATAGTCAAATGTAAGATTTAAAAAATGATGGTCTGTGACCACTTTGCTTGGAATTGCCCTTTTGCATATTGATGCATATGATACATGTGATTACCAAAAATATGTGCAATTATTTGTAAATAAATGTATAATATTTATAATACTGCAAAGTGATAGTGTGACATGCCATATGCTGTAGTATAGCACTTCATCCAATCCCTTTGCCACTGTATACACATGCATATAATTGCCAAATAATATCTGCAGTTCACATGTTCAATAAACTAATATCCTAGTAATTTAAAAGGTTAAATTACAAGTCAAACATTTATATAATGAGCATTGTGTCCAAAGTGATTACATGACATGTTGTGATGTGCTACAGTATACTATATCCCACTGTACCATGTCACCCAATTCCTTTTGCCACAGTACTGTGAGTATATGTGATTGAGAAATAATTTCTGCTTATTAAAACTTACCGTTATATTTAGTTGTACAGGTGCAAGTATGTGTATGAATATTTAAATATGATATAACATCAATAATTAGTCCCATGCTTCAATGAAACCAGAGCCCATAATCAAGTACATGTACCGGTATATTCAATTCCTGGAAAACCCTTGAATATTTAGTATTGTACTCCTGGAAAAACCCTGGAAAATTGCCCCTAAATACTCCTGGAAACTCCTTGAATTTCATTTCAAAATTGGTGCAAGAACCCTGATATAGAACAACATGTGGCATTTTTATAGCGCTTAACCAGAAAGTTTCTCTGATTGTACAGTCGGGGGCGTTACCTCCGCCTAGCGGTGCACTTGTTATTTTTATTTTCATAGCCGACAGCTGTTTCTGCTTATCAGTAACAAATTATCTAACCACATTTCACTGATTAAAGATGCATAGGACACACCAACTATAGATATCTCTGGCTTTAATTACTTTTAACTGCATCCAAGTTGAAAACTGAGAAGTCAGCTTGAGTTTATGTGTCGGCCACCAAGATACCTGTATGCTTTCTATAAATCTTGACATCTCTTTAAAACTTTAAATGGCCTTTGGAATACATTTTGTATTCCTGGGAATTTATGATGATCTTTATGACTGAAGACCAATAACAGTCCACAAGGTTTCTTAGATAGGAATGACAAACTAATGAGTATGTGGGTTTTCTCAAGTTACACATTCACTTTTTATCACTACCACTAATCTCATCATTCCCATGTGTGTATTAACCCTCTCTAGTCTCTATACTAAATACTCATTGACCAGACAAGTAGATTCCTTAGGAAATGTTCAGATAATAAGTTCAACAAGTTCTAAACTTATTATCTGAACATTTCTCACCAACTAATAGGAATCCTTCTGCAAATATATTATCTGTCGGCTACTTAGTTTTCCATGACATCCATCCAGATGAATAATGGACTTTTTCAATGTATACATTATAACTGAATGGGGGAGTCCATTTATTCAATAATTAAAATGTTGAACAAAAACAAACCCTTTATTTCTGGATTTTTTCAATATTATTCAATAATCTGAGCTATGTTTCAAATAATTTTGTGATATACATCAAAAAGTGTTCTCTATAAATGACTGACAGAGAACTATAAAGACACAGTTACCACCTTAGCGAATGTCCAAAAAAAATAAAATGATTCAAGCATTTTTATTTTTATATTTTTTTCCGACCGACCCTACCAAAACAAGGTTAAACAAATCTGTAAAGCAGAAAAATAAAAAAGTTAGGCCTTATCCAGTTATCATTGGGCTAATAGAGTTTTTTTTGTTCTGGCACCAATTGTTCCCTCCATACCAAGCAGGGTTCGCGCTGCCACTTGCCAAATTTGCCATTCACATTTGTCAACAAAAATATTTTCATTTGGCAAAAATTTTGGCAAGTCACTTTTGATTCTTCAAGAAAGTTTATTAATATTTGTCAATCAATACCATTCATTTTAGGAAACTCTTTCATTATTAATGGTATTAGTGGTGATTTACATATGTATAAAGATGGGATTGCAAGTATGTCTGGTTGTGGTGTTTACATAGCTAATCCTCTTTGTTTCGACGTGCCTTTCTGATGAAGAAACCATTCTACAATTGCATTGTTATGTTGTTGGATTGGTTGGATTGTCGAAATAGTGAAAATAAAAGAAACAATGTTGTAGAAACTGATAGAATTTGGATACCGGTACTCATAACAGCATTTGGCAAAAATTATTTTCATTTGGCAAAAGTAAATTTCGGCCCAGCGCGGCCCCTGTACCAAGTTACTTCCAGACATGGCATCAGTGTATAGTACTGCTTACATACGCAAGTTACACAACCATATATACAGATATATATAATCCCTGCTTCTATGTATTTCTAATTCTCTTGTTCATTTTTTCAGGAAGTATCTTCTTTGACTTCTTTTTGGGCCATGAACTGAACCCACGGATTCGCCAATTTGACATTAAATTTTTCTGGGCGAGAACTGGCTGCATTGCCTTGGTTCTACTAGATCTCATATTTGTTGTCAAAGCAGCTGACTTACATGGCAAACCATCCCCAGCATTGCTGCTGGTTACTGTTTTTCAGGTCTTATATGTCGCTGACATGTTTTGGTTTGAGGTAAGTAGAAAAGTTTTAATTTCTCAAAAGTTATATTTTTTGAAGAATCATGTTTTGCATATATTGATGAGTTATTTTAACTTAATTCTTAGATATATAAGTTGATGACTGACACACCACTTTTCTGTGACATTACTTAGAATATATGTTATAATATTGAGATATAGTTAATTTACTGCTTTCATTTCTCTGTATGATGAATTCTACTATCATGTGAATTCATCTCTAATGTAAGATGAATATATTCATGATTAATAGATTTCATGTAGTACAACTTTAGCTTTAGAACACACTGAGGTCACTTCATTTCTATTCATGTCTCAAAATATGGTGCCAGACATTTACAGTTATAACGAGATCCCTAAAGGGGGAATTTAGTGGCGCTACCCCACATATTGGGCTAGCGTCACAAAATTCATCCTATGGGAGACCTAGACTCAGATATAAGTTCCCTCTGAGAACCTCATTCTACAAATGTGTGGCACCATATTTTTAGCCCTGTTTCTATTGACATGGTATGTTCAGACAATTAACACCACTCATGCCATGCCAAACATCATATTTTAGAAGCACACCTTTAGGGCATTATGTAATCACATTGTAAATTGTTAGAATTTGATGATGTGAAATCTGAAGAGAAAATTCCCACTTGAGTCCTGCTTGATTTAAATTTAAATGGCACTTTTTTTTCTTTTTTATGTGTACCCATACCATGTATGGTACACATAATGCCGACGTCCAGATCAACCATTCGTCTGTCCGTCCGTCCGTCTGTCCGTAGACACTTGTTATCCGATTCGATTACTCGAGTATTTATTTTTTTTCATCGGATCCTGTTCAAATTTTATGTGCATGTTTATGATGACACACCCCTCACCTGTATAGTTTTTGGTATCGATCGGTTGATCGGTTTAGAAATTATTAACACTTTGCATCCACACATAGGCATGAGCTATCCAATGCTGTAACCTAAGTATTTTTTGTCCGATTGTGTTCATATTTGATATGTAGGTTTATAATGACACACCCCTCACCTGTAGTTTTTGGTTTCGATTGGTTGATCAGTTTAGAAAATAATTAACCCTGCACACAAATGCTATCTGATGCATCTAAGTCAAACAATTTTCTTCTGATCTGCCTCATATTTCTTACCTATGTCTTTCTTAGCACGTTCTTCATCTGTATGGATTTTGGTATGGTTTATTTAACCCTTTCCACTCTTGTTTTTAAATAGAATTCATCCAAGCCAGGATAACTCAAACATTTTTCTTCTGATCGACACCAAATTTGTTATGAATTTCTGACCCCTAAATACAGATCAAGTTCGAATATGGGTTTGATCTGATATATTTTAACAGAGTTATGACCCTTTATAATTCATACCTGTTTGCCATGCACTATGAAAGTTTTAAGAGAAAATGACCCCACTGAGCACTGTGTTATTAGCTCACCTGAGACGAAGTCTCCGGTGGAGCTATAGTCATCACTCCTCGTCCGTCGTCTGTCCGTCCGTCAACTTTAAAAAAAACATCTTCTCTGAAACCATCATAACGAATTGGTTCATATTTGGTGTGGATGTTCCCTAGGTGACTCTCATTCAGATTTGTTCAAATGAGGTCACTGGGTCAAATAGTTGCGAAGCCAGGGCCATAACTCTATTCCTCCATAGTAATTCTTACAACGACTTCTTGTTCAGAACCATTGGGCCGATTTAGCTAATATTTGGTATGGAGGGTCCTGAAGTGACTGGTGTTCAGATTTGTTCAAATGGGGTCACTGGGTCAAATAGGGGCAGAGCTAGGGACATAACTTTAAAAAAAAAAAAATTAATTTTTGCATTTTGACCTTTAATTTTTGTTTAGGACACATCACAGCTATTTTTCTTAGCATGTTCTTCATCTGTATGGATTTTGGTATTGTTTATTTAACCCCTTCCACTCTTGTTTTGATATAGAATTCATCCAAGACAGGATTACTCAAACATTTTTCATCTGATCAACACCAATTTTGGTATATGAATTTTTGACACTTATATACAGATCAAGTTAAAATATGGGTTTGATCCGATATATTTTAACAGAGTTATGGCCCTTTATAATTCACACCTCTTTGCTATGCACTATTAATTTTTAAGAGAACACAAGCCTGTATTATTGAAAAAGCCAATTTATCATAGTGTGGTCACCTGATACTCTTGCTGAAGACTGCTTGCTTCAGACCAGTTTACCATCTGTCATTACAAGACATGACATTAGCTAAACAACTATTCTACCAGAGTCTACACGAATAAATAGGAATAGTCCATTGTTCATTTCTCCAAGCCTGGACATAGTGTGTCTGACATTTGCAGAATGAAGTCCCCAGATGGTGAATTTAGTGTTGCTACCCCATACAGCAGGCTAGCATCACCAAATACACCCTCAATTACCTTATTCTGCTTAGGCCTCATCTTCTGGGACAATTTTTTTTTAAAACATGTTTTAAAATTTGAATAAAGTGACACCATTATAACATCTGCAGAGTTATGAAACTTTACTCTTTAACCCTTTTCCCAACAGCACATGTAGTTAAACCACGTCATATAGCCAACGTCAACAGGTATGAAGGTAATTACGTTAGCCAACAGGAATTTGACGTTATAACATCATTGGGTGTTTCCCCACACTGGCCACAGGTAAATGTGCCATGTACGTGTATCATCCGATATGCAACAACAAACATGCTTTCACTTAAGTGTCATCTGTGAATACGATAATGGAAACATAAACCAATAGACGAACTAAATATGTGCATATAAACAACCGTTTATCTTCATTTTATCACAAATGTGAGTCAAAAATGACATTTTATGCAAATTTACGGTATGCCTATGCGAGTGTGTCCTTTAAGTTTGTTTACCCACGGATTCGTGTCCTGATTGAAAATAAAATAATTCATGATTTTTGAAAACAAAAAAGCGTATTATAAATAAAATAATTAAACCAAATGTCTTTATATATGATGTACATTAATCATATAAACCATGATTTGACAAAGTCGTAAAAAGACTTCCGATAAAAGCGCAAATTATTAGCAATTACGTCACGTTGCTTTGTGAAAGTTTGTAGTAAATTTTCGTGCAAAAACCACATGTTCAAAGGTCACTTTTTGTTGATTCTAAGAATGTTTTCATTGACAACCAATGACATCAATGATTAGAAGTTTGAACTGATTTCATTGGCTCAAGTTTAGGGTTGGAGTTTCCCCATTGATGCTAATTAGATGACAGAAAACCAGAGCGAATTGTTCGAAATGGCTGTGGGCTAACTTAGTAAGACGTCGCCAGCAGGTGCTCGAATGTGTCGCTTGGGATATTCTTTGTTTTATCGACATTGCGTATAAGTACATTATTACTTTATAGTCGGTAATTATATATGCATACACGCAAAGAAGCTTCCCAAGATGAATTTGAGATATCTGCATGTCAACTGTAAACTCGCCTTTATTTAGAAGCACCCGCATTGGGCTGACTTGATGTCAAACCAGGAGATATTTTTTTTTATTGATTTCTTTCTCGATCGATCAGGGTCCATGGTCTTTTGCGCGGTATATTTGAAATCTTGAACAGATGGATATATAAAAGTAATATCTCATCAATTTATTATACTAAATTTGTAGATAATATATATAAAAAAGTTTTAATTATGTGTTTAGAATCCCGCCGATAGCACAACAACGGCCGCGTCCGTAGTTACATTACAACCGGAAATAATATTCCGATGCTCCGACATAACATGATTTCGCAGAGTAAATTTGTGCAATAAATGCAGAAAGATCCACTTTGAGTCATCAATTTGGAATTGCAATGTTCGAGTTCTCAAATTAAACAACAATTGTGACACTTAATGAATATGTTTCACAACATTTGGTTTGTGGAGAAGTTCACCTACATTAAATATTGATCAAATTTCGTCTTCGTCGAAAATTCGCTACCAGTGAACCACGTGTTTCTGTTTCGTTTGTTTTCATTTTGTCAGCCAATACGAGACTGAGAACATACTCTATGTCAACATTTAATATTTAGGAAGGCAAGTTGGAAATACGTGCCTTCGTTATGATGTTAGTCCATTAAAAAAAAATATTATTATATAAAAAAAAAATTTCACGTTCACGGATGAAGTGACAATCATAATGGAACTCGACAGGAAAAACATCCCAATGGCCAGTTCCGCAACTGTCACGCTGAGATTTTGCTTAGCTGTGGCCGATTTAATTACGGCTGGGGAAAATGTTCATATTGCACTATTTGGAAATATAAAATCACCACTTAAGAAATAATACATAATCCAATATAAATATCAAGTTCAAGTTGTCATATTTTACATAGATTACCCTCGCGGCCACGCATAACGCAATCAACAAGGAAGCGTCTCTGACAACAACTTTCGTTTTCGTCGAAACCACGTGTTTCTATTTCGTTTGTTTTCATTTTGTCGGCCAAAACAGCATTCTAAGTAAACATTTTGCAAATCTAAAGCCTAGCAAAGGAAGAAAGGATTTAATATGTGCCGTTCATGATCTTAACCATCAGCAGAACAAAACACAATCAATGTAAATCGTCATTATTACTCTTTATTCGAGTCTCAAATCCGAGTGTTGAAAATGCAAAAATTAAAGACGATACGGACGCTACAACAAAAGACGATACGGACGCTACAACAAAAGACGTCAAAAGACGATACGTTGGAATAAGGGTTAATGAAATTATGGAAACATTCCACCCTCCCCCATCCACCCCTCCCACATGGCCCAGACCCAACCCTGCTATCAACCAACATCCCTTCCAAGCCATATCACCTCTCAATTTAATACCTCTTCTCACCACAGAGGCATATATATCTGTAAAGGTACAGGTCATTAATTATATAACTGGCCAGATGACATGTATTATTCTAATCTAAAACATATCTGTAGCAATTTAACAACAAACTGGTGCTCCCATGGTTAGGTGATGACTGACATTCAATGGCTTTGATTTCTTCAAGTCTGGAAATAGTGTGTCTGACATTTACATAGTGAGGTCCCCAGATGGTGAATTTAGTGTTGCTACCCCATACAGCATGCTAGCATCACCAAATACACCCGCCAGGGACCTAATTATGCTTAGTCCTCATCTTCTGGGAAGTATCCTAAGTATCAAATTGACAGTTTGATTTAGTCACTTTTTCCACCTGTTCAGTTTCAATGTCCCCCTAATTTGCAGAAGATAAAATGCATAATTGAGGTGCTCAATGGGTGTGTATCGCCAACTTCAACTGTAGGACTTCAATCTGTTCCTTGGTTTTATTGGCCATTGATGCCTAATCAGATTGAGGATGAATTTGGTGATGCTAGCCTGCCTTACAGAATATTGTCATTAAATCCACATTTTTGGGACCTAATTCTGCAAATGTCAGACATACTAAATTCAGGTTTGGCCATTTGATATTATTTTTTTAATCACCACTTATCCAGATTAAATCATAATATTCAAAGAAAATGGGGGGGGGGGGTATATATTGGATTAAATTTGTCTTCTATCTGTCAGGCTTCTATCCGTCTGCCTGTTGAGATGTCTATCCATCCATCTATCAACAATTGATTTCTTCTCCATATTAAGGACGGAATGTGTTTATATAGTTCAGTGTGCATGTTCCCTAGGTGTCTCACAATCAGATTTGTTCAATTAAGTTCATCACATCAAATACATGTAGGTGCCAAGCCAGGGCCATAACTCTTTCCCTCCATAGTAAGTCTTAAAACAGTTTTTTCTCAAGAACCATTAGGCCTATATAGCTTATATTTGGTATGGAGGGGCCTTGGGTGACTGGGGTTCAGATTTGTTCATGGGGTCATTTTAGGAAATGAGGTCCCCAGAGGGTGAATTCGGTGATGTTAGTCCACCTTGCGGAATATTGTCATTAAATTCACCTGCAAAGGTGAGACACTAAATACAGACTCGGCTGTTCCAATATTAGTTTCTTAACCAGCACTTATCCAGGTGAAATCATACCCTGATTTTTCAAAGAAAATTGGGGGGTATATTGATATTACTAGATGAATGGATCTCATAGATGAGGATTCACATTTCTAATAGGGGCAGAGATAAGAGATTTAACTCTCCTCTATGCTGTTTGGTACTGGTATAATAATATTGATTTCTAGACAGCCTGGGTGGGGGCAATGGGGAGGGAGTGTAGAGGGGTGGAGATTTGACCCCCTATTTTGATCAAAAGTTAAAAATTTCATGCCCGATACTAAATTAGTTGTAGATTAGATGTTCACACCAAAAATAAGTTAGAACTGTTCTCGTAGTTTGGTTTGATTTTCTAACATGTATGTTTTTAAACTGTTGGACCGAATTGGCCACAAATTTGAACTTTATGGGGGGTGTCAGGTTGGTAATTATCAAACGTTTGAAATTCAACCTAAGAGGAATGTACAAAGTGATTTTTGTGAACTTAGTACTGTGGTATGGTTGTCCTCTTTAAAAGGTAAGAGGTTGGAAATTTGTCAGTGATGTGCAATTAGAAATTTCAAGATGAATAGCCCTGCTCATTTGAGAACATCCAGCTATGTCCATGTTTAGAACTTAAGTGATTCTGTCAAGTACTGACTCTTGTAGTCTTCAGAGTCCCTGTCTTCTCAGTCCTTACAGTCTGGTGAGCGACCCACAGTCATTGACTGTCTTGTTGGATGAGACCATTTATTGCTATGGACACCTGACACCTGTTTATCATCTGTCAAACTGTGATTGATGACTCTTTATTCTAGTTTAGAAATTATTAACACTTTGCATCCGCACATAGGCATGAGCTATCCGATGCTGTAACCAAAGTCTTTTTTGTCCGATTGTGTTCATATTTGATATGTAGGTTTATGATGACATACACCTCACTGTATAGTTTTTGGTATCGATTGGTTGATTGGTTTAGAAATAATTAACCCTTTCACAGACTGCCATCCAAAGCAATAAGTAAAATATGTTTCTTCTGATTTACCTCATATTTCTTATGGTACCTAGGTTTTCCTTAGCACTCTCTTCATCTGTGTGGATTTTGGTATTAATTAATTAACCCTTATACTCTTGAACCAGGGTTATTAATGAACACTATTTGATAGTTGTATACATTAATTAGGTAAGATTTTATTGTAATAGTTGCAATTAATATAATGCTATCAATAAATTATCATGTGAATATCCAATATGCAAAGTTGAGACTACATTTGTTTTACATATACCTGTAAGCCCAAAGCCATTTTAAAAGCCATGTGGTGGACAACTCTATTATAAATATAATGATAACATTCCCTCTTGACCAGTGCTAGTTGGAGACAGACAAATAACACTGGGAATAATTGTTTATCAACAAGCCAATAATGGCGCTGTACTCCCAGAAGCTAACCTCAGTGTCAGCATCTGGGTTGTGTGCAGTATTTGTTTATTTTTATAAAGTATCACATTCCTATAATCTGATCTCACACCTCACTACAGTCTACTGCACATAGGTATCTGGTGTCTGCTGTCTATAGACTTGTATCTCTCCAGTGATAACCTATCAAAGCAATATTCAAGTGACATACCTGGTACAGTCCCCTAATTTTATAGAGTTAAAATTATTAGCCCTGATCATCAATTGTATATTATATTGTTCATTTATTCATTATATTATATCTCCAGGTTTCTCCTCCTTCACTTGCATGGGTTTTTGTTGTTAAAAATTAACCCTTCAACATTCCTGATATTTTAACAGAAATACTTGTTTTCTGATATATCTCATTTTATGTTGGATTATTTTGACACACTCTTTGCCCCTATTGAATGATTCATTTATTTTACCATAGTATGGTACACATAGCTTCGACTTAGAACATTTGGAACATTTTTGCCTTTTGGATGAGATTGGGTACCTTCATGGTGTAATCAACTCCTCCTACAGTTTTAAATGTAGAGATTTGAAACTGGTTTAATTTCTTTAACAAAGCGGCCATCGACATTTTTAAAAATTTCTTTAACAAAGCGGCCACCGACTTGCCAAGTTGTCGGGGGACACTGTGGTCGGCCGACCTTTTATTCTGTATACATGTGTATTTATATGTATGACTTCATTGCCCCATATTTAGTCAAAGTATCATGGACGGCCTCAAAATAGAAAATGTGTCGGGACATTTGCAGAATGAGGTCCCCAGAGGGTGAATTTAGTAACGCTACCCCGCACAGTGGGCTAGCATCACTAAATTCACCCCCTGGGGATCTCATTCTTTCGGCCTCATCTTCTGTTGAAAGTATCTTTATTATCAAAATTTAGTTTCTCTATATTCCAAAATAGGCAGACGACACAATGCATATTTGAGATGCCCAATGGGTGCAAATCACCATCTTCATCATTTTGGAACTTAAGTCTGAGTCTAGGTCTCCCATAGCAGATGAGGTCATGCAGAATGAGGTCCCAAGAGGATAAATATAAATTCACAGTCTCGAGAGACCTCATTCTGCAAATGTCCTGCACCATATTTTGAGGCCTTATCATGGAGTTAGACAGCTGAAGCAAGTAGCTCAACGATTTGTCAAAATGCATAATTCACCCGAAGAAGAGAAATAATTAATCCCAAACAGCATGTAAGCATCTGAATGTTGTAAGATCATAGTAACCTATGCAATATGTCAATTTTCTTCATGCTACAACTAAATTTACTGAAGTTTGAACCCTAGATATTTAAAAAAAAATACTATAATTATCAGGGTGTGCCGAATATCAGATTTGGTGAAATAGCTCACATAAAGACAGTAATCTGCCATTCACTTCATGTGTTCACACCTATTAAATGGAATAATCAATTGGTTTGATGATTACTTGACATAATTCATGAGGGGAGTTGGGCCTGGTAAAAGTAAGCAGAATGAACAGGATTCTACCAGTAGGTCCGATTCCCCAGGCGAATTGTATCACGTAATATTCTAAACCAATTGCATTCTTAAACATTTTGACTGTCATGGATCTGAAAGTTCAAATCGAGTGCTTCGTATTCATGTAAACAAACAAAAAGTTCTGCCATGGGGTGGAGTATGCCAATATGCACATGCTGTCACTGGGAACATAATTTGAAGTTTTGACATCACCAATATGTGTGTATAATTTGATATAACTGTTATTTTCACAGGAGTCAATGTTGTCAAGCATGGAAATCGTACATGATGGATTTGGATACCTCCAGGCTGTTGGATTCCTCTCTTTTGCACCATTCATGTACTCTCTCCAGAGCAGATATCTTCTGGAGCACAATGATTCTTTGCCATGGTTCTGTCTTGCTGGTATTGCTATTTTGAACTGTAAGTCTTCCCTTCACGTAACATAATTATCAAACACCAAACTAGGTTTGAAACGCTGGCCATGCCAGTTTATTCTGATAGAATCATAAGCAGACCAGACCGAACAAATGCCCCCAGTTACGACAGCAAATGTGTGGGTCAGATAAAAAACCCTCGGCGGAAACTGCGATCAATGATAATACGGACTCTATCTGCTGGGCAAGGTGTTGATGCTCCTCACCTTAATAGAAATAATATTTATTAATAGTGTCAATAATTAACGAATATGTTTTGCCAGATATGATCAAATGAATGTGTATGAAAACGAACAACTTTTTAAATGTGTTTTGATCAATTGTTTTTAAAAGTAGTCCAGTGCATTTATGGTTTTACCCAGAACTAATTGCAACAGAATTTTTTTCTGCTGAAATTGGTACATATACCCTTCATAAAAAAAATCAGCAAAAATGGGAAAAAGGGAAATTGGTGAATTTCGTGGGGAAAATTTGGTCAAATCATCAATTTATGGATTTTCATGGATGTACATAAAACAATCAAATTCACAAATCCTACAAACAGCATGTGTATTGTGTCGACCACATTTTCCTGAATCCAGAATTGGAAACCATTCTCAGATTCCATAAGTATTTTTCGAGTTGTGTGTCTTCAAAAACGCGAGTTTACCTGATTTCGGAGCCTTAATTTCGCAGAATGAGCCAAATGCCGCATTATATGGTTAATTATTTAAAAAACTAGAGCAAAATTAATGACTTTTTCACTGTTTTAGTAATTTCCTCACTAGATAAAACACAAATTATGATTAATATGTGCATCTATGAATAAGGAGAATAAAATATTCTCAAACAAAATGTGTGTTCCATTGTATGGACTTAGCCAAATTTGCCTTGACACAGAACTCGTGTGATGAAATGCCATATTTGAGGTCATGTAAACTCAATAAATTAATATCTATATGCTCTGCTTTTCTCATAACATTTTGAGAATACTAGATTGAACAAATTGTGAATGACTTTCCAAATACATTGGTGAAGAAAATTAAATTATGGTCCTATGAACTCAGTCTAGCCTCTTTTCCGAAAATCCTATTGTGGGGCGTTTTTTAAGGTTTTTAGGTATATTCAGAAAAATTAACGAAAGTTTATTGTGTAAAATTATGTGATCTGTCCTCTTAAATCATTTTTTTGTTGGGAAAATAGCATTTCAATGGTTATACCAATGAGTGTCACTGGATTTCACTCATCATTGTGAAAACTTACTCCAAATTTGAATGGCAGAAAAATGTGGTAGGGGAAAGCGTATCAATAAAAACATCAAAATTATGCATCTTGAAGCATAAAACTTTATATTAACAGCTTCTGCTTACATTTTTCTTTCATACATAATTTCATATTCCTTTGTTTGTGTTTATTGACAGAGCTATAATATGTTTTGTCATAATTTGGCAGTGAAATGTCAAATTGGCATTTTGGGATTGTTTTTATACAACATAGCCATAAAATTCTACATCAACGTCCGATAGTGTATTAACTGGTCCAGTGCTGGAAGCCCATATTTGGACCCTATGTAAGCATGCTGGAAGCCCAGATCTGGTCTTTGGCAGCGTCACTGTATTGTTTGTTTAAATCATATTTGTCAGGTAATATTTTTGAAATATTGTTACATATATAATTAAATTATGACCTTGTGAAGTTTGATTGGATGCCAACCGATAAAATTGTCAGAAAGAGTAGTTTTATTGTGAAAAGTTAGAGGAAAATGACAAATTGTTTTGCACAATAGCGTCTGACAACCAGGCTGATATCCATAACCTAATCCGACAACCAGGCTCATGACCTTTATAACCTAATCCGAGATCCAGTCTTAGAACCATAACCCAATAAGACATCCAGTCTCATATTCATAACCTAATCAGATAACCAGACTCAAAACCATATCCTAATGTGACAGCCAGGCTCATAACCATAACATAATCTGACAACCAGTCTTCTAACCATAAACCAATAAGACACCCAGGCTCATAACATAATGCAATCGGACAACCAGCTCATAATCTAATGAGATATCCAGGCTCATAACCATACCCCAATAAGACAACCAGACTCCTAGTCCAAGTCTTCTTGTACTAAAACCAGCTAAGATATTGGGATGGCGATGCTGGTCTTTAGTCCAAGACCGCTTGTATACCAATCCTTTGACACGACTTACGCCCACGATCTGTGGCGGGAATTTGTGGTGTATTTTACTGGATTTACCTAGCAAATCAATACATGATGCTATATGCATCGGAAAGGCTTACATCTTATGGTCATAATGGTGTATAATAATCTAACTTTAATGTTAAATTACACATAGAATATTCCGGTTGATTGCCACACACATCGATTTGTTTCTCTGTTTGTTTACATTTTAACCGAAAGCCGAAGTGGTCCGAATAAGTTCGGCATAATCCGCTGTTTGTTCTACTAATTCTACTTTCCGTTTCTATATATAGCGCGGGTTTTCCGAACAAAAATAGCGAAAACCGATCGCCCGAAAGTCCAGTTTTCTATGTGCTTTCAGAACAATTCCCGCACTAAAAACTTAATGACATAATGGAGGATCAGAACGGTAGTTTTGTTGACAATTTTCGCAAGCAACTTGTCAAAATTGGAGCAAATTAGAACTCTTGTGTCTGACTTGCCATGCGTGATGTGCATTTGACATCTGTGTTGATAAAATAATCGGAGAACCGAATCACACAGTTTCGAAATATAGTTCTTCCGTTTTAGTGGGACTTTTCAAACTTAAGGTTCATTTATTTAGTGTATTACATTTATATCTCCAATGTTTAATTAATCTATTTATTATTTTATTTATTGACACACATAATTACGATTACAATGGAGAATTCATCGTAATTTGCGTTGTTGTCCAAAATCTACGGAATATTTTCAACGGAAAATGCCGAACGCAGTTCGCAAGGTCAACTGAGTTCGCATACTTTAAAAAATATGTAAACACTGCGGCAAATGTTTCTTTTCACATTAAATTACCGCTTTCAATTCACAACCGATGTGGGTTTCAGATAAAATAGCATGTCTTCTGCGGAAACTATCCGTTTATTGTAGCAATTGTGATATTTTATTTCATATAATTGTGGTT